>JABXJD010001020.1:0-123705 GCA_013375575.1 Percina caprodes
AAAGCCTATCAGAGTACACCGGTCTTCTGGCAGGGTGTACAGAAAGATTTGTTTGCTATGGTCAGACAGCTTGGTATCCCTACTTGGTTTTGTTCCTTCTCATCTGCTGATTTACGATGGACGGAGTTGATGGAAATATTTATGCAAATGGAGAATGTAAAAGGCAATGTAAATGACATGGACTGGTCACAAAAATGTGGTCTGTTAAAAAATAATCCTGTGACAGCAGCAAGGATGTTTGATTATAGGTTCCGTTGCTTTTTAAAAGTTATCATGTCTCCTGCTGAACCAATAGGTAAGATAATTGACTATTTTTATCGAGTTGAGTTTCAACAACGTGGATCTCCTCACGTACACTGTCTGTTCTGGGTGGAGAATGCCCCCCAGATAGGAAAAAACACAGATCAAGAGGTTGCTGATTATATTGACAGATATGTTACATGTGACCTTCCTCCTGACAGTGATCCTATGCATGAGGTTGTTTCTGCTGTTCAGGTGCACAGTAAAAAACACACAAAGAGTTGTAGAAAGAAGGGCACAGCATGTAGGTTTAATTTCCCGACCTCCAAGCAATAACACATTTATTTGTAAAATAGAAGAAAAGAAGCAACAAAATGAACCAAATGAAGAACAAAAGGAACAAAATGAACCAAATGAAGAGCCAGTGCAAAAGAAACAAAATGAAGAGCAAAAGCAACCAGATCAACTTAGTGCAGAGCAGCGGCTGAAATTAGCAAAAGATATCATGGAGAAAGTCAAACTAGCTCTTTCAAATGAAAATGCAACATATGACAGTGCTGATGCTTTGTTCGATTCAATTGGAATCAATCAGGAAATCTTTGAAAAGGCTTATCAGTTAATCAGCAAGAAAACCTGTGTTGTGCATAGAAGAAAACCTTGTGAGGTTTGGGTAAATCAGTACAATACACACCTTCTGCGTGGAATGCCAATATGGACATTCAGTTTGTTAGTGATCCATATGCCTGTGGTGTTTATATAATATCATATGTCTCTAAACCAGAAAGGGACATGGGAAAGTTGCTTTTACATGCACAAAATGAAATTAAAAGTGACGGAAATTTAGATGCAAAACAGGCTCTTAACAAGTTGGGTAGTGTGTTTCTACATAATCGAGAAGTTTCTGCTCAGGAAAGTGTGTATCGACTCACAAATATGAATTTAAGGAAAGTACTAGAAAAGTAGTATTTGTTCCTACTGGAGACAACATTGTCAGAATGAGTCTTCCTCTTAGTGTTATTCAGAAGAGAGCAGAACATGAAGACACACACACAGACCAAATATGGATGACTAGCACTACTGATCGTTATAAATGTAGACCTAAAACAGCTGGCTTTAAAGACATGTGTTTGGCTACTTTTGCATCAGAATACAGGACAGTTTACAAAAAGGAAATCTTTTCAACAGGTGTAATAACTTTAGATGATAAGTGTGGCTTTGTTAAAAAGAGGACGAGGACAGGCATGGCTGTCGTGAGATATGCTCGGTTTTCACCAACAAAGGATCCAGAGAAGCACTACCAGAGTTTACTTCAACTCTTCTTGCCACACTATACTGCTGAAGAGTTGAAACCTTCGCCATTCATTAGTTTTGAAGAGTTTTATGATGCAGGCTCCATGCTGAACTGTAATGGTGAAGTTACATCTGTAAAAGAGGTGGTAGATATGAACAGGTCTAAATTTGAAATTGAGGCAGAAAAATTAGAAGAGTGTGAAGAAATTATGGAAAACATTGGATTTCCAGAAGATGCATGGGCTGCTCTTTGTCCTGAAACTGAAGCCGAGCGTCTGGAATGTCTAGAGGAAATGAAACTTAACGAGCCTGAGTGTCCAACAGAAAGAGATGTTATTCCAGATCTACAACCAGAAGACCGGCCACTTGTGTCAATGGAATTCCAAAAACCAAAAATCAGTCATACTGAAGCTCAAGCTATACTGCGTTCATTAAATGACTTACAGACTCAGGTGTTTTATGAAGTACGACAGTGGTGCCTAAAGAAGGTAAATGGGCTAAATCCTAAACCATTTCATGTTTTTATTTCTGGTGGAGCAGGCACAGGGAAATCTCATTTGATTAAAGCCATCTATTATGAGTCATGCAGATTGTTAGCAAGAATGTCTAATTATCCAGATGATGTTCATGTTTTACTAACTGCCCCTACTGGTGTAGCTGCTTATAACATTAATGCCACTACAATACACCACAGCTTTGCTATAGGTAATAATATGTCATTACCCTATCAACCTCTAAAGGAGGAAAAAGTAAATACTTTAAGAGCCAGTTTGAAAGATTTACAAATATTAGTGATAGATGAAATTTCTATGGTTGATCACAAACTGCTGACATACATCCATGGCAGACTTCGGCAAATTAAACAATGTGGTGATTTTTCTCCCTTTGGCAATGTGTCAGTGATAGCTGTTGGGGATTTTTTCAACTCCCCTGTTAAGGGAAGACCTCTTTACTCAGAGCAGGCAGGGATGAATCTGTGGCAAGATATTTTTCAACATGTTGAGTTAAAGGAAATAATTCGACAGCAAAATCAAGAATTCGCTATAACACTCAATCGCATCAGAAAACACAAGAAAGGAGAAAAACTTAATCTACAGGATGAAAAGTTGTTAAAACGGTGTGAGACGGGCTCGGATGAAAACGCAGAGGACCTTCACATCTTTGCAACAAACTCTCAGGTAGATACGCATAACTTCAATATGCTGCATAAAGTGTGTACTGATATAGTCCAAATCAAAGCTCAGGACTTTGAGAAAGATCCTCAAACGGGTCGTTTTGCAACAAAAACTACCACACACACCTTTGATCAAAAGACCTATTTGAAAAAATTGTTTAGTGTTGGTACCAATGCTAGAGTCATGCTAATTAAAAATATAGACACTTCAGATGGGCTAGTTAATGGAGTTGTTGGTACAGTTTGTCATTTAAAATTTGATGAAAATGCTACAGTCCCCAAAACAATTTATGTTAATTTTGATGACAAAAGGATCGGCAGTAATTTAAGAGCTAAATGTCCATGTTCAGAACCTGGACTTAAAAATGCAACACCAATTGTACTTGATGAAGACAGAGTAACACACAGTGGTGGAGTCAGACGGCAGTTCCCACTACGCCTGGCCTGGGCCTGTACTATCCATAAAGTCCAAGGCTTAACTTTGGACAAAGCTGTGGTTTCCTTTAAAAAGATTTTCTCTGCTGGCCAAGCCTATGTAGCTCTGAGCCGTGTAACATCTGTAGAAAACCTAATCATTCAAGATTTTAAAGCCACTGCTATCTATGCTAAATCTGACATAGATGAACAATTAGATGCCATGGAACCATACATTAAGACTCAATTTCCAAGACCAGCTTTTTCTCTGAAAATCTGTTTACACAACATTCAAGGTCTAGATGTTCACATTAATGACCTAAAACAAGATCAAAGAATTTTGGATGCAGATGTAATCTGTCTAACAGAAACATGGTTGCAACACGATGCCACACAGACTAACATTGAGTTGCCAGGATGGACATTTCATCACAAAGCTAGATCTCAATCTTACAGTAATATGACTCTGTTTTCTAGGTTAAAGAATCAACAACATGGTGGTGTGGGCTTCTATCACAAAAACCACATCATCTGTAACCCCGTAGATGTACAATGTAGTGACCTGGAAGCTATAATGTTTAATGTTCAGTCTATGAACCATAATTACATGGTCCTGTACAGACCACCGTCATACAAAATTAGCCATTTTAAAAGAAATCTTGAGGCTGTAGTCAACAGTTTCAATGAACTATCAGGTGGTAAAATAATAATGGGAGATTTTAATGATGATGTACTACTTTCCAACTCTATAACAACCTTAATGACCCATCAAGGTTATAATCAGATCATTACTTCACCTACAACAGAGAAAGGGACAGCAATTGATCACATTTACATCAGAGACATAGATCCTGAAACAGTAAATGTAGAAATAATATCCACATACTACAGTTACCATGAATGTGTTTCTATGGGTTTTCTATCTACTTAAATTACATGGGAACAAGATTCATTGCTGAGAGCTGATGGTCTGTATTACTGTGGGGGGTTTACAATGAAATTATGAGCTTTTTCAATTATGAGTTCAGTAGTAGCACTTGATGAAGAAACATTTGTGCCATAGGGGCATTGCATTGTATGAAATAAAACTTCACTCTAAGTAATTTTAGCTGGCCAAATAAATCCATACATTCCTTTTAATGAAATTAGGTTTCTTTTACTGCATTACAACAGCATGTTTAACAAAACATATTAAGAAAAATGTAGCTCATATTTAGCACTTATATTAAACTTCAAATTATATACTTAACAAGAACCAAAATATAGTACATAAATACTGCTACTTAATTGCTGTTGCTAATGCAGGTTTTGCTTTATCTTCCATGTTGTGTCAAAAAAAGCAAAAGGCACCGGTAATGGTACTCCTGGTTTACTGGGGTGGGGTTCGATTCCCTGCGGTGTCCTGCTCATTGTTTTGACATTTACATGAAAGCACTTATTTCTCCCTAACAATTGCCACAAACTTCAAACAATTGTCACATATTTTATATTTACAAACATGTCATATGTAAGCAATAAAAATGACACGTCAAGTATGGGCTGAAATATGTGCCACCAGAAATTGAATTTGAATAATTATTTGAATTGCTAAACTTGAATAATTCCATTGAAAAACTGAATATAAATAATTTCAAGTGCACATCAAATAATAATATACAGTTTCATGTACATATGTCTCATGTACAGTTTGCACTTCCTCACTTTCATCCTTACTGGTGTGTTTTGGGTTATTTTCTTGTTGAAAGACTTCTTTCAAAAGCATTTCCTTTCCTGTATTTGGTAAAGCCAATGCAGTGGAATGCTGAATTATAATGTTAGCCTTTTTGCGTATAGAATTTACATTAACCTAGATATGATACATTTCATGTTTGGTAGATAACTAGGATAATTTGTTTGGTCGATAAAACCAGAACTCAAAGTGTAACAATGCAAAACACAAACATCAGGAAATATGGAGAGGTGTGAGCTTCAAGGTCAGCGGTACATTGACATTACAAATACCCCAGAACCTTAAAGGATTTTGACCAACTCTGGTAAGTTTGATTTTAATTTCTACAAAAGCTTGTAAAACATCAACCCTGGGAAAAATGGGCTATTAGAATATTTGTGCAGCAGTGAGGTCAATCTCACACATACAATTGCAAAAGAACTTTGAGCAGAAATGGCCATGGCCTATACCAGGTGACTTGACTTGATTGCGTGAACAGGTATGTAAAGAATTTTAATGTGTGATTTAAAATGTGGGCGTTATAGACAAAAATAAGTTTGTGGATGTTTTAGTGCCCCCTAATGGCCCATCTTTACCAAATGTGGTACAAAGCCTCCGGGCGGCATGGTAAACACTCATCACAGGTTTGGAATCGATAGCCTTTATTGTGGCAGAGATATTGCAATTGCAAATTTCAATTTAAATGCATTGTGTTTTGCCAAAACCAATAAACGTTGATTATAGCGCCTGCTAAAGGCCAATCTTTACCATATTCGGGTCAGAGCATTGGGGAAGCATGTTGAACACTTCCCTAAAGTTGTGTATTGATACCATTTAATATGGCGGAGATATGGTATGATATGTGTTTGGTACATTAATACAGAAAATTTGTTTGGTCGTCAAATGAGCACACGTTAACGTAGCAACATTCTTTATATAACTTTTTGTCAGGGCCATCTGAAGATGCTATGAACCAGGTTTCGTGCAGATCTGTCGCACGGCCTAGGACGAGTGCGAAAAAGTTGTTGCTGCACTTGTCACGATATTGCGAAAATAATTGTCAACAAAAATGTCCGAAGCCTATATCATGTGACTCGGCCTGATGTAGTGAACACGTGGATATGAGAAATTTTAATGTGGAATGTATAATGTGGAAGTTATAAGCAAAAACACGTTTGACGTCATTGCAGCGCCACCTAGTGGTCCACATGTGTAATATTCGGTAGTTCTGGTCAGCTACGCACTGTACATCCGCCCTGTTAATTCCAGGTAATTCACTTTAGTGGAAGTGGTTAATCCAGACGTTGGCCCGTAGGCCACGCCCACTTTAACCAATCAGTATCCCACTGTAATGGGCACCTCAGGAGTGGCCCCAGATGGTATCTATGAAATTTCGTAAAATTCGGATGAGCGGTTCATAAGATATGAAGTTGTTGTATTTGTGGCGCCCCCTAGTGGCCAATGTAGGTGAAATTTGTTTCAGAGCCTCAGAGGGTCATGGCAGGAAATATTCTAAAGTTTGGCTTTGACAGCATTTATTTTGGACGAGATATGGCAAAGTCGGTGTTTTCATAGTTAGCTACACAAATTAATTTGCCCGTATCGCGCAATTTTTATTCTATAAAAATCTTTATGCAACCTTTTGTCAGGTGGGTCTGGAGATACCGTGTGCCAAGTTTCGTGTAGATCCACTGCACGGTCTAGGAGGAGTTCGAAAAAGTTGGTTTTTGATAAATCGCAATTTTCACGCATAAAAGTACAGGCGGAAATGGGCGTGGCCTACATCACGAGATTCAGTAGGATCCAGGGAACGCGTGGATATAAGGTTTTTAAATTTCCGATGTACGGTTTGGGAGTTATAGGGCCAAACGCGTTTTTCTGCTATAGCGCCACCTAGTGGTGGAAGTGGGTCAATTTTTGCGTGTGAGGTCTTTGTGGAGTTTTGGACCAGTCCTGAAAATGGCGCGTCGCCACCATGTACGGTTTAGGCTGCAGTACCACTTTTACGTGGGGAAGAATAACAATGAAGAAGAAGAAGAAGAAGAAACAGAGCGATTACAATAGGGTTCCACAGCCCTGCTGTGTGAACCGCGTATTGCTATGCAATACCGGTGCACGCATCCTCGGGCTTGGACCCTAATGAAGAAGAATAATCTGAGCGATTACAATAGGGTTCCACAGCCCTGCTGTGTGAACCGCGTATTGCTATGCAATACCGGTGCACGCATCCTCGGGCTTGGACCCTAACAATGAAGAAGAAGAAACCTAGCGATTACAGGGTTCCACAGCCCTGCTGTGTGAACGCGTATTGCTATGCAATACCGGCGGTGCATCCTCGGGCTTGGACCCCTAATAATTCTTGCGATTACAATAGGGTTCCACAGCCCTGCTGTGTGAACCGCGTATTGCTATGCAATACCGCGGTGCACGCATCCTCGGGCTTGGACCCTAATAATGAATAATTCTTGCGATTACAATAGGGTTCCACAGCCCTGCTGTGTGAACCGCGTATTGCTATGCAACCGGCGGTGCACGCATCCTCGGGCTTGGACCCTAACAATGGAGAAAAATCTGTACGATTACAATAGGGTTCCACAGCCCTGCTGTGTGAACCGCGTATTGCTATGCAATACCGGCGGTGCATGCATCCTCGGGCTTGGACCCCTAACTAGAACTGCACGCAGTTACAACGGGGTCCAAGCCACCGCGCGGAAGTCGGCGGCCACGACAAGCGGAACGCACGAAAGAGGAACCCGAAGCGAAACGGCGGGGGAGGCGGACGTCGGGAAATACGGAGAGGCGCACGTAACGTTACGGATTAATATCACAATGAAACTCTGGGCTTTCTACATCTACCCTGTTAATTTCAAGTAATTCACTTCAGTGGAAGTGGTTAATCCAGACGTCGGCCCGTAGGCCACGCCCACTTGAACCAATCATCACCCCGCTCTAAGGGCCGCCTCACGAGTGGGTCTAGATGGTATCCATCAAACTTGGTAAAAATCAGATGAGCGGTTCATGAGATATAAACTTTTTGTATTTGTAGCGCCCCCTAGTGGCCAATGTTTGTAAAAGTATAAGCTTAGAGTATCATAGCCAAGAATAATCTAAAGTTTGGCTTTAACAGCATTTATTTTGGCCGAGATATGGAAAAGTCTGTTCACAAGAAATAGAGGTTTTTGTATTTGTAGCGCCCCCTAGTGGCCAATGTTCATGACATTTGTTTCAGAGCCTCAGAGGGTCATACCAAGGAAGATACTAAAGTTTGGCTTTAACAGCATTTATTTTGGCGAGATATGGACAAGTCGGTGTTTTCATAGTTAGCTACACAAATTTGTTTGCCCGTAATACGCGCAATTTTTATTCTATAAAATATCTTTATGCAACCTTTTGTCAGGTCGGTCTGGAGATGCCGTGTGCCAAGTTTCGTGCAGATCCATTGCACGGTCTATGAGGAGTTCGAAAAAGTTGGTTTTGATAAATCGCGATTTTTCACGCATAAAAGTCTAGGCGGAAATGGGCGTGGCCTATATCACGAGATTCAGTAGGATCCAGGGAACGCGTGGATATAAGGTTTTTAAATTTGCGATGTACGGTTTGGGAGTTACAGGGCCAAACGTACTTTTTTTGTGTTATAGCGCCACCTAGTGGTGGAAGGGGGTCCATTTTTTTTGGCTGAGGTCTTTGCGGACTTTCGGACAAGTCCTGAAAGTGGCACGTCGCCACCATGTACGGTTTAGGCTGCAGCACCACTTTTACGTGGAGAAGAAAAAAGATAATGGAGGAAAATCTTAGCGATTACAATAGGGTTCCACAGCCCTGCTGTGTGAACCGCGTATTGCTATGCAATACCGGTGCACGCATCCTCGGGCTTGGACCCCTAAAAATAGTTTGACCTCTCTGACCTCTCACAGACTGTATATTTATTGATGGACAGTGCATCCGGTTTGGCAAAGTGCTGCATGTGTGGAAGTAACTTCACCGTGCATGTCAAGGCTAAATGTGCCAGCTACAAACTGACGGGGCAAACAGTAGCACGACATTATTGGTGCACTATGGTTATTACAGTTAGCCAAACGTGGTTATACATGTGTTAATAGTTAGCGTTAGATAATAATAAGCATAAGACAATCCCTTTTTTGCACTTAGCTGACACTACGTTTAAATTCGGAAAACTTGCAGAAAATTAACGTTAGCATGTTTTACCGTAGCTAGCTAAGTGGCAAGCTAACGTTACAGACAACTTACATGGTAACTTCTGATACATTTACTTTACAATGTGACTCCTCTTCTATGTAATAACTATGGGACAAAGATATACTCACTGATAGGTCTGCTGCTGGTAGCGCTCTGTCTCTGCCCCCGGCCTTAATTGCAGGAGTGACGCCTGGTGTGGGGAGTCAGGGTTCCAGCTGCAGCTCATCTCCTCTAATCACCTCTGCTTCAAATACCTGGTCAACCTACCACTCTCCGTCAGATCATAGTCAGGACCACCACATTAGTCTCTCTGCTGACTCTACCGGTTTGGACTAGTTTTTGTGATTTGCTTGTCCTGATTATTCTTTGTCTGTCACAGTTCTGTGAACCTGACTCCTGCTGCCACTTCACTCCTGCTATCAGCACTCCTGCTCTCACGCTGGGTCTCTGGATTATTGGACACGGACCCTCAGAGACACGGTACCACACACGCTCTGTACCCGGGTTCCCATTGGATTTGGACTTGGCTTTTCCCTGTTGCATCTCTGTGTTGTCTGCATTTGGGTTCAACCTAGTTCCACACGTAACACTTCCAACCTAGCAGAGCTAAATCTTACTCTGAATTACGTAGGCTAGCTTTCAGCAGCAGTGAAGGTGTGTAACAACGTGAATAGTAAGAGTGAAGCAGCGTTGCTAACTCTCAGCTAACATTACAGTCAGAAAGCTGTAACGTACATCACAAGCTAAAAGACTAGCAAACTGCTGCTGGAGCTCGGTACTCCTGCTGGTTTATAGTTAGTTCACTGTAACGTTACTTGAGTATTCTGCGATTTAAAACGTTTAGCTAAGTTAAAGCGCATAGACATGCTAGCTGACTGTTAACCGGATAGTAGCTAGCTGTAGCTAACGTTAGTAGGCTACTATAGGTTATGGAGCGTTGCAACATGTGCACACAAAATACATGAACTGTGCAAAATTCCTCCTAGACTTTAATGGTCAGTCTTCGGGAAATCACTCAACATCGTTCATAACGCCCCCTCATTGGGGCCATTCTGTATCGCCATACTTTAACGTAGAAACATTATTAAAAGTTTAAACCAAAGAAGAGACTTTGTTTATTGGGCTGAATGGGCGTTCAGATATCAAGCACGGTTTCTCCCAAATCACACTTTTCCTCTTGTGTTGGTAGAAATCAACACATACTTTACCGATTTCCACGTGAACATATGTTGGCTTTATACACGCTAAAAGTACTGTTTTTTAAATGGAGTCTGGTTGGTTTAGTGCTAGGTACGTCATAGCTGTTTCTGGGAAACACAAAGGTCTGAAATAGGTTATAAAAAGGTCTATCTCTGAAGGGATAAGACACTTTACACTTCCCTATTAAAACATAAATTACAGTTTCAGCAAAACTGGGGTGTTTTATTTATGTATATTTTACTAAGGCTCGCATCACCAAACCCACCAGACTCCATGTAAATAAACACTCATTTTAGCATCGTATTACACTTCATTCAAACGGTACAGAAACCAAATAAAACTATGAAAAGTTTTTGGTCTTCTCTACACTTCTGTAACCATCACAACTCTAGTGTTGGTAGAAATTACATTTGAAAATATTGCATAAAACATACCCTTCAAACTTATCTCTAAATTCATGCCAGTTGACAAGTATTGCAGTTTTTGTAAGACCGAGCAAGAATCGTTAACTCATCTCTTTTATGGTTGTTCATTATGTATTACATTCTGGAAAAGTTTGGAAAATGATATGGTTTCCAAAACGACACATAGAATCACACTGGAAGGGAAACATATTACATATTTTGAATGTAAAGTTAGAAATATATGCAATATTGTTAATCTTTTTATTTTATTGGGAAGTTTCATATTCATAAATCTAAGTTTTCCAATTCAAGACTTTGCTTTAAATTATTCCAAATTGAATTTGACATATATTTTGAGTCTCTTAAATTAGTAACGTATAAAAAAGCTATAACCATATCTGATATATTCCAATCTATTTAATTAAGAACACCTGTTGTCACAAATATTTACGTGGTTGCAGATCTGTCATATTTATTTCCTTTATATTTTTATTACTACGCTGTCTACCTCGTTTTTTTTACTGTTGATACCTGATCTTATGTTATATGTTCCTTACTATAACTTTATGTTTTGAATTGCGATGTCTGAATGTTTGTAATTTTATATTTTAATAAAAAAAAGTGTATTTTCTCTAAGAAAAACGTTTGTAGTTAATTTAATACACAGTATGATGCTAGGTTTGGGAAACTTCAACCAAAACAATACCATGTGAAACTCATTAGCAATAAAAGCTTTATTTAAAAAAAGAGGTGAAAAACCAAATAGAAAAGAAAGCAGGTTTCACTGCTCTGCTTCTCCCGCCTCTGCCTGCATTGCTGCATCTGCAAGAAAAGGGATAAATATAAAAGTATGGTTTGTGTATCACAATCTGTTAATAAGCCTATTAACAAAACATATTTCACACGCTACATGTGCTAAATGGTCGGTGAGTTCCAGATCCTGTATTACACACCCATAGCTGTGACAATGTGCAGCGCAACTAAAAACTTACCATCTCTATTAAAAGCTGCAGCAAGGTGCAACAACTGTACTGCTGCTGGAGTTGTTGCAGCTTCCTCTCAGCAGCCTCCTTCTCCCTCTTACATAGGTCCAGCTGCCTTTGAAGCCACCGCTCCCGGCTCTCGGTAGCCCTCCTTAGCCAATGTTCCCGGCACACCAGTGTCATTACCCCAGTTGTTGCCTCCATCAACTGGGGGAAGAGGGTGTGCCGGGGAACATCCGGGTCCCTGGAAGCATACTGCAATTACAAAAAAAGATTGTCATACAATTTTCATGGTCAAGCACTTTATACAATTAAGATTGACTCATGGAACAAGTTATTGAATTATATTTTTCATTGTTGGATGTGTTTGTCTTTTATGGTTTAATCAGATTTGTTATCTTTATATCTCATTATCAAAGTACTGATGTAAAAAAGAATAAGGGATCCATCTTATTTTTTAAGCTTAAAATATTTTTGCTATATTATTTTGTCCTTTTTTTTTATTGTAAATTAACTTTTAGAGACCTGGTGAGATAACTCTATACATACTGTGGGAAATTATACTCAGATATTGTGGTTATTCTAAGAAATTACACTCAGGTATTGTACACATGTTTAAATGCTGTGAATGAACTTATGCATAGATAAATGAATGAGGCCTGGGTCAGTTACTGAGTGAGAGGAGAAGCTTGTCCATTTGATGCGTAGATAAAGACAACATTCCTGTTCCGGGGTAGAGTAATAAACCACATCTGGCAGGAAACCAAATAGGAGAACAAAAGGCCAAGAGATTACACTGATACATTAACAGTGGAAAATAGCATCCCCACATGAGATAACACACATACACCCACACACACACACATACACACACACCCACACACCTATACACACCCCACACCCACACACACACACACACACATACACACCCACACACACACCTATACACACCCCCACACCCACACACACACATATTCTGTTAGCTGAGATAACATGTCGCATTCACCAGGCCAATAGAAACATTGTTGCCATGACGATATGTACGGCCCAGTGTCGCTTTTAACCAATAAGGCTCCCTTAAGGAGAACCTAAAACCACACGCGCAACTCTGTTTAAGCGCCTTTGATTTGGAAAACCTCTGAGCTAGTCACGTTTTCAATCAGGACCGTGCACGTATAACTGCCCGGAATGCATTGCTCTGTTTTTATTAATAAATCATTTTAATACATAATCAGGGCTAGAAGTGATTTCTTAGCTGATTGAGTCCCGACGTTTGGACCCTCCAAGTTGGATTCGCAACAAAATGGTAGCAGAGGATGGTTTCGAGTAGCGGTTAAATTTAAGAATCCCACGGAATCAGGATTAGCAGTTGTTAAACTCTAAGTCCAGATTCCACGGACAGTCCACGTCTGAAGGAACGAGACAAAGGAGACATTCTGTGCAAACCTCGGAGGTCTGGTCACTGAGAGCTCTCTAAAAAAAGGTAGGCTGAACCAGTTTCATCAAACTCAGCATATTGTATAATAGTATAAACTAAATTAAAGTGATCAGAACTTCCGGGTGAGTACGTAATGTAATGTAAAAATATAGACTAAAAATTATTAAGTGTTTTGTGGACATTGAGCAATGCATTCCGGCTTTCTGTTGATGAATGAGAGGAGTGTGACTGAGAAAAAGCATCTGGGATGCAAAGATGATTCCATAATTTTATGGAGCCACGTAATGTGAGAGGTGCGATAAACCTATCAGTAGACTTACTGCAGTAGTATTGGTGATAGGGGAAGGCCGGGCACGATTACGGGCCAGCGTTTGTCATTATGATACCCATAAGGTAAAATATTCATGAAAGTGTGTGAATGAGGTAAAAGAGAAGAGAAAAGAAATACTAGTTGAAGAGAAAACAGGCCTAGAAGAAGAGTTGAATGAGGGAATGAATGTTAAAAATACATCTGGGATGTATAGATGATTCCATAATTTTGGAGTTATGCTATGTGAGAGATTCGATAAACTGCCAGTAGAGCTGATCACTCTACTGCCGGGGAAGTCGCACGATAGCAAACCAGCGTTCATCATTAGGAGACTTTGTCCATAAGACCAGTCTCAGTGAATGTGGAGAGCGATTGAGGGTAGGATTTAAGAGAAAAAGATTTGAAGTCGACAGTTAATTAATGTATTGTTTAAAATGTGTTGAGAGTCTGAATGAGTTAAAGGTGATTAGGTTTGATAGAATTTGTGCGGAGCGAGAGGTGCGCTAAACCTACTTACATAATTGTACATAATTGTGATTAGGGGAAGGCCGGGACGCTGCCGCTAAAACAAAGTTCACAAATTATAGCAGAGTTTGAATGAGGAACTGACGGATGAATCCTGATAATAAAAGGTTGTGAAGCTTAAAATAAAAATGAAATGAATTTCTTAGATGTAGAATTGGAAAGTCTGGAAAGAATGACTGTGTGATTCCAAAGTGGCGTTGATAAATTGACCAAGCCTCTGGTCCCGTCTCTGGAATTGCCGTTGAAGGAAGAGATACGTAGGTTAAAATTACATGTAAAAATACTGTTGGTGGATCTCGTTATAAGTTCGATAGGGTGCTTTGTTGGTTTTAAAAATAGAGGGAATTTGGAGGAGAAAGCAGAGAAAAAGGAGGAGCAGAGACAGCGTGTAGAGAAAGAGCAGAGGGGAGGGGTGAAGGAATTTTAGAGGAGCAATCAGAGGGGTTGACTGATAACAGTAAAGTTGAATAGAGGGAGGAAGAAGTGGAAGGGAGAGACAATGGCTACATCTTATGGAGAAAAGCTGGTACAGGCCTTAGCAAAGAAAGGTAGCAAAAATGACAGGAAGAGGGGAAAGAAATTAAAACAGAATGGGAAAAGGCTGGTTGGATACCTGTGGAAGGAGTGTCAACTTTTCAACAGATACAACAAATAACTGACTATCAAAATCAATGTTTAAACCATGCAAAGCGAGCTGAAAAAGAAGAAGAAGGAGGCAGATTCCGCTGAACTAGGCCAAAACGAGTTGCCAGAAAAAAGGAAGAGGAGTGTCATGCCCTGGCCCTCCGCCTAGTGGCCACCATGTCAAGATCAACTGCACCCCCAATAACAGCAGAAGATACCCCATCCCAGGATAAAACTCAGAAAATAAATAGATTATACCCAGAATTGACAACTTCACAAACCACCCCACCTCCTCCATACAACCTTGGAGAAAACCATCACAAGACCAGACAAAGCAACAACCCATTCACCCACGTGACACAAGCCCCATTGATGGAAGCAGTGGTCAAGACCATCGTGTTGGATGTAGAAGAGGGACCCCAGGTGCACCAGCTGGAGGAACGAGTGGCCCAGTTGGAGAGTGAAATGCAGTCACGACCCTGTGCTAAAGTGAATTCTGAGACAGAGACAGGAGGTGCATGGAGCCATCAGCAGGAGGGAGAAGGACCGCCCAGGTTTGTCTATCACCCCAGAAAGGCGGCCTCCATCACCAGACCAGAAATGGAGCAGCCACCCTTCAGCGAGAGTTTTGAAGAGATGAATCCCAGCCACTTTTACAGACCAAGCCCTCAAACAGATCTCCCTCCCCTGGACCATTTGAATCCTCTTTTATTAAGTCCCCACATCCAGAAGGAAGGTTGACACATCTAGAGGACGCACCTGCTTGATGGAACTGAATGGTACATTTGGAGGAAAAATCAGGAACATTCAGCTTGATCCCTCACCTCCTGAATCCTTCTATGACCTACTTTTCAGTCATAGACCTCGCTGTGCCCCTCCATCCCAACTCCCAGCCCTTTTTGCCTTCACATTCAGGGGTCAACAGTACACCTACTCCAGGCTGCCACAAGGGTACCGCGACTCACGGGACTCTTTAACAGGATACTCAAGACTCACCTCTTGGAACTCATCCTACCACCGGAAGTGGTCCTCATTCAGTATGTGGATGACCTCCTCCTTGCTGCTACAACGGCCCTAGCCTGCCTCACCACCACCGAGACTCTCCTCCATTTCCTCAACACCAAAGGCTACAAAATTAAGAAAGAAAAGGTGCAGATAGCACGAAGACAGGTGGTGTTTTTGGGCAGAGAAATATCAGCCGCAGGCCTGGGGGTCTCCACCAACCACAGGCACTCCATCCTCCGTCATCCAATGCCCCTTACTGTGTCAGAGATGCTGTCTTTCCTGGGTCTCACTGGTTATAGTCGTTCACACATCCCAGACTATACCAACAGGACCGCCCCCCTCCGTTCCCTACTGGCAGAAGCGGGCAACCGCAACCTCACAGCCCCTCTGCCCTGGACAGCAGAAGCTGGAACAGCCTTCACCGACCTCAAACAGGCCCTAGCTCAGGCAGCGGCCCTGATGGCACCTGACTACACCTGACTACACCTCCCCATTCCATCTTGATGTTTCTGAACAGAACGGCTTCCTCAACGCCGTCCTGTATCAGAAAAAAGGGGGAGAGAGACATGTACTGATGTACCATTCCTCAAGACTTGATGTAGTGGAAAAAGGACAGACCACATGTGCCCGGTATGTAGCAGCATTGGCAAAGGCGATAGACAAAACCGCACACGTGGTTATGTGCCATCCACTTCAAATACATACAAGCCACGGAGTTTCAGCATTTTTGGCTAGCAAAGAATTTTCTTACAGTGCAACACGTAAGTCCAAGATACAACAGACCTGCACTCAACCACACATTACATACGTCACCACAGAGCGCAACATGGCAGCAAACCTGGGACAGCAAGGCCAACCACATGACTGTATTGAACTAGCTGTCCAAGAGAGCAAGGTACGAGCAGACCTCTCAAATGACCCACTACTAGACGCTGACATGTGGCTCTACACAGATGGATGCTGCTACAAACAGGAAGATGGGACCAACAGAGCCTCCTATGCAGTCGTACAGCAAACAGCAGATGGGGATCACAGAGAACTGGAATCAGGGATTCTGGAACAACCGGCATCAGCACAAGTTGCAGAAGTAAAAGCACTCACAGCAGCACTAAAAATTGGAAAAGGACAATCAGTCAACATATATACAGACTCGGCATACGCCCACGCAGCAGCTCACATCGATGCTCCGATGCAGACAAGTGGCCATCATGAAATGTAAAGGACACGACACAGTCAATTCAAGGGTGAGCGTTGGGAATGATGCTGCAGACCAAGCAGCAAAGAGAGCAGGAGGCTACACGCCCAAGATGATGATTGTGAGAGCAGAACCACTCCCACGTCTCACACCAGAAGACATAAAAGAAATTCAAGCGAAGGCGGGAGCATACGAATGGAATGAATGGAAAAGAAAAGGGGCCACGAAGGTGAAGATGGGCTCTGGAGAGCCCATGACGGAAGACTAGTGGCACCCACCAAACTCTGCCATATGCTCCTGCCGGAGGCACCCGACCTACACATGAAGGAAAGAGACAGACATTGATTAACATGACACAATTATGGTGGCACCCGCACATGGACAGCATGGTGACTCTGTATTGTGCAGAGTGTGAAGTGTGCGGGGCCCACAACCCAAGAAGACCATTCACCACGCCAATGGGCTCTTTTCCGGTTCCAACAGCCTGTTTCCAAGACATCAGTATAGATTATACAGATATGGGAGCAGATAATGTAGTACAAGGGAAAAGATATTTGCTGGTAATGGTAGACAGATTTTCTAGGTGGGTAGAAGCTATCCCAACTAGACATGAAGATGGGAAGACAGTAGTAAAATGGTTAAAAACTGAACTTATACCACGGTACGGCGTTCCAAGACGAATCAGATCAGATAATGGCACCCATTTTAATAACCAGATGTTGAGAGAAGTTGAGGCCACCTTGGGAATTGCACACTCATTCGGATCGGTGTACCATCCACAGTCCTAGGGACTGGTGGAAAGGGCCAACCAGACGTTGAAGGCTAAAATAGCCAAGGTCTGCCATGGGAGCAAGATGAAGTGGGTGGAGGCCCTTCCCCTGGCACTCATGGCCATGAGAGCCGAAAAAGGGGAGAGCACCTCTCACCCCACGAGATCTTGACTGGCAGACCAATGCCAGGTCCACCCAATGATGGAGGTCATATGCCATTTTTGGATGTAAAACAGGTAGAAATGTCTGCCTATATGAATGAACTAACCTCTTTGGTCTCAGCCCTCTCTACCCAGGTGGAGAAAGCCTACAAGAAGCCAGCACCCACCCAGAACGAGAGGCAGACCATTAAGGTAGGAGACTGGGTCAGGGTTAAGGTCCACAAGAGGAAGTGGGCCAACCCCAGGTGGACTGGTCCGTGCGAGGTGAAGGAGGTTACTTCACACTCGGTCCAGGTCAAAGGTAAATTAGGCGCACCTTGGCACCACCTGACACATTGTGCCCCAGCAGATCCTCCAACCCGCACTTTAGCGGACACACAATTAGATCTAAAAAATGCAGCGGCTACTTAAGCGCTGTTTAGGAAGTCCAGACAGCCCTCAGTCTGGACAGAGAGCACCAAGCCTAAGAGAAATGGGGCTCGGGAGAAAAGTAATAGTGTTAATTTGTGTTATGCTGGGAATAGGGCGGGACTGATAATGTGGGAATAGAATCTCTAGAAAAAGCTCCTGAACTCCCTCTAACCAATGATACTGAGATAATAGTCCCTCAAATGACCCGCCGTAAAAGGAGTCCCAACGAGAGACCCCAAATTGATCTAAATTGTAGAGCCCAAATAGTCTTAAATTACACAAAGGAGCCACTACCTCGTTCACATTCGATTTATGCTCAGTGGATGATTGTGAGGGTTCAACTCCTCATATAGAAGCTATGACGTGTATCTGTGCTACTCGTGCAAGGCCGCACAATGTGAGAGGACAGGGTGGCGTAGGAGATGTGATTGGTGTAGGGATTGGTCAGACGTAGTGGAATATACAGGCCGTTGGCAGCCCTCCAGGCCACCACAATATAGAACTTATGATTGGGAAAAAATTAGTCTGCAGAGGGATTTTAGTCCGACACAAAACCCCCTTACTTTATCCCTAGACAAGATTTATAAAAGCCCCACCAATCAAAATAGAATTTGGATGATCCTAGGGGTGGAAGTCAGCGGGGCAGACCCACTGGGATTAAT
The DNA here is from genome assembly GCA_013375575.1 of Percina caprodes. Lineage (NCBI taxonomy): Eukaryota > Metazoa > Chordata > Actinopteri > Perciformes > Percidae > Percina > Percina caprodes. Next base: position 18,712 of record JABXJD010001020.1, read on the forward strand.
ACAGATAAATATTATAAACCCACATACTGTTAAGACCACTGCAAAACCAGAAGAGCAAGACCCAGCCCCCTTAACAAATAAAGACGTAATAGTACAAGACTTTTCTAAAATGAAACCCCAAGACATTTTGGAACTGACCACAGGGGCGGGTAACGATAACTTATGGGTAAAATGGTTAGTGCAAAACGCCCAAGATCAAAAATGGAGGGCTGCGTGGCCTGTGCGGCAGCCCGACCGGCTATGTACACTGAACCGGCTCCCTTTACCCAGAAAGTGATAAAATAGGGTATCATTGTATGCTGAATCTAACTCAAGTAAAAACCCCCAAATTGCACCACCTTATCAGCAGTGTATCCACCAGGGATTGAGAAGCCAGGGTATTTTACGGCCATAAAAGGAGAAGGAGCACGTTATCAGTGTTTTAATTTCACAAGCTCAGGACCAGGAGTCATTAGGCTAGGATCTATCCCAACAGAATGGTGCAATAGGACAGTAGCTGGTAATAAGGGTGGAGATGATTACATAGGGAACGTCTCGAGATTAGGACTATTTTATTATTGTGGAAGGCTAAAGTTATACGCCCAGATTAATTTGCCAGATAAGACCGTGGGCCTGTGTGCCATGGTTAGACTAGCCATGCCTATCTCCATAGTTGGAAATCGTGTCAAAATAACGCCAACCATACCCCAGAGACTCACCCAAAGGCCGCCGTCACATTATGAAGAGGTCAACGTTTGCATTTGACCCCTTCGTAGGCACCCCACGTACATAGATGCTATAGGTGTGCCTCGCGGTCCCAAACGAGTACAAATTAGTAGACCAAATATCCGCGGGCTTTGAAAACATTCCCATTATTTCAGCAATCTTCCCAATTACTCCCAACAAGAACGTGGATAGGATTAATTTTGTACATTATAATGTTTTACGCTTGTCAAATTCCACTAGGGACGCTATAGACGGGTTGGCCGAGCAGATGGCCCCCTCTTCTCTTATGACTCTGCAGAATCGGATGGCGCTGGACATGGTGCTGGCTGAAAAGGGGGGCGTCTGTGCAATGTTTGGAGAGATGTGCTGCACCGTCATACCCAATAACACCGCTCCGGACGGGAAAGTCACCAGGGCACTGAATCAACTGAAGGCTCTATCTAGGGAGATGCATGAGGCATCAGGTGTTGATAACCCCTTTTCAGATTGGATGTCTAACATGTTTGGCAAATGGAAAGATTTGATGATGTCCCTCATGGTTTCAATTGCTGTGTTTGTTGCCATTCTAGGAACCTGTGGATGTTGCTGTATCCCCTGCTTGCGTACTATGGCTGGTCGCCTGATCTCCACTGCTCTCTCTAAGGAAAAAGCACCACCACCTTACTCACCAGAGGCCGGAACTTTTCCCCTTTTGATATTGGACGGAGTGGGGGAGGAGAACTTTGATCCGGACATAGAAATGGAGTGGTGATGGGGTGGAGGAAAGCCGAAAACCAGACAGTTATGGGAAAATTTGAAAATTCAGGGGCACAGTCTGTAATAACCTGTATAATGTAGATTAGAAATGTCTGGGCAAAATGCAAAAGGGAGAGCAGGGGAAATCAGGTGTCCAATTAGGGCAACATAGAGAGTTGGTTATCACACCTTAAAGGTGTGAAAAGGGGGACATACATTTTTTACCATATTAAACTTTTGCTGCACGTTTTTATACAAAAATGAATTCTAAAAGGTTTTATACACAATTCCATGTTTACAGTAGGATTCACACCTAGTAGGTGTGAAAAGGGGGAATTTGTGGGAAATTATACTCAGATATTGTGGTTATTCTAAGAAATTACACTCAGGTATTGTACACATGTTTAAATGCTGTGAATGAACTTATGCATAGATAAATGAATGAGGCCTGGGTCAGTTACTGAGTGAGAGGAGAAGCTTGTCCATTTGATGCGTAGATAAAGACAACATTCCTGTTCCGGGGGTAGAGTAATAAACCACATCTGGCAGGAAACCAAATAGGAGAACAAAAGGCCAAGAGATTACACTGATACATTAACAGTGGAAAATAGCATCCCCCACATGAGATAACACACATACACCCACACACACACACATACACACACACCCACACACCTATACACACCCCCACACCCACACACACACACACACACATATACACACCCACACACACACCTATACACACCCCCACACCCACACACACACACACACACATATTCTGTTAGCTGAGATAACATGTCGCATTCACCAGGCCAATAGAAACATTGTTGCCATGACGATATGTACGGCCCAGTGTCGCTTTTAACCAATAAGGCTCCCTTAAGGAGAACCTAAAACCACACGCGCAACTCTGTTTAAGCGCCTTTGATTTGGAAAACCTCTGAGCTAGTCACGTTTTCAATCAGGACCGTGCACGTATAACTGCCCGGAATGCATTGCTCTGTTTTTATTAATAAATCATTTTAATACATAATCAGGGCTAGAAGTGATTTCTTAGCTGATTGAGTCCCGACGTTTGGACCCTCCAAGTTGGATTCGCAACAATACCCATATTCTACTGCTCTTCATACTATTTAGCCTGCACATACGTATTCTTACTATTCTCATAAAATAAATATATATATATATATGCCCCCATCCGTCCGTCCGAGTACAGATACGGATACAGATAATGCGCTCATCCCTAATATATATATATTATTACCAGTATATATCACTGCTACTACATTGCACATATCTTACTACATGCCCCTTGTTTAGACATGCAACAATGCATTTATATAAGTGATTATATTTTGTATTGTTATTTCAAATGTTATGGTAATTGTGATAATTGAATTATGATAATTAAGAAGTGTGGTTTATGTCAGGCTGCTGTATACCTGTATTATTACACTATCTGTGTTACCTGACATCAATATAAGTAAAAGATGGGATTCAATCAAACTTTTATTTTTCTTGAAAAAGTACTAAATAAATTGACTGACACTATTATGTCAATTGCAATTATTATTTATTAATTTTAGACTTTTCACTGTACTGTAAAATTTTGAAATTGTTGCTATTTCTAGAATGCATGTGTCACACAGGAAGTGTACAAGCTCTTAACATGGGAGCCGAAATAAAACGGTCACGCCACGCAGCTGCCATGCTCATGACATGCAGACATTAAGACTCAAAGCACATAGACACCATTAAACCTACTGCACACAGCTGCAGGGCCTGGCGGGCCCTCTCAGTGTCTGGGTCGTCCACATGTGGCAGCTTCATAGGAGATGCCATCTGAACAAATGGAGCAAAAAAAGAAACATATTTCAACATTTACACTAATATTTAGCCTAATCAAGGCACATCACACTTAGAACCAGAACGGCATCCAAGTTAGTCACTAAATTGCCTTCTATCAAAGCAATTATGCTAACCTACCATGTGCTTTTTGGATTAGCTAGCTAAGTCAACCTTGATGTATAAAAAATATCTATATAGGCCTATGGTGGTCTATAATTGTCTTTCTGAAAGTCTGCAACTACACCAGCCAATGCTGAGTCATATGTTTAACACCACTGTGATGGCCACAGCGATGGCCACACAACCAGCGTAAAAGCGGTAACCTCATGCACTTATATTTTTCCCTTAGGTTTAGTTGATATGCTTTTGTTTATAAATCTTCATTTGTTGCAACCACTTATTCAGTTACAAAAAACTTACTGGACACTTATTTCATTTCACATGCATCATACTTTATTTGATTTATACAAAGGCATCGTTTAGCAGCGCACACTATTAATTACTTTTGGACGGTCCTTTTTTTGAGCTTACCAATAGGAATCCACACCCAGGAGGGTTCCAGGTCTGCTGGCTTAAAAGAGATGGTGCGGAGAAGGAGCAGCCTTTATAGGGGAGGTGGCCTAATTGGACACTACCACTGCTTGAAATGTCTGGGGGGGTAGCTGTATTCTCACTGTAGGTATTCTGGGGTTTAGATTTTATATAGAGTAACTTTTGTGGAGCTAAGATAAGCAAAAGTATATTTTATTTAGAATACATTTTTAGGTAGGTTTGGCATTATTTGTTTCTGAAGTTAGTTTGCAGTTATTGTTGGTCTCCCCCTGTGTGTTTAAATTGGTTTAATCAGCCAATATATAAGTCCCCTTTGTTTCATTGTTAGGTCAGTTGTAGTTTTGAGTTGCTTATGTTCACAACCTTAGTTATGTCTGTTTATTGGACCTCTTTTAAGGGCCCGAAACATTATCTTTATTTTGTTGTAATTTTTTTTGGAAATAAAAAAAAAAAACCTTACTTATGAAATTTCTCTTGTGACTCTTCTTGCTTAACTGCTTGTGTCCCTCACAACCACAAAGAAAAAAAAATAACATTTGTGAAAAATGTAATACCTAGACATGCTTGCTTACTTCTCTTCGGCCAGCCACTCCAAATGAAAGAATGGAGTAATTCAATTTTTCTCCACAAAAGGGATTTCGGGGGTGCTCTCTTCCGATCGCACTGAAGAATCAACTTCTCTTTTTCTCTTCTTTTAAGGTGCCAGGTGATGACAGTATCAGCAGAAAAATACACAAAATAATAATAAATCAAATAATTGAAATTCAAAGAAGATAAAATATATTAGTGGCCATTAATACAAATTAAGTAATCAAAGTAAATAAATTAAGTGATGTTCTATGAGGTTTTCCCTCCGTGATTGGTTGACCTGAATATTTGAAAGGCGCGGCGCCTAGTCTAAATGCCTGTGGCTTCGGTTAAATTGACGCTTTAATCTCAAGCTGTGGCCGCTTTAGCGTACTGACCGTACGTACACACCGCCACCGACTTGAGCTGCAAAAAAGCTCTGACCGCCTAATTTATTCAATCTATTTGATCCGTAGAACACAGTCCCCCACCGCCCCCCCTCTCTCTCTTTCTTTCTGTCTTTCTCTCTCTGCCTCTCTCTTACTCACGCACACACACACACCTGGTGTGGAAATAAAAATAAATCAAAAAGAACCAAAATCAAAAAAATCACAGTGATCATAAAAAAATTAAAAGTTAAAAAAAAGTTATGGGGTCACGTGATGACGGCCTAGGAGACGGTCTATACCCTCTATATATTTGAAGTTTTAGAATTTTAGAAGTTGCAGTCCTAAAAACATTAGGTTTCAGTTCTAGAATGTTACATTGTAGCTCTAGAATGTTAAGCATCAGTTCTGGAATGTTGCAGTTGTATATTGATAGGTTTAAGTTTTAGAATTTTCAGAGTTGTGGTCCCAAAATGTTTCTTACAGTTCTAGAATGTTACTTGGCAGTTCTAGAATGTTAGGTTGAAGATCTAGAATGTTAAGCAGCAGTTCTAGAACAATAGGTTGAAGTTTTAGAATTTTAGCAGTTGCAGTCCTAAAATGTTACTTACAGTTCTAAAATGTTACATTGTAGCTCTAGAATGTTATGCATCACTTCTGGAATGTTGCAATTCTAGAACAGTAGGTTGAAGTTTTAGAATTTGAAGATGCATTGTCACCAGGCTTTAGATTAATCTGAGGAACATTACGTAAGCGCTGAACATGATCGTATAATGCTGGAACATTTTAGTCTGGGAAATTACAGTGATTGTTACACTGGGATGGAACTGCCAATCTTGTGACTGACAGCCAATCCCATCCAATGAACCACAGCCACTCTCTAAAGTACACCGCCCAACGTGGGGGTCGAACCCACGACCCTGAGATTAAGAGTCTCATGCTCTACCGACTGAGCTAGCCGGGCACTTCTTGAATGTTTAGTTGTGTTCTTAAATTTTTCTTACAGACCTAAAATGTTACTTTATGTTCTAGAATGCTATGTTGTAGTTCTAGAATGATAGGTTTAAGTTCTAGAATGTTAAGCTGTCGTTCTAGAATGTTAGGTCAAAGTTCCAGAATGTTATGCTGCAGTACTGGATTGTTAAATTGCAGTTCTGGAACAGTAGGTTGACGTTTTAGAATTTTAAGACTTGCGGTCATAAAATGTTACTTACAGTTCTATAATGTTATGTTGTAGTTCTAGCATGTTAGGTTTAGGCTCTAGAATGTTAAGCTGCAGTTCTGGAATGTTAAGTTGCAGTTCTAGAACGATAGGTTGTAATTTAAAGAGTTGCTCACAAAACGCTGTCCTTGCAATTGCGTATCTTGCAGACATTCATGTCCTCTTAAATACAAAGAACTGCTATGTTCTTAATTCCCAATATCATGTCTCAGTCATTAGTTCCACATGAAAACACTTGTCAGAAGTGGGATTTGAACCCACGCCTCTAGTGGAGACTGCGACCTGAACGCAGCACCTTGGACTGCTCGGCCATCCTGACTGCTCCAACAGATGTTCAGTAGGACCTGTCTCAAAAATTATAATATAGTGAATCAACTATGTCATGATATAGTAGGTTCTCAGTCATCCAGGTCATAGTTAACAAGGGAAGTCTTGACAATGGCAATACATTGCTGTGGATGTGAAGGCATCTTATTGACTTTGTACCCCAATGTGCAATACAGGCTAAATCCTATGGTGGGAATCAAGATCCTCCAATGTTTCTGTCCACAATGTCCACCTGAATCCAGAAATGTCCCTGCCAGATGGGAAATGGACTGACAATCGGGTCTGTTTGCAATACATATGTGTATACACACACACACACACACACACACACACACACAGTGTGTTGTAGGCTATATCTGGTTCAGTTATCACCGTTTTGAATGTCATTACTGTTCAGAAATACATTTTGTTGACAAAATTCTGTCTTTATTGCCCAATAAATTAAACAAAAGAGGCAACAACATATTTTGATATATTGTATTACATAACCATTATCAACTATTAGAACCATAACTTACATGTCACAAACATAAAAAGGCTTCAAATGTATAAAACTAAAAGAATGACACAAGACCACAAACAAACAAATTAACTACAGCTGTTCTGATATTCCAGACCAGTCTGATGCCTGTTGGCCAGAATCTTTAGAAAAATCTCCATCACCTGCAAGATGCTTTCCTATCAATATGGGCCAACGTTTCTAAAGAATGCTTTCAGCACCTTGTTGAATCAATGGCACGTAGAATTAAGGCAGTTCTGAAGGTGAAAGGGGTCAAACACAGTATTAGTATGATGTTCCTAATAATCCTATAGGTGAGTGTATATTCTCCTGCAGAAGGATACAGCCCAGAGTTGGCTCATTCCAGGTTATTTAAGCACAAACGTCCCTGGGTGGACTTGAACCACCATCCTTTCGGTTAACAGCCGACTGCGCTGACCTATTGCGCCACAGAGACTACGTCAGCCAGATGTTTTATGGGTAAGAGCTCGATCTTCAAGCCACAGAAGGTATTTTTCTTACACTTCAATTGGACTCTGACTTTGAATTCAAATATTTGTTATCCAAGAAAATTCCCCAAATAATGATGTGTCAGTCATTTTACTGGTGGTTTCTCGGTCACAGAAACTAGCTTGTTCATTTACATGCAGTTGCGCGCCATGTATCACAAACCTGTCGTGTGGAGCCTTATATATTTTCTTATATTCAATCAAGTGACCTACATACCACGGACCGTAAAGATTGATATGTTTATGGTTTGCAATACCCTACCTTCAGATAGAGGTCATGTCAATGTGTGTTATCTTTGGGTTGCTCTACACTCACCTAAAGGATTATTAGGAACACCTGTTCAATTTCTCATTAATGCAATTAATTAATTATTATGTGGAGTTGAGATATGAGTCTGCCTATGCTTGGAATCAGGCAGCTGGTGACATCATCACATCCCCCCCCCACCTTGATCAGATCCTTTCATGTGACATCACCCCACCTTTGGTTTCTTAGCTCTGATCCTTCTTATGTGACATCAGCACATTCTATGCATTCTTCGGTTCTCTTCTGTTGTTTTTTCAATTGTAAACTTTATCAACAAATATTTTTTGGCAAAGTGACATCCCAGCTTAAAAAAATGTGAAATTAAAATATTTTAAAAAGTTTTTATTAAAGAATACATCCAAAATGTACTTTAACCCTCCGTCTGGAGGCTGCGTGTGTAGGGTGTGCGACTATCAGCTACGTTTGGTCAGTGTTTTCTTTCTTTCATTCCAATTTCGGGTCTGTCAGTCAAAGTGAAAACCTGGGACATTTCCGGGGACAGATCCAGCCGGGGACAGGTCACCAAAACCAGGGACTGTCTCCGGAAACCGGGGACGTCTGGTCACCCTAAACTATAGCCAGTTAGCTTTGTGTGTAACGCAACCAACCCCCCCCCCTCAATACAATTATGGTACAAAAGGTGCACTAACACCACAGGTCTTATGTTGACAACATGGAGGCATATATAGGCAACACCAAAGGCAGTTGTAATATTTACCTAGCAGGCTAGGCTAACGCTGTTGGGCGCCGGCGCCGTAGCGTTAGCTAGCTGTAAAAACCGAACAACACCCCCGTCTAAGCTGTGTTTCACTTTCCCTCCAATATTATAATAAACATAATGAAGTCACCTGGACTCAGTCGAGACCATAGACTGTTAATATTAAAAGACCAGAAGCCATATTAGGCCAGACCAGCGGCAGAGACAACGCAGGCTGCTCTGTTAATACAACACTGAAAATACGCCACAAGTAAAAGTCCTTCAACAAGTATCAACAATATTTTACTTAAATCGTCAAAAGTAAAACCCTCATTCTGCAGTTAAATATCCCCTGTTAGTGTTTTACTAGACTTTTAATGTTTTTGGATGAATATTCCTCAAATTATCAATGTGTATGTCATAGAAATAAAGTGGTACACTCTGTTTTTATGGTGTATGTGGCATTTGAAAGGTTGTATATTATTAAAATAGTAAATAAATGTCTGAAATGAAATTTTTAAATATCGATTTTTGAGTAGGAGATTGCTCACGTCGTTTGGACGTGCTGGTGCGTCTTTCATCCTCGGAGGGTTAAGGTACATTTTGGATGTATTCTTGTAATTAAACTTTTTAAAATATTTTAATGTCAAATTTTTAAGCTGGGATGTCACTTTGCCAAAAATATTTGTTGATAAAGTTTACAATTGAAAAACAACAGAAGAGAACCGAAGAATGCATAGAATGTGCTGATGTCACATAAGAAGGATCAGAGCTAAGAAACCAAAGGTGGGGTGATGTCACATGAAAGGATCTGATCAAGGTGGGGGGGGGTGTGATGATGTCACCAGCTGCCTGATTCCAAACATAGGCAGACTCATATCTCAACTCCACATAATAATTAAGTTAGTGGTTAATGAGAAATTGAACAGGTGTTCCTAATAATCCTTTAGGTGAGTGTAGAGCAACCCAAAGATAACACAAGTGGTGTTACCTTTATCAGAAGGTACAGTACTGTAAACCATGTACCTATCGATCATTTATAATGCGGTTGTGACGGTCCTCTACGGACAGTCTCGCTGTGTTGTGTGTGTGAAGCTGCGTCTGCATATAGGGAAACCAGACCGAATCAGGGCAAGCATGTTGACATCTTGGACAGAGACACAAGCAGCCCACAGCAGTTATCAGGAGTTCTGCTCCTTTTTATTAACTATTTAACTGTGATCGTATAGTGGATCAGATCGAGCTCTTGCCCATAAAACATCAGGCTGACGTAGTCTCTGTGGCGCAATAGCTCAGCGCAGTCAGCGTCCATAATTCATCGAATTTTTGCTCATTTCTGCCGCTAGCTCCCGCTCGGTCTGTCCTGTCTCTGTGTTTACGAAAGAAATGCAGCAGTATGCCCATATATGGGAGACAACGTCACCCAAAGAGTATGGAGTCCTAAAGAGGTCAATCTTCCCAGTCAAAGAGTCTAGTATGCGATCAAAGATGCTATAGCGGACGTCTTTATCTACCAGAAGAAGAAGAAATGTGAATAGTATGTGCTTTATATGAATTTAAATGTTTATTATGTTCATTTTTGCATAGAGGAGAACTGTTTTAGACACACAAATGCTTGTGTAGCATTGCTGTCGGTGTAATATCAATAAATATGACATTATTATGTTGATTATTGGCATAAGTAAATGTCATGAGGGCCAAAGCGTCTGGACTTTCTTTGAAAATATTTATGTATTTTGTCAACTGTATAATTTATGATTATTTGGGTATACTGATGATTGGTTGATTAGATAATTGCATTAATGAGGACTTGAACAGGTGTTCCTAATAATCCTTTAGGTTAGTGTAGTTAATTCACTATATTATAATTTTTAAGACTGATTTTTACCCGAGGGAAACGGAGAGAATATCCAGTCAATTTACCAAAAAAAAACACAAAAAAACCAATATAATATACTCCTCTCCTCTCCTCACCACGGGCGACAGAGGATTCATCTTGGATGTTGAAAAACACAATAGATATCCCAGATTCTCTTTATAAAGACAACACAAGAACAAAAAAAGCTTGGAGTGGAAGGTAGATACTAGCCTAAAGAAATAGTGTCTGGCTACTCCACCTAGCATTCTGGATGGGAGGAAAACCTGCTCTGGTTTACTGGCATTTCTTTAAACCAATCACAATCGGCATGGAAGGGGCTAAACTCGCACAGAGCCACTGCAAAGTAGTCTGTGTGTGTGTGTGTGTGTGTGTGTGTGTGTGTGTGTGTGTGTGTGTGTGTGTGTGTGTGTGTGTGTGTGTGTGTGTGTGTGTGTGTGTGTGTGTGTGCGTGTGTCGTAGTATATATATCTCCGATGTGACAGATAGTCTAGCAGCTGTCTGGATTTACCCTGCAGAGGTCTGAGGACCAGGTAACCATAGTCCTCAGAAATCAGCCGCATTTTAGATTCCAGCACAGCGAGAGCAAAAGGAAACGGAAAATTCATCCATCGGCAGAATGTCCTGCAGCATCGGAGCAATCCCAGTGCAACGTAGACTACCTTCTACTAAAGCTTATATGTTACCATGGCAATGGTACACCTAGAAATAGCTGCCGCTCTAACCGTTCTGCTACGCTGCTTTCTATCCATTTCATTTCCATGATTGAAATCATACGTGACGTTTTACAGATGCAGGAAATACAAGAACAGAACTTGAGCTGAAGTTGTTGATTTTGTTTGAACTTTATTTCATTTTAACTTTCTCAGCTGATTTGGCGTGTGGGAGGAAACCGAATCACTCGGAGTCCCGCCCACGCAGACGCACCCTCCCCACCCTGAGCCCCCACGTGGCCCTGGCATGCTGCACCGCATTAAGGAGACCGGGTGCTGCTTTTCTCTGAGGTCTTATGGGTCAAGGTGGAATGGAGATGGTGCACAATGTAAAGGGGGTCTTAGACGTCAACTATCGGGAGATCACCCTCCACAAACGGCTTGACGTGAATGATGCCGTCCTCTGGATCAGGACGTGGCTGTCAGGACGATGTGTTGTCTGCACGGCGATGCACAGTATTGTCCCCGGGAGACGGGACGGGGCTCCTCTACGTCTATTGGAGCAACCTTATTTGTTGACAGGATGTTTTTCTTTATCCACGACTTCACTTGCTGCAGCTGCGGCCTTCTCGCCAATTCAGCGAGCACAGTTGTTTCTCTGAGTTGTGTTTTGACATGGTGCAGCTCCACGGTCATGTCGTTGACCATTCTGATGAGGGAACTCTGGTCCTGGTTGCTTTGCACCTCTCTCTGAAGAATCTTCTCCTTGCAAAGTTTCTCCGCCCTGGACGAGTTCTGGTGGCACCGTCTGTATCTGTCGATCAGCTGATCTTTGGCTGCGATGGCTTGTCTGAGCCCCATCTCCGTGTTTCCATCCATCTGCACTTTGGAGTCAGCGTCCATGTAGTGTCTTTTGACGTTGAGGACTTTGCGTACAAATGTCTTGGGCTCGGAGGTGAAGTCCATGCACGCCTGCAGATCGGCCTTGAAGCGCATCACGTAGGTGGTCAGGTTCCTGTTCTTCTCTCTCTCCTTGTTCAGGTCTGGCTGACATCTCCTCACTTTGTTCTTGAGATTGGAGTTGGTCTCTCCCAGGTCGGCGTTCTCCCGGAGCGTCTTGTTCAGCCGCTCTCTGGTGTCTTTGAGCTCAGACTGTGCCGCTCTCAGGTCGTCCTCGACGTTGTGGAGGTTGTCCTTGACTTCGTTTAATTTAACGAGCAGAACGGCGTTGTTGTCCTTCTCTTTCGCCCAATCCTGTTGCAGTTGCTTGTTGTCCTTCATCAGACGAGACATCTCCAGGTTTTTCTTCCTGATGACATTTTCTCTGCCCTGGATCGTGCTCTCCAAAGCAGAGACCTTCTTGCTGAGATCTTCCTTGTTCTCAAGATCAGTGATTGTCTTCTTCAGCTTTTCAATGTTCATCTCCAGTTCTTTCTGCTTCACTAACTCGTTGAATCGTGTGTTTGTCTTCAGTATTTCTTCTGCGTCAATGACTTTGTCTCTTTCTTGTATCTGTACGCGTAAGTCCTCCAGTCTGTCTTTGTACTCCATCCCCACTCGGGGCAGCGCAGCTTGAAGTTCTTCCAACTCTGCAGCTTGTTTTCCCGCCCAGTCTTTGGCGATCCTTAGCTTCTCCGTTATTCGTTGGTACGCCACCTTCACCTCCGCCAGCCTCTCGTCGTGCCCCTCTTGCATCCTCCCTATTTCAGACTCATACTGCGCCTTCAGTTCTTCCACAGTGTTCCTGGCGTTCGCCTCGCTGTCACATTTCTGCTGTCGGAGTTCTGACTCTGTTTTTGTATTTTTTGCTCTATAATCCTGAAATGTTAGCAGGAGCTCGGCCTTATCGAGGCTGATGCTCTCTACTTCATCTCGAATTAACCGCAGCTGGGCTTTCCACTCCTCCGCCTTCTCCTTGTGAGTCTTCACCTCTTTCTCCAGAGCCTTGACTTTGGTCTCTAGAGAGTCTATTTTCAAAATCTTCGACTGATTTACTTTAGTAAATTGCTGCTCTTGATATGTAACTTTCAGCGTGAGCTGCTCTATTTTAAACTGGAGGAATTTGACGTTCTTGTCCTGCAGCTCCATGGTGAATTGATATTCCACTGGACTTGTTGTCTCCATCCTGTTGTTGCAGCACGCCTCTCTGGTTGATTGCATGTATAATGAAATTTAAGGCTATCTGAAGGTTTTGATGGACCGTAGTGACATCACCGGCCTGTCATCTAAGATCAAAAAGGAACATTCCAGAACAAGATGACAGCAGAACATTCAAAAATAAACAATGCTGGGGCGCCCGGGGAGCTCAGGCGGTAGAACAGGCGCCCATACATAGAGGGTTACTCCTCGACACAGCGGGTCTTCTGCTGTCCTTTCAAAATAAAGGCTGAAAAAGCCCAAAAACATAATCCGTGTGTGTGTGTGTGTGTGTGTTTTTTTAAACAAAAAGTAACAATTCTGTGTGTGTGTGTGTGAGTGTGTGTTTAACAAAATTCAAAAACAATTCTGTGTGTGTGTGTCTGTCCGTTTTATTCAAATTTGCTTTATTGGCATGAATGTAACAACAATATTGCCAAAGCATCACACAAACTACAGAAGAAGCATCAACCCCATACATCACATTATGTAATTAAAGCATAAATTAGTTAAATCCTGTGTGTGTGTCTGTGTCTTATAAAAATTAAAATATAGCCTATTAAAAAATTAAAATACATCAAATAGTAAGCGTTTGTGTGAAACAAACAATCACTGAATTAAATTAAAGACAATAATTGCAGAATGGTGAATAAATGATAATGAAGATAATTGTTATTTGGAGCCCTGTGTAACGCTTTTCTGTTTTTCTGTGTTTTATAAAGTTGCATTTAAGTTTTATGGGAACCCTTAAAAATGAGATACTACAAGAGCCCCCACGATACGATCACGATAGTTATCTTACAAAAATATATTATTGTAATTTTGGAAGATATTTCTATATGCTGCAAGAGAGTGCAATTCATTTCAGTTCAATTCAGTTTTATTAATAGTATCAATTCATAACAAGTGTTATCTCGAGACACTTTACAGATAAAGCAGGTGTAGACCACACTCCATAATGTACAAGGACCCAACAGTTCTAGTAGTTCCCTCCAGAGCAAGCAACAGTGCAACAGTGGCGAGGAAAAACTTCCTTTTAGACAGAAACCTCGGACAGACCCAGACCCAGACCCAGGCTCTTGGTAGGCGATGTCTGACGACCGGTTGGGGTTAGAATGAAGAGTGGCAATAACAGTCACAAAAAATAGTAGTTTGTAGTAGTTCTTTGTAGTAGTTCATGGCATAGCAGGGCACTGTGCAGCATTACAAGGCACAGCAGGACGTAGCAGGGCACAGCAGGACGTAGCAGGGCACAGCAGAGCGTAGCCGGATGAACACGACATCGCAGGACGTGTAGCGGGACCATGGCGACAGCTGCTACCATGATTTTGGAGCCTCCCTTATCCAAGGAAACATGCTGGGCAAAAAAGATCATAAGGACTCCGGGGAATGATAGCATCACTCTACATCTTGACACAGAGACCGTAAAAACACAGGGACCGTATGCTTGTTAATGTCATTGGAAAAAAAACCTTTGCAAGGAAAAGCCAACACTTTATTAAAAAAATTTATCACGCTTTGTCATTTTTCTCTGGCATTGATTTTAGAATATTGTAACCAGCATTAAGTGAGTAGGTTTAGGTCTGTGTGAATATGGGCTGAGCATTTACCTGGGCTGAACTTGTGAACATCTTCTTTTGCATATTCACTGTAAAGAGCCATTACCCCTCCAACTGCCAACTATTGTTCCAGAGACAATAGGATATACAGTTTTAGATTGCAAGGTCACTGTCCAAGACCAAAGACTTCACTGAAATACCTCAAGGGATCAAAACAGTTTGTCAAAATTCACAGCACAGTTCTAAAACTACTCTTTAGAATATGTTCATGTACCATTCAAAAACAAAAGTTCAATCATGAAACACATACAAATATGTATTGCAAACAGACCCGATTGTCAGTCTACTTCCCATCTGGCAGGGACATTTCTGGATTCAGGTGGACATTGTGGACAGAAACATTGGAGGATCTTGATTCCCACCATAGGATTTAGCCTGTATTGCACATTGGGGTACAAAGTCAATAAGATGCCTTCACATCCACAGCAATGTATTGCCATTGTCAAGACTTCCCTTGTTAACTATGACCTGGATGACTGAGAACCTACTATAGCATGACATAGTTGATTCACTATATTATAGTTTTTGAGACAGGTCCTACTGAACATCTGTTGGAGCAGTCAGGATGGCCGAGCGGTCCAAGGCGCTGCGTTCAGGTCGTAGTCTCCACTGGAGGTGTGGGTTCAAATCCCACTTCTGACAAGTGTCTTCATCTGGAACTAATGACTGAGACATGATATTGGGGTTTAAGAACTTAGCAGTTCTTTGCATTCAAGAGGACATGAATGTGTGCAATTGCAAGTACAGCGTTTTGTGAGTATTACATTGTGAGCCTTACATGTAGGTGTACCCATAATTAAATAAACACGTGGTGGCAAAGTTTATGCAGTGTTTTTTTAATTTTTCTAATGTTTTTTTGTGAGTCAGAGCCAGGCAACAGCTGTGAGGGAGAGCCCGTGTGTCCTCTGCCTCTACACTTGGCACTATTTCACATCTTTTGTCTGTAGTTCTCTATTCTGTCAGGGCTAACTCTGTCTCCCCCACCTCTTTTTGTTGTTTCTTGTTATGTTTCGGCAAGAAGTATTATGTTTTTGGGTCATCCATCCATCATTACATCAGAATCAGAATTACTTTATTGATACCCGATAGGAAACTCAGGAAAACCTTGCTCCTTCGAACCGGATTTGAACCAGTGACCTAAGGATTTCAGCTTTATGCCTCTACAGTCCTTCGCTCTACCAACTGAGCTATCGAAGGGCTCTGTTACATAACTGCGAGCTTATAACACTGTGTTGTGATAACACAGGACCCCTTGGAGGGAATTCAGATTTTGCAAAAACATTCACATAAACTCGCAGATCAATTGACGAGTATCACACCCAGAAAAGAGATTTTAGACCTGGAACGAGCCATTTTTTATTTCCTGTGGGGGTCCAAGTGGGAACGAGTGTAAAGAAGAGTGAATAAGAAGCCAAAGGAGAAAGGAGGGAAAGGAGTGCCGGACCTGTTATTGTTTTTAGGGAGCAGATTTCCAGCTATACACATAACAGCAGCCACGGCCCCATCCAGAAATCCTAAGACTGCAGCTATGGCAACGGTTCTGGATGGGATCATACCTCAGAAGATTGAAGACCTTACCCTCTGATCTTAAAGTACCTGGGTCTTTAATCCTGTCTAAACCAGCCTATGCTTTTATCCAGACCTTTTTAAAACGTTTTAACCTCGAGCAAGAAGAAGTGTATGATTTAACAAATCGTCACTCTCTCATTTCAGTTGTGCAGAAGCGGGATCCAGTGAGTCCAGTGCGTGGGCTGGCTTTTGATGAGCCCTAAACTGTTTGGTTCAACATGAATCATTTGGCTCTCCCAAACAGACTCTGGGACTTGTTATGGATGGTGGCTCATCAGATCCTCCTGGTCAGGTCCGTTATGCACTCCCGGGGCATGTCAGCACACTCATCCTGCCCCTGACCTGGATGTGGCGAGCCCGAATCGGTGAGGCATTTGCTCTGGGAGTGCAGCGCTGCCGTAGACCTGTGGGCAACGGCCGGCTCCTTGCAATTCCCGTACTTACCAGCAAGGAAGGTAATCACAGCACAGCTAGTGCTATATGGGACGAGCCCAAAGAAACAGATACCAGCATGTGACTTTGCAAATCAGTGGCTCACCCTGGCTGCCATCAAAGATTCTATTTGGACCTCCAGAAACTTGCTGGTAAGAAAACACATGCAGATCAGAATAGTGGATGTGATCAGGAATAGTGGATGTGATCAGGAAGGCTGCAATATCTAAGTAGTAGATGTTTCATGATTGTACTTTTGTTTTTGAATGGTAAATGAACAACTGTGCTGGAATTTCTAATCAAAAACATGACCTTTCCCATTTTGACAAACTGTTTTGATCCCTTGAGGTATTTCAGTGAAGTCTTTGGTCTTGGACAGTTACCTTGCAATCTAAAACTGTATATCCTATTGTCTCTGGAACAATAGTTGGCAGTTGGAGGGGTAATGGCTCTTTACAATGACTATGCAAAAGAAGATGTTCATAAGTTCAGCCCAGGTAAATGCTCAGCCCATATTCACACAGACCTAAACCTACTCACTTAATGCTGGTTACAATATTCTAAAATCAACAATGCCAGAGAAAAATGACAAAGCATGATTACAATTTTTAATAAAGTACTGGCATTTTTCAATAAAGTTTTGGCTTTTTCCTTGCGAAAGTTTTGTTCATATGACATTAACAAGGATACCGTTAGTTACGGTCCCTGTGTGTCTCACGATGTGGAGGGCAGTTTCATGCAGGTAGTGTGGCCGAGTGGTCTAAGGCGCTGGATTTAGGCTCCAGTCTCTCTGGAGGCAGGGTTCAAATCCCACCACTGTCAGTTGCAAGTGTTACATAGCTGGGACCTGTGTAATGTGTTGACTTGGAGTTGCATTATACTCTTATGACATAGCTTGGTGAAGTGACTAAAGTCATAAGAGGCAACTTGGTAGACTCCTTGCTGACTCTGCTGTTTATATCTGTACTGGCCAGGCCCTGTTTTTAAATGACCACCCAATCGGAAGTGTTCAATGGGAAATACTCATTCATTGCCAAAATTGTCGGTAACTGTGACGGGTGGCGATACGCTACCTATACCATCCAAAGACTGAGAATGTAGGTATATGTTATATGCCCGTGTATGTTTAACGTGTTCATATGTTTTCACAATGTTTAAAATCATCAGGTAACCTAGCCATTCTCGATTTCTCCACAGTAATCCCGTAGCTTTCTTGTGAGCACATTTTAACATCTAAAACTACGGTGACTTACCTGCTACTGCTACATTCATCAATCCGTCATTCTGTTTAAAACCATACCATACGTCACCAACATGACCTATTTACAATAACCACCAACACCCAGATCTCTGTTAACTATGTGTGTGTTTCTTTAGTTTCAAAGTGTAACACAGGTTAACCATTAGTCATATCAGCTTTGTCTTAGCGGCGTCTTCTCGTTCTGTTTTAAAAAGAAGTTTGCCGTGCACACCTGGCTTATAAGATGGTAGGACTTCCGGGGTGAAAGAAAGTGACCCGTATTTTAAATGATAAAAATTGTAACCCTCAAGATAGCTTGTGGCGTGTTTAAACGTGGTTAATTATATCTATTTTAATATGCATATGTCTAGTTCACTAGAATTAATCATTTCTGGCTGTTTATAGCTGCAAAGTTACTACCCGCCTGAGCCACCCCTGTAGTGTATCTGATAATGGTTTGGTCCAATTCCAGGGGTGCGCTTCAATGCTATTTAGAAGGGAGGTTTCAATTGGTTCAGCAGCTTGATAATATAGGACGTAAGTCTGTAGAGAGCCCGTGTGACTAGCAATTGAAAGTTGAATTATTTACAGCTGCATTTATTTTTGTTATACTGCATTTTGACTTTTATGTCCATTTCTTTAATTTTTGAGAAAGTATTTTATTTTTATTGTGATTTTTGTTTATAATGTATGTAACCTAATAGCCTTAATTGGGAAAGCATAAAAATCTTCTTTTGAAACACAACTCTGACTCATCCTGAATGGCTTTCACTTGTTGACTACTGGTTACATCTACCCACAACATTTGGTGGCAGTAGTGGGATCTCCAGTGGTCGAGCAGCACTCAGTGGGACCGGATGGATAATCAGGATGGAGCAGTAGTAACCCCTAGTGATGGCTCTGCTTTGGGGGACAGGCCCAAATCCATGGTGTCACCCAGGCTGCCCTCTCCTGGGAAGGATGACAGGACAGATCGCTTGGTGAGAGCGATGGTGGAGTCTCAGCGGCGTCAGCAGGACCAGATGGAGGCGGAGACGCTTTGTCAAGAACGGAGATGGAAAGGTGTGGCGCATCAGTTAAAGCAACTGCAACAGCTGGTGAGAGACAAGTCGACAGCAGTGCTGGTGATGGGACAGATGTTCGCTGGACAGCAGCAGATGGACTCGCTCAGTTCCCACCCCCACAGCAGCCTCCAATCCACTGCACAACATGCCCTTTTTGGATGTGTCTCCTCCTTAGCTGCAGCCAGGACAACACTCAGCTCTGGGCATGCAGAATTCCCTCAACGCCACCACTCTAGGCATGGCTGCTTCTCTACACCTCTAGCGGGGATGGAAACCCCGAGGATGTCCCCTATGAAGAGGATGAAGATATTGACAAATATTTAACCAACTTTGAAAAGCTTGTGGCAGCTAGTGAGTGGCCCCCTTAGACGTGGGCATTGTAGCATTGGACATTGTGCCCTTGTTGCGGGGTAAGGCCAGATCTGCCTACGTAGCCATGAGTTCTGCAGACAGTGAAGATTACCTGAAAGTGAAGCAGGCCATTCTTGACAAGTTCAACATCACTGCAGAGATGTAAAGCAAACGTTTCCGGTCCAAGACCATCATAGAGGGAGAGCCGGCAAAAGAACTGCAAGCCTGGTTAAGGGACTTAATGGGGAAGTGGCTAGATCCAGAGTTACTGACCAAAGAGGAGGCAAGGCAAGGCAGCTTTATTTATAGAGCACATTTAAGCAACAGGGCAATTCAAAGTGCTTTACACAAAATCAGTTAAAAACAATAAAAACAGTTAAAAGAAAATAAAACCCATAAAAAAAACAGAAGAAACATTTCAAAAATAAAAACAGATAAAACACAGCAATAAAAGTTACAGTGCAGTATATAAAAGAATAAACAGTAAAGAAATGAGCAACATTTAAAGGAAGGCAACGTCAAAAAGAAAGGTCTTCAGCATTGATTTAAAAGAACTGAGAGTAGCAGCGGACCTGCAGGTTTCTGGGAGTTTGTTCCAGATATGAGGAGCATAGAAACTGAAAGCTGCTTCCCCCTGTTTAGTTCTGACTCTAGGAACAGACAGTAGACCTGTCCCAGATGACCTGAGAGGTCTGGGGGGGTCATAGTGTACTAGCAGATCAGAAATGTATTTTGGCCCTAAACCGTTTAGTGATTTATAAACTAGCAAAAGAACTTTGAAATCAATTCTTTGGGGCACAGGAAGCCAGTGTAAGGACTTTAGAACTGGAGTGATGTGATCCAGTCTCTTGGTCTTAGTGAGGACTCGAGCAGCAGCGTTCTGAATCAGCTGCAGCTGTCTGATTGATTTTTTAGGGAGACTTGTAAAGACCCCGTTACAGTAGTCAAGTCTACTGAAGATGAAAGCATGGACTAGTTTTTCCAAATCCTGTTGACACATAAGTCCTTTAACCCTTGATATATTCTTAAGGTGATAATAGGCTGACTTTGTAATTGTCTTAATGTGGCTGTTAAAGTTCAGGTCAGAGTCCATGACTACACCAAGATTTCTGGCTTTGTCTGTTGTTTTTAACATTGTTGTTTGAAGCTGAGCGCAGACTTTTAATCGTTCCTCTTTTGCTCCAAAACAACCACCTCAGTTTTTCCCTCATTTAATTTCAGAAAGTTCTGGCACATCCAGCCGTTAATTTGTTCAATACACTTAGTCAGTTTTTGTATTGGACTATAGTCCCCTGGCGATAAGGTTATGTAAATTTGTGTGTCGTCCGCATAACTATGGTAACTTATTTTGTTGTTTTCCATAATCTGAGCCAATGGAAGCATGTAGATGTTAAACAGAAGAGGCCCCAGAATGGAGCCTTGGGGAACTCCGCACGTCATATTTGTACGTTCAGATGTATAATTACCTATTGACACAAAGTAATCCCTATTCTGTAAGTAGGATTCAAACCAGTTTAGTACTGAGCCAGAAAGGCCAACCCAGTTTTCCAATCGGTCTAGTAATATGTCGTGGTCAACCGTGTCAAATGCAGCACTGAGATCAAGTAATACTAAGACTGAAATTTTGCCATTATCTGTGTTAAGGTGGATGTCATTAAAGACCTTAACGAGAGCCGTCTCAGTGCTGTGGTGTGGTCGGAAACCCGACTGAAAGGTATCAAAACTGTTGTTTAGTGACAAGAAATGGTTGAGTTGTTGAAAAACTGCTTTTTCAATGATTTTACTTAAAAACGGAAGGTTTGATATTGGCCTATAGTTGGTCATTAGTGACGTGTCTAGATTGTTCTTTTTTAAGAGTGGCTTGATTACTGCAGTTTTCAGGGCCTGTGGAAAGATTCCTGAAAGAAGGAGGTGTGCGACCTAATCGTGTGGGAACAGTTCCTGGGCATGCTGCGCCCCGAGCTTCAGGTACGGACGAGAGAGCACACCCCTGCCTCGTTGGCGCAAGCTGCAGACCTTGTGGAGACCTTCATGGCCGCCATGCAATCTGGGAGAGGCTATTGTCTGGGCCTTCAACAGCAGGACGGGAGGAAGACGGACCCAGCAGCCCAGAGAGAGCCGGAGAGGACATTCTCTGGTAAGTCTGTGGGTAGTAGCGGTCTTGAGTTTAAGCCCCCCGATGTCTGTAAAAAAAACTAAGCAGTATGCTCTCTCTTTTATCAGACAGCACAACAAGCCCTTTAACCGTACATGTTTTACAGTTTCTATTTTACTGTATTTATGTTCTCCGGGAACCATCACCTTATCGTGGTGGAGAAGTAAATGTCACCTCTCTGTGGGGGAACTCCTAAATCCAGCTGACACATCCACTGTGGTAGAGGCAGAACTGGAGGATGATGGGGGATTGTTGTCAATTTCGCTGCTAGAAGTCGCTGAGGTAGTCAAACAACTCCACAGTGGCAAAGCCCCAGGGATTGATGAGATCTGTCCAGAAATGCTGAAAGCTCTGGGTGTGGAGGGGCTGTCTTGGTTGACTCTTTAACATTGCGTGGAAGTCTGGGACAGTGCCTAAGGAGTGGCAGACCGGGATGGTGGTTCCCTTCTTCAAAAAGGGGGACCAGAGGGTCAATTTTGGCCAATTACAGGGATATCACACTTCTCAGCCTCTTTGTATTATGCTCCAGTTTTTATGGGTGTTACAGCTGGTATGAGCAATGTAGTTTCCATTTTTATGGATGAAATAAACTTGCCATGCCATTAAGATTAATCTTCAGCAGGTTGAGACATTTCACTTGAGACACTTGCAGCAACACACACTTTGGTTTTCAGCAGCTCTCCAGCAGACAGCTGTACTCACTCTGGTCTTCATAACGCACAAGTCTTTCTCCTTTTACTAAAGACTTCCTTGGAGGGGAACGCCGATGAGTTGAAACTATTTTTGGTGGGCTTTGCTGTTTGGCCGAGCGTTTTTTACTTCTGAAAAACAAATATGCTGCCCTTAACTAGACTCAGATTCTTAACAGCAGCTAAATAATAGAAGCAAGACCCTTGTCCATTTTCATGGGCCATGGACAGTGACTGAGACGACAGGACTAGGGGGAGTCTGTGACCCGGACCGACCATGTAAATGTGAAAACACAGGACCCCCTGGAGGGAATTTCTTCCAATTTTGCAAAAACATTTACATAAACTTGCAGATAAATTGATGAGATTTTGGAGGTCAAAGGTTCAATGTCAAGGTGACTGTGTCCGCATGTCTGTCCATCCGATTCTTGTAAATGCAATATCTCTGAACGCCTAGAGGGAATCACTTTAAATTTGGCATACATAACTACTTGGAGTCACGGATGAACTGATTTTGATTTTGGAGGTCAAAGGTCAAGGTTACTGTTTTATTACGTCTCCAGAACTGTATATGTATTATAACTGGTGAAAATGGGAGATGTAAAGCCCCAGTGGCCTAATGGATAAGGCACTGGCCTCCTAAGCCAGGGATTGTGGGTTCGAGTCCCATCTGGGGTGATTTTCAGCAGAGTGGCGCAGCGGAAGCGTGCGGGGCCCATAACCCAGAGGTCAATGGGTCAAAACCATCCTCTGCTAACTCCCTTTTGATGGTGACACAATGGTAGACACTCTGAAAGGGTGATGCATCAAGAGATTATGACCCTCAACCTGATTTCCATGGTGAGATGAATCGTGATATAACTGCAGGAAAAGTTGTTGACAGCGCCGTGAAAAGTAATGTTCTCGAGGCAAATCCTGTTCTGGCAGTTTACCGAAATCAACATCCACTACCCTGTCAGGACCCTGTAGTAATGCTGACTTTCCAGTGATGTGATTGGTTAGTGGTTGGGCTGTATACAGGTTTTGATCATATCCATTGGTTGCATGGACGGGACTTCAATACCCCGGTTCTACCGCCTGATCACTGTCCACAAGGCCCAGGAGCAGCCAGCTACCTCCAGGCCCAGGAGAATATGTTGCCTAAGAAAAATGCAATCCTACCTGATGAGGTTGAGGAGATCAAGAAATCTCTGGACTTCTTGTCGGCAGAGATTTCAACTGTTGCTTTGCAGCCACCTCACATTTATCTGAGGCATCCCCTCCTCTCTGACGGACGACATTGAGAGCATTTGGCCTGACCAGCTCCTCCCTTACAGGTGCAGACTTGTCCTGGAGAGACGGGTTGTCTTTAACGACTTTTGCAGCATCAGTAGGATCCTGGCGAAGATACCTCAGCGGTCCCTTACAAAATGTAACTACAATTCTCCCAGGAAAAAAGATTTGTTTGCACATTTTACCTGTCATGAAGAAAAGTCACGTAATTAGTATATTATTACATCATAGACATTGGCCTTTTTCATAAGAAATGTTAATAGGTCAATCAATGAAGTAAAAAAACTGCAAGTTTAAATATCATCTTTTGCATATTCTCTTCTCCTTTGTGTCTTGTTAGGGGAAATAACATCTTTAAATATGCAAATGTCACATTCCTCTCAATTATAATGTATATGAATTGATAGATAAATATGATTCTGAATGTTTTCTGCTTATGATCCAAACTTTAAAACTTCATTAATCCCATCGGTGTTAAGTAAAAGCCATTAAATTTGCCCCAAGGCTGTCTGGGGAACTTAAAGAGTGTTTGAATGTATTGGACGAGAAGCTGAAGGTTTAACATCAGAGGGCTGTTCAGAACGGTGAACTGTCTCGTAACATCTCAGACCGGCTGTGGAAGCGCAGAGACGGATGGATGCCCCCCGCAGCTGGCCTCTCCTCCTTTTCTGTCTTTATCTCTCCCAAGGACAAGGCCAAACTGAACTGAACTCTCTAATAACAACACAGACAGTCTGCTTACAGACAGACACCTTATCACACCCACACACACACACATATACACACACAAGCCCACATACACACATACACACCCCGTCCCTATCCCTACCCCCCTCTGAACTGACTGCCTCCTTCTTTTTTTTGTTTCTTCACCCCCCGCCCCAGTCACCTCAAAAAATCCCTTCATGTAACCACATGTACTGTGTGTTGTCCTGTGCATCATTGTATTATTGTGTTGTGTCTTATTGTGTTTTATTGTATTCTTATTTTTTCTCCTTCATATGCTGTATCGGATGCTGGTAACTTTAATTTCCTTGCGGGAGTCATCTCAGAGGGATTAATAAAGCTAAGACTAAGTCTAAGAAGTTGTCTGTTTTTATCTGTCTTATAGGTCTGGTGACCCAAAGACTAATTTCCACCCTGGTAGCCAATGAAGATCTATTCTATTCTAGAAAGCTTCTCCTACAGGGAGAATAAAGTCTGACTTTATTACCACCATGTATGTTTTGTGGAAGACTCAGGTGCACATATTTGGCGGGGGGTTTAGGGGTGCATGAAAATGTAATTTTCATAATTTTGAAACATTATTATAACTGTTTGTGTGTCTAAAATGTTGGAAATGTTAAATCAGATAAAAAGCCTAAATACCAAGATCATCAGTATAAAACTTAAGAAGTGTCTTCTTTCACTTTCAAGCATAATGAATTGATCCATTAAATCCCTGTTTTTGATATATAGACAGTCCCATATGGTCTATCAGTTAGGATTCCTGGTTTTCACCCAGGTGGCCGGGGTTCAACTCCCGGTATGGGAATTAGAGTTTAGCTGGTGAAGGTCTGCAGCAAGATCAGTAACATCTCTGTCAGTCATTGGTCCTGTGTTAAATCAATGCTGTAGGTACAGTTGTGTTCAGTATAAAAGTAGTGTGTTTAAAAAGAGAAAAGTACTTGGAATACCTCTCAATACCATAATATAAATTCATTGGGAACATTGCATGTAAAATTCTGAATCAAAACTGATCAAGTTAATTTTCTCCCTTTACAGAAAGTGAAGAAAAAAGAATATTAAGCTGTTCAAAAAAATAACAGTATTTGCATTTTTCTTTACAAACTCAAACATTTTCTGAATGAACTGAAAATGTCTCAATGGTTCGCTTTACTTTGAATCACTGCACTCATATTTAGTTGCATAACTACGGTACGGATAAAGCACTTTTGCCGAATACTTATAATACTTAATACTTATACTTATAATAATAAGTATTATACGAGTAATACGAGTCTGTATCTGTGCTCGGATTGAATAAAAATCCTGATTGGGTAGACGACTGCGTCTGCCTTCTGTGATAGGTACAGCCCCCCCCCCACACACACACACACACACACATGCTCTGCTCACTCACACACAGAACTCTCTCTCTCTCTTTCTCCCTCTCTCTCTCTCTCCCTCAGTCACTCAGGTCCGCGGGTCTTTCCCGTTAACGTTTAGGGTTTCTTCAGCTTCAGCTTTGTTTTTAACTTGGGTTTGTGGTACTTCCTTAGTAACCAGTAGATTTCTGGGAAACGTGGGCTTTCAGACATAGAATTTTTTTTTTAACCGTCCGCTGGCTCTACTTTATTCAATCTATTTGATTTGTAGAACACAATATCAATTGCATGCTTAAAATAACATACCAGTTAAAGCCCCGCCCATTTCAAGACAACCCGACCCACTTCCGGGTTAAATCCTGTCCACTTCCGGGTTAGGCCCCGCCCAGTCCGAGTACAGATACAGATACTTCATGTGGTAAACAGATACAGATAATGCTGTACTCGCTCAACCCTATTACATACTCTATGGAGCCATCAGGCCTTCTCTTGGGTGGGCTATGAACATGGTTGTTGTAATCCAGGCCAGCCAGTAAGATTCTGGCTTCATATACAGGAGGGCTGAAACTGAAGCGCTTGCTGGCATACATCAAGATGTGATTATGGAAAGACTCCAGCTCAGGCTTTCAGACATAGAATGCGACTTGCGTTGCGTCTCTGACTGTCGCAGATTATTTTTTTTTTTTTACCGTCCGCTGGCTCTAATTTATTTAATCTATTTGATCCGTAAACACAGTCCCCCTCACCGCTCTCTCTCTCTCTCTGTCTCTCCCTTACTCACACACACACGCGCACACACACACACACACACGCGCCTGGTGTGGAAATAAAAAATATAAAAAACATTGTAACATTATGATATTGTTACTGAACAAACCTTCTTGAAAAAGGGCAACATTACTTTTTAAAGACTGGTACACATACCACAATTGAGACAACAGTGTCTTAAAGTGTTCAGGCTGGCCAAAGTGCACAACTCATCATGGCTGCAAGCAGAAACTGCTATTTACTTATGGCCACCATGTTCTATAACATGGAAATATCACTGAATACAAGAAACCCAAAAACCTGGGTAAAACATGTAATGTTAATGTTGTATATGGCTTCAAAACCTGTAAATGCAACTGCGGTGGCTGGAAATCAAACCTGGGCAAAATGCTTGAACTGCTAATGGTATAAATCATAGTGGAAAAGTAACACACCTGTTGCCTTTCTGCTGGACAATACAACGTTCACTGCAAATCTTGTAACACAGACTGAAAATAAATGCTGAGAGATACATTGGTGGAGACTGGTGGCTTCCAGTACCTATGATATAACATAATACTGTTCATGAAGGCAACTCTGCAATTTGGTATACTGTGATGTGTCATTGGTTTTCCACCACTCTTAAAGAAAGCCTCTCATTGTCAGCAGGACTCAAATCTGCGCGGGGAGACCCCAATGGATTTCTAGTCCATCACCTTAACCACTCGGCCATGACAACCTGAAAAGCAGTGCTATACCTGTTTGGACAAATGTTCATAAACTTTTCAATTAGTTAGTAGTAGTTACCAGACACTGAAAAATTGCAAATCGTAGTGCGCTGCCTGTGTCTGTGGATCCACGTGGAGGCAGCTTGATTGATTGATATGCTCCCTTATTTGTACCATAACAGAGATCTAATATTTTATCAAATCAGGTTGGGCAAGTAACCTTTCTGGTTACTTCTTGACAAATAAAACAAGTAACCACACAATGAAAACTACTGCGATGGCTGGGAATCGAACCCAGGTCAACTGCTTGGAAGGCAGCTATGCTCACCACTATACCACCATCGCTGGGCAGCACAGCTGGTGTCCTTAAAGGATGGATTTTTCCTTTTTTTCCTTTTCCTTGCATGCATTTCAAAACGTAGGCCAAGTATGTACTTAAAAAAAGAAACAGAGCTGTACTGACAATGAGGTAGGTGATCATATCGTCACTGAAAACATATCTTTGATAGCAGGATCATTCTCAATCCTGTTGTAAAACCTTTGTCTTTCTTGGAGTATAAACACACTAATACTTTATATTTTGCTATGGTTAGGCCTCATATCCAAACTACTCTGGGAGATGTAATAGTGTCGATGTAGCCTTGGGAGGTGGAGGCGGTCATCCAAAGTTTCAGTAGTATAGTGGTTTTTGCGTTGGAACAAGTTGAACTATTTGAAATATGCCTTTGAGATACAAGAACTTCTTCACTTGGGACAGCAACTGACTCCCAACCCGATGGGAGCAATCTTGCGCTTTCAGACTCGGAAGGGCTGACTTTCCCTCATGAATAGTCCAATGCGTTTGGTTAGCAGCTGGTAGAAAAATTTCCCCATCTGGGAATTGAACCCGAGTCTTCCGTATGACAGGAGATACTGTCTATTATACTAACAAGGAGTGCCCAAGCTTAACATTTGGCACATCAATCAATAGGTGGCGCTATTCCAGCATTTAGGCCACAGTAGACCATGTAGATATATTTAGGTTTACTAGATATTCGCTGTCACTCAAATCCATGACAAAGCATCTGTGACTGAATCCAGTTTAAAATCTCTATGTGTCAAAAATGAACACGTCTAACAACATTTGCAGTTCAATATGAATGGTATATTTGCCCATGAACATGCAAAACAACATTTCATCAGTTTCCGTAGTGTAGTGGTTATCACGTTCGCCTCACATGCAAAACGTCCCCTGTTCGAAACAGGGCGGAAACACATTTCTTTGTTAGGGTTGACTTTGTACAATCAAACTCTGCTGAGTTAAACTCTCAGAAAAATCTCCCTGTTGTGAAACCTTGGCCAGGTCTACCGAAGTTTCCACAGTGTTCCACAGAATTCAGAAATATCGCTTCCTGCAGGTGTGTCTGACTCTGGATCTGTGGGTGGAGTTACCTGCTGCTCCATGTTCCTGCTCCACAATTCTCTGTGTGTGTGTCTTTCTCTGTCTCTCTCTTTCTCTCACCCCCAACCGGTCGAGGCAGATGCCCCCCCACCCTGAGCCATGGTTCTGCTCGAGGTTTCTGCCTCTTAAAGGAAGTTTTTCCTTGCCTCTGTCGCCTAGTGCTTGCTCTTGGTGGGAACTGTTGGGTTTCTGTAAATAACATCACAGAGTACGGTCTAGACCTGCTCTTTATGAAAAGCTCAGTGAGATAACTGTTGTTGTGATTTGGCAACATTATATAAATAAAATTGAATTGAATTACCTGAACCTCCACTTCCTAGCCTCATAGTTGTTGTTTCCCGTTCCTGGATCCGTCTTCCATTCCTGCTGTCTTCCTACGTTCCTGGATCCTGAGGTAGGTGATCATATCGTCACTGAAAACATATCTTTGATAGCAGGATCATTGTGGGAATGCTGTTGCATTCCAACTATTGTTATTCGGTTCTTTATTATTATTCCGTACGTTTTTTGGCTCTCTCTAACTTCTGCATACTTTCAGCTATTTAAACCGTTCAACTTTTACAATCTTCAGCTCTTTCAGCAGATGATGGGACTTCTTCTACTATTGGTCTACTATTTATAATTTTTCTAATATTAAGCTTTTAAACATTTTATTTTTACATTAAAGTCAATGAGAGCAAGCTTCAAATCCTTCAAATCTTCTTCTGCTCCCAAAGTTTTCAGCTCCTTCATACTTTCACCTACAGACGTGGTTCAAACTTTAAAACGTTCACAACTTGCTCCCACGCCAACAATTCTAACTTGTCATGGACAATTTATACATCAAAAACTAGTTTCAGCCAGTGTGCTCATTCATGCGATATGAATTATACTTTTCGCTCAACAAGAGTTCCCAATCTTCCTCCATTCACTGCCATGTTAAACACCGTCCACATTTCTGAGCACAATGCAGAGCGAAGCTCTTTTTTAAATCGCTGATACGCCCACATTTTTAAGTTTAGCAACATGAATTTTATATCAATACGTTCACAAAGGCCTTCTGGTGCCCACAAGGAGGTTATTTGACTGAAATAACTTTTCATTTTGCCCGTCTGACCATTTGTTTGAGAGCTGGTTCAGTGTCTGAGGAGCTGCGGTTTCCCACAGTTGACAGTTACAGCAGCTGCATCGTTAACAGATCAAAGAGATGACATCACAGAGATCAAAGGCTTCCTAGCTGTGTTTACAAACATGGCCACTGATCATATGTAGCCATGGCAACCGTTTCCCAGACACTGCAATACTCTGTATGTCTGTCTGTCTCATTATATATTACAATGTATAGCACATTAAACAGATGCTTTGGTGGTTTTGGCAGTGGCTATGACACATGCCGACCCACTTCCGGGTAAAATCCTGTCCACTTCCGGGTTAGGCCCCGCCCAGTCCGAGTACAGATACAGATACAGATAATTCATGTGGTAAACAACCTAGTTGTTACTCATCAATTAGGGAAACCTAGAAAATAGCAGCATATTTGTGATTCCGATTTCCGACTATGCTATCACAACAATGCAGCGATTTTAATACCAAATGGCAAATTTTGGACTACAACAAACATTTGACTGGCCTTCTATACACTTGCCAACAAAGAGCACCACTGTTTGCATACAATGGTGTGAGAACGTAGCTATTCCAAATGCTGAATGTAGGACTAGTGGAGCAATGGATAACGCGTCTGACTACGGATCAGAAGATTCTAGGTGTGACTCCTGGCTAGCTCGAGCTGCTATTTAGCTACTAAATCCATTGTTAGTCATTTCCAACTTTACCCCTTTACAAGCTGGCTATCAAAGTAAATTTACATGTATAAAGAGCCAAATGATGAGGAAATATTGTTTCAACATGTGTGTAAATTCATCTAAGCCTCTCAGTGTCAGACAACTACAGCAATCATCAAGCTTTTGCTTCTTTTTTTTTGCTAACATATTACATACAGTTCTAAAATGTGACATTGTAGTTCTGGAATGTTAAGTTGCAGTTCTAGAACGATAGGTTGTAGTTTTAGAATTTTAAGAGTTGTGGTCCCAAAATGTTTCTTACAGTTCTAGAATGTTAGGTTTAAGATCTAAAATGTTAAGCTGCAGTTCTAGAACAGTAGGTTGAAGTTTGAGAATTTTAGAAGTTGAAGTCCTAAAATGTTACTTCCAGTTCTAAAATGTTACATTGTAGCTCTAGAATGTTAAGCATCAGTTCTGGAATGTTGCAATTCTAGAACAGTAGGTTGAAGTTTTAGAATTTGAACATGCATTGTCACCAGACTTTGGATTGATCTGAGGAACATTACGTAAGCGCTGGACATGATCGTATAATGCTGGAACATTTTAGTCTGGGAAATTACAGGGATAGTTACACTGGGATGGAACTGCCAATCTTGTGACTGACAGCCAATCCCATCCAATGAACCACAGCCACTCTCTAAAATACTGCGCCCAACATGGGGCTCTAACCCACGACCCTGAGATTAAGAGTCTCATGCTCTACCGACTGAGCTAGCCGGGCACTTCTTGAATGTTTAGTTGTGGTCTTAAATTTTGCTTACAGTTCTAGAATGTGGGCTTTAAGTTCCAGAATGTTAAGCTGCAGTACTAGATTGTTAAATTGCAGTTCTGGAACAGTAGGTTGAAGTTTTAAAATTCAAAGAGTTGCTCACAAAACGCTGTACGTGCAATTACGTATCTTGTGCAAATTCATGTCCTCTTAAATACAAAGAATTGCTGAATTCTTAATTCCCAATATCATGTCTCAGTCATAAGTTCCAGATGAAAACACTTGTCAGAAGAGGGATTTGAACCCACGCCTCCAGTGGAGACTGCGACCTGAACGCAGCGCCTTGGACCGCTCGGCCATCCTGACTGCTCCAACAGATGTTCAGTAGGACCTGTCTCAAAAATTATAATATAGTGAATCAACTATGTCATGATATAGTAGGTTCTCAGTCATCCAGGTCATAGTTAACAAGGGAAGTCTTGACAATGGCAATACATTGCTGTGGATGTGAAGGCATCTTATTGACTTTGTACCCCAATGTGCAATACAGGCTAAATCCTATGGTGGGAATCAAGATCCTCCAATGTTTCTGTCCACAATGTCCACCTGAATCCAGAAATGTCCCTGCCAGATGGGAAATAGACTGACAATCGGGTCTGTTTGCAATACATATGTGAATACACACAGACACACACACACACACACACACACACAAACACACACGGTGTGTTGTAGGCTATATCTGTTTCAGTTATCACCGTTTTGAATGTCATTAATGTTCAGAAAAACATTTTGTTAACAGAATTCTGTCTTTATTGCCCAATAAATTAAACATAACAGGCAAAAACATTACATTAAATATATTGTATTACATAACCATTATCAACTATGAGAACCATAACTTACATGTCACACACATAAAAAGGCTTCAAATGTATAAAACTAAAAAAAATGACACAAGACCACAAACAAACAAATTAACTACAGCTGTTCTGATATTCCAGACCAGTCTGATGCCTGTTGGCCAGTACCCCCCCCCCTTATATTTCATCAGTGTCCAGTATCAAAACCAACAACAATATACAAGTGCATGAACAATGCACTTGTATATTGTTGTTGGTAACTGAATGGAATTAATTACAAATGATTACAATAATACAGAACTAATGCAATAATGAACGGGTACAACATGAACACATGATTTAACACTAGAAGTGCCGGGATTCCATAACTACTAGAACTGCCTTGAGCGTCATTTGACCGCCAGATTGCAAACTCTATAATCTCTCATGATAAATACCTAATTGCAATATTAATGCATGTATTGTGTTAGGATATCTTTAGAAAAATCTCCATCACCTGCAAGATGCTATCCTATCAATATGGGCCAACATTTCTAAAAAATGCCTTAATGCCTAAGAACTGCCTTGAGCGGTCATACACACAGAGCAGTAAAACCTAAGCCATTTTACTCTCTAAAACACTTCTCATATGTCTTGGGAGTCACACTGTGAAGAAATAATCATTATAACTTATACAGTTGAATAAAATACATAAATTTTTTCAAAGAAAGTCCAGACGCTTTTGCCCTCATGACATTTACTTATGCCAATAAGCAACATAATAATGTCATATTTATTGACATTACACACACAGCAATGCTACACAAGCATTTGTGTTGTCTAAAACAGTTCTCCTATATGCAAAAATAAACATTATAACTCATATAAAGCACATACTATTTAGATTTCTTCGAAAAAGGCCCAAATACATGCCAAATCTCAAACCAGTGAGGCCATTTTCCTCTATAAAATGGTAGATATCTATCTTGTTCCGCTATAGCATCTTTGATTGCATACGAGACTCTTTGACTGGGAAGATTGACCTCTTTAGGACTCCATACTCTTTGGGTAACGTTGTCTCCCATATATGGGCATACGGCTGCATTTCTTCCATAAACAAACAGAGAGCATACACGGAGCGGGGAGCTTGCGGCAGAAATGAACGAAAACGCAATGAATTATGGACATAAAGTGGATAAATCTTGAATGTAACGGTTTGTATTTAATGCTCAACGACTCCGAAAAAGGCACAAGTTCCAGGCTGGATAGAAAATCACCTGGAGAGGCTAGAAAGACCCGGAAGACATCTCCGTAACCGCTAACTCGTTAGCTTTTCAATCGGTGAGTTTCTATCTCTTATGGTTATTAAATGATTAAACCATGAATCAGAGGTGCTGTTTTTGATCATGGGCGAGTCTCTTGGGTTCAGAGGATTGGACTAGATGGACTAGAAATCCATTGGGGTCTCGCCGTGAAGGTCCTTAGCGTTGGTAGCAAACCAATGACACATCACATTATACCAAATCACAGATGTGCCTTCAGTGACGGTTCTACACAGAGGCCTAGAAAGGTCGCTGACCACACCACATAAAAAAAAATTAATTCATTATGATTTTACACGCGAGCACCAAAAGCAGAACTAATGTTTGACGCAACATTCTACACAGGTAAATCAGAGCGGTGCACCCAGATACTGTAGGGTGCCTGCCACGCCCACATGTGGTGCGGCTCCTCGGTGAATGAGACACTACTCTTGGAGAGAGAAGCCTACATTTTGAAATGCATGCAGGTATACATGCATACAGTGGTATGCATGTGTTTAGGAACCTATGCTGAAGTTGATTAAAAAGAGGAATAAAAAAAAATCATCTTTTGAAATTGATCTTAATGCCTTAATTTAATAAAAAGGAAAAATCCAACCTTTAAGGACACCAGCTGTGTTGTCCAGTGATGGTGGTATAGTGGTGAACATAGCTGTCTTCCAAGCAGTTGACCTGGGTTCGATTCCCAGCCATCGCAGTAGTTTTCATTGTGTGTTTACTTGCTTTATTTGTCAAGAAGTAACCAGAAAGGTTACTTGCCCAACCCGATTTGATAAAATATTAGATCTCTGTCTTGGTACAAATAAGGGAGCATATCAATAGTACTGCTTTTCAGGTTGTCGTGGCCGAGTGGTTAAGGCAATGGACTAGAAATCCATTGGGGTTTCTGTACACTTTCCAACAAAGATCAATGTAGTCCAATATTTGCCATTTGGTATTAAAATCGCCGCATTGTTGTGATAGCATAGTCAGAAATCGGAATCACAAATATGCTGCTATTTTCTAGGTTTCCCTAATTGATGAGTAACAACTAGGGATGAACGAGTACAGCATTATCTGTATCTGTATCTGTACTCGGACTGGGCGGGGCCTAAACCGGAAGTGGACAGTATTTAACGTGGAAGTGGGTCGGTTTGTGTTGAAATGGGCGGGGCAACTGCTGAATTACGTAAGAACTGAACATGATCGTATAATGCAGGAACATTTTAGTCTGGGAAATTACAGGGATTGTTACACTGGGATGGAACTGCCAATCTTGTGACTGACAGCCAATCCCATCCAATGAACCACAGCCACTCTCTAAAACACACCACCCAACGTGGGGATTGAACCCACGACCCTGAAATTAAGAGTCTCATGCTCTACCGACTTAGCTAGCCGGGCACATCTAGAATGTTTAGTTGTGGTCTTAAATTTTTCTTACAGTTCTAGAATGTTACTTGGCAGTTCTAGAATGTTAGGTTGAAGGTCTAGAATGTTAAGCAGCAGTTCAGGAAGTTGTAGTTCTAGAAGGATAGGTTAAAGTTTCCGAATTTTATAAGTTGCAGTCCTAAAATGTTCTTTATGTTCTAGAATGTTATGTTGTAGTTCTAGAATGATAGGTTTAAGTTCTAGAATGTTAAGCTGTCGTTCTAGAATGTTAGGTCAAAGTTCCAGAACGCTTTGCTGCAGTACTGGATTGTTAAGTTGCAGTTCTGGAACAGTAGGTTGAAGTTTTAGAATTTTAAGACTTGCGGTCATAAAATGTTACTTACAGTTCAATTATGTTATGTTGTAGTTCTAGCATGTTAGGTTTAGCCTCTAGAATGTTAAGCTGCAGTTCTGGAATGTTAAGTTGCAGTTCTAGAACAGTAGGTTGTAGTTTTAAAATTTTAAGAGTTGTGGTCCCAAAATGTTTCTTACAGTTCTAGAATGTTAGGTTGAAATTCTAGAATGTTAAGCAGCAGAACTGGAACGTTAAGTTGCAGTTCTAGAACAAAAGGTTTAAGTTTTAGAATTGTAAGACGTGCGGTCCTAAAATGTTACTTCAAGTTCTATAATGTTATGTTGTAGTTCTAGAATGTTAGGTTTAATATCAAGAATGAATCCAACCTTTACGGACACCGACATCAGTAAGGAGTCTACCAAGTTGCCTCTTATCATTTTAGTTTGGACACCCAGTGAGGCTTACCGCGATGGTTTGGACTGGCTCGACTAGGGTTTTCGGCTGCTCTCGAGCAGATGGTTGTACTCTCTGGTTTCTCTTCATCAAGTCTTTCGCCTTTTACTAAACACTTCCTTGGAGGGGAACGCCGATGAGTTGAGACTAGGTCGAGCCTTTTGTACTTCTGAAAAACAAATGTGCTGCCCTTAACTAGACTCAGATTCTTAACAGCAGCTAAATAATAGAAACAAGACCCTTGCCCATGTTCATGGGCCGTGGACAGCAACTGAGACGACAGGACTCCCCCTGATTGTGACCCGGACCGACCCAAAAGATACTTCAATCGGGAGGGGTGTGGGAAAACAAATTGGCCAGACACGTTAGGGAAAGTTAGGCAGAGTCTAGGGTACTGGAGACTTAGAGGACTAACACTAGAAGGAAAGGTTTTAATCATCAAGGCAGTGATTTTACCTTTGACTTACTCATCAGCTCTTTTTTTAAGTGATTTTAGACCTGGAACGAGCCATCTTTTATTTCCTGTGGAGGTCCAAGTGGGAACGGGTGCAAAAAAGAGTGATGAAGAAGCCAAAGGAGAAAGGAGGGAAAGGAGGGCCAGACCTGTTATTGTTTTTAGGGAGCAGATTTCCAGCTATACACTTTGCAAATCAGTGGCTCACCTTGACCAAAGATGCCATTTGGACTTCCAGAAACTTGCTGGTAAGAAAGCACATGCAGATCCCCCGTGGCTGTAATCAGGATGGCTGTAATATCTAAGTAGTATGTGTTTCATGATTGTACTTTTTTTTTTGAATGGTACATGAACATATTTTAAAGAGTAATTTTAGAACTGTGCTGCAAATTTTGACAAACTGTTTTGATCCCTTGAGGTATTTCAGTGAAGTCTTTGGTCTTGGACAGTTACCTTGCAATCTAAAACTGTATATCCTATTGTCTCTGGAACAATAGTTGGCAGTTGGAGGAGTAATGGCTCTTTACAGTGAATATGCAAAAGAAGATGTTCACAAGTTCAGCCCAGGTAAATGCTCAGCCCATATTCACACACACCTAAACCTACTCACTTAATGCTGGTTACAATACTCTAATATCAACAATGCTAGAGAAAAATGACACTTAAACCAGTTTAAAATCTCTATATGTCAAAAATGAACATGTCTAACAGCATTTTAAACATTTGCAATAAAATATGAATGGTGCATTTCCCTACGAACATGCGAAAAAATGCTTTTCATCAGTTTCTGTAGTGTAGTGGTTATCACGTTCGCCTAACACGCGAAAGGTCCCCTGTTCGAAACAGGGCGGAAACACATTTCTTTGTTTGTGTTGACTTTGCACAATCAAACTCTGCTGAGATAAACTCTCAATAACCTTCACAGAAAAATCTCCCTGTCGTGAAATCATGGCCAAGCCTACTGAAGTTTCCACAGTGCAGTAGTCATCACATTCAGTTTGGGTTCAAGAAGCAGATACCATCTCCACATTTAAGAGTAAGCCTTGCTTTTTGCTCGTTGATGAAGCTTATAGTTAGGGCTCAGGAGTTCTCCTCCCATGCTGACCACAGCCTAAGACAAGGCCCGCTTTCCCTGCCTGAGTAGTCCAACGTGTTCGCTGGGACTTCCTCAAGGCCTTGTAGCATTGGTTAGCAGCTGTTAGAAAAATCTCCCCATCGGCCTTCCCCTTATTGCTCCTTCCCACCTGCCTCACCTGGAGACTTAGGCTGCCGCTGGTTTGACTTTTTCCTGTGTGGGCACAGAGGCGATTCTTCTTTGTTGCTGTGTCTTTGGCCAGCCGCTTGCAGCTCAGGCCATTTGGGCCGCGGCCGCAGCCATCCTGATCACAGCCACGTGGGGGGGATCTGCATGTGCTTTCTTACCAGCAAGTTTCTGGAGTTCCAAATGGCATCTTTGATGGCAGCCAGGTTGAACCACTGATTTGCAAATTCACATGCTGGTATCTGTTTCTCTGGGCTCACCCCATATAGCACTAGCTGTGCTGTGAGGACCTCCTTTGCTGGTAAGTACAGCAATTATTATTAAGTATCTGATGAGCCACCATCCATGACAAGTTGCGGATTCTCTTTGGGAGTGACGAATGATTCATGTTGCACCAAACAGTTTAGGGCTCATCAAAAGCCAGCCCACGCAGTGGACTCACTGGATCCCGCTCCTGCACAACTGAAATGAGAGAGCGACGATTGGTTAAAACATCCACTTCTTCTTGCTTGAGGTTAAAACGTTTTAAAAAGGTCTGGATAAAAGCATAGGCTGGTGGCAGGATTACAGACCCAGGTACTTTAAGATCAGAGGGTAAGGTCTTCAATCTTCTGAGGTATGATCCCATCCAGAACCGTGCCATAGCTGCAGTCTTAGGATTTCTGGATGGGGCCGTGGCTGCTGTTATGTGTATAGCTGGAAATCTGCTCCCTAAAAACAATAACAGGTCCGGCACTCCTTTCCCTCCTTTCTCCTTTGGCTTCTTCGTCACTCTTCTTTACACTCGTTCCCACTTGGACCCCCACAGGAAATAAAAAAGGGCTCGTTCCAGGTCTAAAATCTCTTTTCTGGGTGGGATACTCGTCAATTGATCTGCGAGTTCATGTGAATGTTTTTGCAAAATCTGAATTCCCACCAAGGGGTCCTGTGTTATCACATTCACAAGAATGGGAAGCTCGCAGTTATGTAACAAATCCCTTTGATAGCTCAGTTGGTAGAGCGGAGGACTGTAGAGGCTTAAAGCTGAAATCCTTAGGTGGCAGGTTCAAATCTGGCTCGAAGGAGAACTCTTTTCCAGAGTTAGCCTTCCGGGATCAATAAAGTATTTCTAATTCTGATGTAGAGATGGATGGACGACCCAAAAGCATAATACTTCTTGCAGAGACATAAAAAGAAACAAAAAAAAGAGTTGGTGGATACAGAGTTGATCCCTGACAGAATA
This sequence comes from Percina caprodes, assembly GCA_013375575.1. Lineage (NCBI taxonomy): Eukaryota > Metazoa > Chordata > Actinopteri > Perciformes > Percidae > Percina > Percina caprodes. The sequence goes on from JABXJD010001020.1 coordinate 56,913, forward strand.
GAGAACTACAGATGTGAAATTGTGAACAGAAGAATTGGAAAAAAACTAGAACTATAAAGGACAAACCTTTCTTCAAAAAATCTTTATTGTGCTCACATTGGCCCTCATTTATGAAACGGGCCTACGACCTAAAACAGCCGTAGGACGGGCGTACGCCAATTCCTACGCAAAGTTCGGCATTTATTAATTTGAACGTGAGCGTAGGCTGCAAAAAAATCTCACATCTGTTTTTTCCCCCAGCGATCAATAAAGTCATTGGATGTCATTGTAATCACATTTAGATCGTCTCAAATGGAGACCCTGATGATTATTGTGTGTGTACACATGCAGAGGCAGTACATTTCAGCAGTTGTCCACCGCTAGCTAAATAAATAAAAGAATGGGAGTTTTGGAATAGATATTAAGTACTAACTGGTACTTTCTATTGCTGAATGAGCTCTATCTGGAGGCAAAAGGAGTTGCACCAAAGAAAGTCATTGGACTGTAACTGACCACTCATAGACTGTTAATGGCATACATTGGGATGATGGTTGTCTATTCATGAAGCCATTCATTACTTACAATAGACAAGACCATTGAAACCTGATCAAAAAGAAGGTGTAGTTGAGTGGAAATGGCTGCATTCAGTATTTAAGATGGCAAATCTGTGTAAGGAACCACTTCCACTGCTTCTATGTCACAACACAGAGGATGCCAGAAGAAACGTTGGTTTTATGGAGGAGCTCATGAGCAAAGAAGGTTGCTGACTGTAAGACTTTGACATTGGTCTAACTCAACCATTGGCATTGGGTTGATTTTAGTTAGTGCTACTCTATGGGGTAGTTTTGCTGACAACTGAATCCCAGGATTGGATCTAAAGTCTTAACAGTAACAGCTATTTTACGTTGTGTTACTAGTTGGAGAATGCTAAAACGTGTTATAATTCATTCTAGATTGTGTCTCTGGATAAATGATTGTTTTGGTAAGTCATTGTTATTACTCTAACTTTAGCTTTAGCTTGACTGTTGAATTCAGTAAGTGCTACTTACTCTGACAGAGGATATTAAATGATGCAACAAGTATTACAAAGGCAATAAAGTAGAAGATTAGCTTAATACGTGTCTAACAGCTCTGCACTTCTCCCATGTCCTGCTTGGAATATGACAAACTGTTTTGATCCCTTGAGGTATTTCAGTGAAGTCTTTGGTCTTGGACCGTTACCTTGCAATCTAAAACTGTATATGCTATTGTCTCTGGAACAATAGTTGGCAGTTGGAGGAGTAATGGCTCTTTACAGTGAATATGCAAAAGAAGATGTTCACAAGTTCAGCCCAGGTAAATGCTCAGCCCATATTCACACAGACTTAAACCTACTCACTTAATGCTGGTTACAATATTCTAAAATCAACAATGCCAGAAAAAAATGACAAAGCGTGATACATTTTTTTAAATAAAGTATTGGCATTTTTTTAATAAAGTATTGGCTTTTCCTTGCAAAGGTTTTTTTCCAATAACATTAACAAGCGTACCGTTAGTTGCGGTCCCTGTGTTTGTCACGATGTAGAGAGCTGCAACCTGCAGGTAGTGTGGCCGAGTGGTCTAAGGCGCTGGATTAAGGCTCCAGTCTCTCTGGAGGCGTGGGTTCAAATCCCACCACTGCCAGTTGCAATGTTTACACAGTTGGAAGCCAATGTGATGTCTTGGAGCAGCATCATTTGTGCTCAATTGTTATGACAATGCTTGGTGAACTAAAATCATCCATCTATCTATTGCTGAGATTGTTCCTCGTTAACCTAAGGTTAAATGATCGGTGAAACCCTCCTTTCCAGCACTTTGCAGTAGACTTTACAAGGGAGACATGCAATGTTGAAGAGGCGTGTCAACCAAGACAGCCCCTCCTCACCCAGAACTTTCAGCATTTCTGGACAGATTTCATAAATCCCTGGGGATTTGCCACTGTGGAGTTGAGGTCAACAGCGTCCCATCCTTACTGTACACAGCTTGTATGGTTCCCCGCTTGCCCCTCCAGAGATGGCGAACGGTTTTCCAGAAACACCTTGGTGCCGACCGAAAGTCCTTCTCCCAGCACTCTCCCACCTCCTGCTGCACCTTGTGACGTGTTGTTCATGTCCAGGAGTTGTGCTCTTTCCATCGCTTGAACACAGCCTGAGCGAGGCCCACTTTTCCCTCATGAGTAGTCCAACGCTGACTTCCTCGAGGCCTTGTAGCATTGTTAAGCAGCTGGTAAAAACAACTCCCCGTCAGGGAATACCCCGGTCTTCCGCGTGACAAGCGGAGATACTGTCCATTATACTAACGAGGAACGCACATGCTGAATATTTGGCACATCAATCGATAGGTGGCGCTATTCCAGCATTTAGGCCACAGTAAATACATGTAGATATATTTAGGTTTACTAGATATTCGCTGTCACTCAAATCCATGACAAAGCATCTGCGACTGAATCCAGTTTAATCTGTAAATAACATCACAGAGTACGGTTTAGACCTGCGTGTCCAAGGCAACATGTAAATAAACTCACTCAAGAAAACATCCCCCACACCATTACACCACCACCACCAGCCTGCACAGTGGTAACTTCCCTTTTTTCTTCTTTCTTTCTAGTTGTGGCACAATTACCAAAAATGATAAATTTAGTTTTAATTATCCCAGATGAGCCTAACGGAAGTAATGTGGTTAATATCAATTGCATTCTTAAAATAACATACCGGTTAAAGCCCGCCCATTTCAAGACAACCTGACCCACTTCCAAGTTAAATCCTGTCCGGGTTAGCGTTTCCAACCTTTTAGACACAGTTACAGTTAGAAAAATTACATATTCATGCACCCCTAAACCCCCCGCCAATTATGTGCATCTGAGCCTTCCACAAAACATAAATGATGGTAATAAAGTCAGACTTTATCCTCCCTGTAGGAGATGCTTTTTACCAGCAGATAGACTTTATTCTCCCTGTAGGAGAATTTCTATTTGGCTCACCAGACCTATAAGACAGATAAACATACAGACAACATCTAAAAACATAATAAGTAAAGTATAACAAGATGAAATAAAATGAAAATATCAGGATAAAATGCTTAAATTGCAAAAGATGCTTAAATTCATTAAAATATCAGTTCAGTTTGTCACTTGATTTGGTTGAGGATACTGATGGCTTTTGGAATAAAAGACTTCAGGAGCTCAAACTGGCTGGAAAGAGGGGGGGTACTATCTGCAGGATTTTCCTAGCTTTCTTCCTCATTCTATCAGTGGATATTTGGGTCCGATGTTTTGGGGGTTTTCCCACTATTTTGCTAGCCATCAACACTATCCTGTTAAGCTTCTTCTTGAGTTTGCAGCTTAAATGGCCAAACCAAGCAGAAAGGTGAAGGTTAACACACTTTCAATGTGTGTGGTGTGTACTAGCTCAGTAATCTGAGCACTGACACCCAGACAGCTCAGTCTTCTGAGGAGATGTTGAGTTAAATAAAGTTTAAATGTTTCATCATCATGTAATTTATCATGTTTTAATGTATTTAAATGTATGTATGCAGTTGGGTTGATTAATTCAATGGTGTAGGCTCCACATCATGCTGTTTTATTATCATCTTTTGTCTCAGTGAAGAGTAGATCAAGACGGCCCTTTTGTCTTTCACTTAACCCCCCCCCCCTCTCCTCTGTCTCTGCCAGATAGATTAGAACTAAAAACTATTAACATATAGAAAGAAACCGATTGGTGTCTTAGACTAGTCTAAGAGAATAGAATGTTGTGGACAGATTGAAGTAGGTGGGGGGTGTGGTGTGGTGATGGGGGTTGGGCAGGCCATTGCAGCAGGAGCAGGGCAATCAAACCTGTTGTAGAACTGGTTTAACTGATTTGGCCTCACCACATTCCCCCACATCCAGCTGGGAGGAGGCCTTAAGGAAGACCCAGGACTAGGTGGACACCAACACCAAGCCCATTATCAGACCCTGTGGATGTGAGGAAAGCATCTGAATCTCTCTGCATGCTTTGATTTGTACTCAACAGAATCCAGAGTGAGTCCAGCAGCCACAGTGGAGATCTGCTGGATTTCAGGACAATAGAGGAATGGAGGAGGACAACCAGGACCCGGAGCAGCAGACCAACAAGGTCCCCAGAGGACAAGCAGCAGGCTCGGCCTCTGATACCAGCCATGTTCAGGTCAGTGTTCAGGACACAACAACCACTCTAAATGAACAGAGGCCTATTTCACAAAACCTAGATAGTGGATTAGGCGGGGATTTCCCAGGTATCCTGGATGTATAAGCCTTACAAGGCTTACAGCTAGCCTGCTCCTGGCCAGGCTAACAGCCAGGCTAAAAGCTAGCCTGCTCCTAACCAGGCTAACAGCCAGGCTAAAGCTAGCCTTCTCTTGACCAGGCTAACAGCCAGGCTAAAAGCTAGCCTTCTCTTGACCAGGCTAACAGCCAGGCTAAAAGCTAGCCTGCTCCTGACCAGGCTAACAGCCAGGATTTATTAATCCTGCTGCCTTTTCTGTTCACTCAGCAGTGCTTTTACTTTCTTATTGTTATTATTAGCCTGCATTAATATACAACAGGTGCATTTTGCTGTTCACCTAAATCCTGATATTATATTAACATTGTGAGCATTATTTAAATAAATATCCATGTGACAGTCATTGGTGCTGTTACATTGCCTCTATGAAGACTAATACACTTGTGTTCATATTGTTGTTAGAAGTCTGGTGAATATAGTATGAAAGTTGATAATTAAAAAAAGTCTGCTAAAGTTTTAAATGAAGTCAGTGATGGAGGATAATAAATAATCTCCTATACACATTTTTCTATAATAATAAAAAACAACCTTTTGTATTCCTGATAAAGGATCATGTACAGTATTTCACTTTTCCATGTGCACTGTATTTGCCATTCTTAGCACACATTGTGTGTTTTGTCCAATAAACTGGGACCATAATTTGGGATTATTTTACAATTATGTACAATCCTCCTTATTTATAGCCTTAATTCACTGAACCAGTAACTATATAGTGTAGACTACTGTACATTCATGAAACAACAGGACGAGGACACCTCAAGGGTTTTTGTATATATTATTATATCACAGTGGCGGCTGGTGAAAAATATTCTAGGTGGGGCTGTTTGTGCTGGGGGCAGGGTTCCATTTTGAATTTTTGTAGATGTGATTTCCTGTATCCTGGTGCATTTTAGGGTGACCAGCTAGAGATCCCGAATCATTCACAATGATGAATTCATGTGTTGGTAAAATTAAATGTTTCATACATATTGACTCATATTTGTTATTTGTGATTTCATGTAGGCCAATAAAGTAAAAATTGGACATTGTGAGCTGTTGATGCACACGTGCTGAACTGTCATTTAATTATCATAAAAGCATATTGTGTTGAGATATTTCTTTTGTTCTTTTGTTTTATGATTATAGATTATCAACAGTCAAATTTATATTTGGCCACAATGCAAAAGAAGCTGTGCAGTCAATTGAGGAAGTGGTTCAACAGGAGGTCACTGATGCATAGAAGGTTAAGCTTGCTAGACGTTAAGATAAAAGTTTGAGGGAGAGAAGAGAGCGTGATGCCATACAGGATGATAAAGTTAAAGTTTACCATGATGAGTGTGTGTTAATGTGTGAGAGGTGTTATGGCAGGAAATAGTGAGGTAGGGATGTGTCTTTAGGCGCTTGGTCACAAAGATCACAACGAGGAGAGAGGGGTTTCTGTCAACCCCCATTCAGAGAACGAGGAGACTTCTGCCATCCTGGGGTGAGGGGAGAGGACACTTCAGTGGTTTATGTATATATTATTACATTATGTTATTGTATTTTGCTGTTTTTTAAACTGTTACAATCATGTTTACAGTGGACATTGAGTTTATCAATTTCATTAGCTTTATAGTTTCTAGATTTCAGATTGCAATAGAGAGACAGAGTGAGAGGGAGGTATGTAGGCTATGCATCATATTCTAGCATTGTAGATAAGTGGTTTTATTTTATCTTAATGGTAATTTCCTGAGTAACATTATATTCTGCTAACTTTTAAAGTGCTCATATTATATTTTTAGGCTGCTTACGCATTCAGGCGGTCCACGATCATCTGCCACACTTTCTTGCACTGTTGCACTACAGCATTGCAGTTATTTTTTATTATAATTTGCCTGAATATTTCAAAACATGAAGAGTACATTTGCTTCCATTAAAACATGTCATCAATATTTTCCTTCATTTTGTCATTAATTATAGTATGAAGAGTTAAAATTGTGTGTAAGAGAAAGTCCAGGGTTTAAAGAAGGTTGTATACTAACTCTCTCTGTTTGTCTGTTGCTATAGAAACAGAGAAAAGATGGTCCCAAACGTCACCACTGTCAGCACTGTGACAAATCCTTTACAACATCTGCATATTTAAAGATTCATCAGAGAGTTCACACTGGAGAGAATCTACACAGCTGTGATCAATGTGGGGCAGCTTTCACACAACAGAGTACCCTAAAAATACATCAACGCATTCACACTGGAGAGAAGCCGTACAGCTGTGATCAATGTGGGGCAGCTTTCACACAACAGAGTACCCTAAAAAAACATCAACGCATTCACACTGGAGAGAAGCCGTACAGCTGTGATCAATGTGGGGCAGCTTTCACACAACAGAGTCACCTAAAAACACATCAACGCATTCACACTGGAGAGAAGCCATACAGCTGTGATCAATGTGGGGCAGCTTTCACAGTACTGAGTGCTCTAAAAACACATCAACGCATTCATACAGGAGAGAAGCCATACAGCTGTGATCGATGTGGGGCAGCATTCACAGTACTGAGTGCCCTAAAAACACATCAACGCATTCATACTGGAGAGAAGCCGTACAGCTGTGATCAATGTGAGAAAACGTTTTCTCAGAGCGGAGCCTTGAAAGCCACCGGCGTGTTCACACTGGAGAGAAGCCGTACAGCTGTGATCAATGTGGGAAAACGTTTTCTCAGAGTGGTAACCTTGAAAGCCACCGGCGTGTTCACACTGGAGAGAAGCCGTACTGGTGTGATCAATGTGGGAAAACGTTTTCTCACAGTCATAGCCTTAAAAATCACCAGCTCATTCACATTGCCTCATTGTGAACATGTTTCAGAGCCAAGCTGTGTCCTCCTCCTCCTCATGCCCTGGTAGCTGTGTTGTTATATTCTGATCTTCTCTCCACATTGAAGGCTGACCAGCAGTAACGACTATTTAAAATTAGGAAAAAGAACGTGCTTAGATTAAAACACTACCAAAGGATACACATTCTCCTTCTTTGGATTAGGTAGACTAGTTGCTGCAATAGGGTATTGCTGCCCTCTACTGTTTGTTACCAACATGCTTATTAATTATTATTTTTTTATTAACGTCCACTTCCAACTACCTATAATATTTTTTCCACTGAGATCCAAAAATGTATCTGACCGTGACTCAAAACTGTGATCCTGACCTTGAGTTTAGTAATCTCTTGCACCCCTAGCTGTTACCATGTAATCTTATTTCTGTAAGATTAACAAGTAAAGGAACAAATGAACACTAGAAAAAGCAATTTCTGAGTAGAATTGGTGAATGCCAGATGGTGGCCCTGTTCTGTTCTGAGGGAATCCAAACCAGTAGCTGTTTCTGCAGGAATCCCACTAGGTCATCTTTTTCAGTCCAATAATGCGCACATTGTTGTATCTTAATCTGTCCTCCATTTCGGCTATAGAATAAACTCAAATTTCTTCTGGTTATCAATGCAGGTTTCTTATCTGCCTGTTGTCTCCCTGCGTTTAGTCTAGCCGTTGCACCAGGTCCCGTACCGTAGCTCCCTGCCCCTCAAGGTCCGTCCTGATGTGTTACAGCAACGCATTCTTAACTGCGTCATGGACCGCTGATTGAAGCACATTTTTTTGCTTTTCCAGGACCTTTCCAGGCTACAACGTTCTCCAAGTGTAGGTCTGCGTTAGCATCAATCGCCATGCTAGCCGTCGCCATGTTGGAAGACTTCTGTGCTCGGGTAAACGGCAGCGAGGCCTGTCTTTTTGCATCTGCAAGCATTCCACTAAGTAGTACAGAATAATTGTGGTAACAAGTAAAATGATTGACGTCAAATGAGATAAAATGACCTGGTTTTTATTATAAAATACGCAGGAGGGTGTGGAGCCTCAGCTCTGAGCAACCCTTGCAAACACCGGTCACGTGATCTCTTCTATAATTTAGAAAATATATGTTTAAGGACTTTAGGATGAACAGAAACTTAACATTTTGCAGCAATGTTCAGTTAGTAGTGCTTTCTCATTTGGGATTTGACGTGGCATGGCTGCTCTAGGGCTATTAGTTTTAACATTTTTGAACCCTTTTAATATCCAAAACTTCCAAAAGTTGGCACACAAAACGTTTTAGCATTGTGAGACTACACAGTGATTTGGTCCATGGTTTAACCATCAATGTGTGAAAGGCCTGAATTTGGACTCTATGTCAAATTAGGTATAAAACCTTTAAAAGTCAACTCTGAACAGTGTAATTGCTTTGAACTAGGTGCCCTTTAAGTTGTATGTCTGCATTAGCTTATGTTAAGTGCCTTGTTTGTGTTGTATCTATAGAGATTTGTGGTGTAGTATGTAACCATTGTCCTGTCTTTTATGTATTTTGAAACTTATTGCCCCCTGTCTTGGCCAGGACTCCTTTGAAGAAAAGTTACTGTAACTCAATGGGATTGTTCCTGGTTAAATAAAGGTTAAATAAAAATAAAATGAATCTAAAATTGATCCAAAGATTCCTCTATTCATTACTGACATACTGTAAGTTGGCTATGTTTAATTGTATTCTCTCCAGTTATTGTTGTTTTGGTAGTTTAACATTATATTTTCCTACTTTGGGGACTTTTCATTTCATATTCTTTGTCTGACATTTTATATTCCCTGTTTGTATTTTCTATGACTGAATGTGGTTTTAAATCTGTTGAAGTCTCTTCAGACTAAAAGCAAAGACACTGCTGATGTTATACAAAAGAAACATAAAAGGAAAGCAACCTGTTTCCAGCGGACACTAAAGAATGATAGAGCAGCAGGAACCAGACCAGGTCAAATAGCAAACAGCTGATTTATTCATCTGACTCCTAGAATAACGTCAATGATGGAGTAGTTTGAAATGTCTGGGAATGTGGAACAACTACATGCAAACTACATGAAATAAAACAAGGCCACATGCTGATTATTTGGGACTTGATTTGATGGATTTCTTCTTCCTGTTGTGTCTCTGTTTAAAGTCCTAAATAAAAGGTAAAGTTAGCGTCCACTAAAAGTTCTGTTGTTGCTGCTGACAGACTCAGATTATTATTCTAAGTGTCTGACAACATTATGGGATGGATCCCTATAGCGATATATCTTTAGTTAAAGAGTAACATCCTTTTAGTTCAGATCCTTTCTTTTCCAACCAGACCAGAGTGGTGATTGTCGGAACAGTGGAAAGATGAACCAAGACGGCTTCTCCTATGTATTTCTTCTTTTTCTATTGACTATAGTTGTGTTTGTTATTAACAGAAATCAACCAGTTAACATTTCAATGCGCCATAAAGATCCAACATTAAGGTTTTTTTACAGCGAGTTCAAAATGGAGCCAAAAACGGATTCCTCCCTAACGGCCGCTCTACTCTGCTTGATGCCCCCACTGTCCGGTAAAAGGTAGAGCAGATAAAAAGCCTAAATAACACTCAAAAGCTTCAAGATAAAAGACTTAAGAAGGTCTACGTCCATGTTTAAGAGAAGGCCTGTTTCCAGCCAGACTATGAATTGATTCATGAATAATAATAATAATCCCTGTTACTGATAGAAACGTGTGTTTCACAATCACATTCATCACCATAAAGAGCTCCAGTTAGCATGAAGCAGGCTACAGCAGACTGGTCAACAGTACTACACAGGATATTAACAAGATTCTAGTATCAAATCACAAAAATAGGACACTGTACCTGGTAAATAGCAGAACAGAAACACAATCACATTCGTCACCATAAAGAGCTCCAGTTTGCTAAAATGAAAACAGAAATTATTCAGTTTACTGTTGCCATGGTTGTATCATAGAGTTAGGTTATCAAGCTAGGCTAACCAGACTAGCAAGCTAGCACAACGTGGTGAGCTTTTTCATTTAGGCTAAAACAAAAGAAACCAAACAAAACGGGTCTCTTATATAAAGTGTGAGACCTCCCATGTAGATATACTATATGCATACTAACATATTATCCCAATGAACACATTGACCTAACTATAACAGTGGAGCTCAGTATATGTGACTTACCATGAAGCCGGCTACAGCAGACTGGTGAAAGTGTGTAAGAGTCCACCCTAAAGTCCGTGGAATAGCACCAATAGATGGCGCTCATGCTACCAATGGAAACCACCAGCCAAATGAGAAGTTAGCCCCCAATGGCACGTGGAATTATTAACTCTACTACATTAATAACTAGACATGGTATACATCTCTTTAACCCTCTGAGCCCTAAGGCCATTTTTACACTTCATTGTCCGTCTGGATTTATTTTATAAAAAGCTTGTAAAACATCAACCCTGTTGTCTACAGTCAAGATATGAAAATCATTTTTTCAGGACAAACTGGGTTATTAGAATATTTGGGTTGCAGTGAGGTCACTTGAATGTTAAAAATGGTTGTAGGAGCTTGAAGACAAATAAATGAATAAAATGGAACATGAATCTTCCAGATATTGATATCACACACAAAGCAGTAAAACCTCTAAAACACTTCTCATATGTCTTGGGAGTCACACTGTGAAGAAATAATCATTATAACTTATACAGTTGACAAAATACATACATTTTTTCAAAGAAAGTCCAGATGCTTTTGCCCTCATGACATTTACTTATGCCAATAATCAACATAATAATGTCATATTTATTGATATTACACCCACAGCTATGCTACACAAGCATTTATGTGTCTAAAACAGTTTTCCCAAAGGCAAAAATAAACATAATAAACATTATAACTCATATAAAGCACATTCTATTCACATTTATTCAAAAGAGGCCCAAATATATGCCAAATCTCCAACCAGTGGGGCCATTCTCCTCTGTAAAACGGTAGACCATAACATTACATGGAAACTGAATAAAGCTCAGCTGACACGCTCACGCCACGCAGGAGTGGGCTGGCGTTCTCAGACTGCTGAAGGGAGAGACCTATAAAAAGGATTATGTTACTGTATTTGGGTTACTTTTGTAACACGTTACTCCCAACACTGCCAGTCAGTATACTGTATATTTAGCTCATTCAAGGTAAAAGACAAATGAAGACTTAACATTCCAGCTGCTCATGGAGGTGCTGTGGCTTAGTTGGTTAAAGTGCCTGTCTAGTAAACAGGAGATCCTGGGTTCAAATCCCAGCAGCACCTTGTTGTTGGAGAGTGCAATAACTAGTTTTTGGAAACCCAAACTGTTTTGACCAATAAGGTCGCTCTATACAGACAGAACCATATGTCGTTACCATCTCATCCACCAAGGGCCCAACAGGATCATGGGACTGTGTGCTCTGGTTACCCATAACCAAGAGTGGAAGTACTTCTCTTTACACTACAATATACTCGTCACTATGAGGCTTAGTTTAATCACGACAAACTTTACAAAATCCTGAACACCTTCAACTGTTTCTTGTAGATTTTACCATAAAATCTATGTCAAAATCAATTAGATTACTCGTTACTGGAAAAAGTAACGCCATTATTTTATAACGCCGTTATTCCCATCACTGCTTGTGAGATAGGCTCTTTGTTTACCGATTGATGGTACTAACTGTAATGAAGTCTGTCCAGCCTCGGGGGTTCTCCACTGTAAAAACTGAACCGTGCCTACAGTATTGACCAATACGGTCGGCATTCTAACCTCAGCTGACACGCTCACGCCACGCAGGCAGTGTGCAGGAGCCCGTCGCTTCCAAGGTAAGACTGAAGGAACTCATGAAGTTAAAAACTTTACAATCTTCACAATAACTCCAACAAAAGGTTTTTATTGGCTTTAAAGCCGTTGGATGGAAACACACATTCACCAGCTTTATTGGCATGAGTTTTTTTCCTGAACTTCAGTCTCCATGCCCGTCCCCTTTAACTGGATGTACATGTAGAGACTCAATCCTGGATAAAAGCCACACTTGTTATTAGGTTGGCTTTAAAAGTTTTAACCTTGGTCGAGAGTTTTTTGAATGACAAGTGCAACATGGACACATGTAATGTTCTGGTCCAAAACCACGTTACATGTCACTTTGTGCTCTGGAAAATCAGAGAATAACTTTGTTGCACTTGTTAACCCTTGTGTTGTCTTCCCGTGAAAAATCTTTCTTTTTGACACTTTTGTTGCCACTTTTTATCAATGTTTTAAACTTTTTCTCACGTTTTTGTCCTTTTTTCAACACTTTTGACGTTTTTTTGTTTGTCCTTTTTTTGACATTAGTTGGAAATTAACAATTTCTACATAGTTTTCAGCACAACTGGAAACCAATGAAGTAGAAGCTGAGGCAGCTATTCAAAAACGTGCAGATGTTAAGTTGCTGCTGAACGGACCCAAACGGCTCAAAACAAGCCTGAGGTTACGCGACCAGCCCGGCAACCAGACGTCTGTTCCCTCCGCCAACTTGACGTTGGGCGACCAGCCCGCCAACCAGACGTGGGTTCCCTCCGCCAACCTGACGTTGGGCGACCAGCCCGCCAACCAGACGTGGGTTCCCTCCGCCAACCTGACGTTGGGCGACCAGCCCGCCAACCAGACGTGGGTTCCCTCCGCCAACCTGACGTTGGGCGACCAGCCCGCCAACCAGACGTCGGTTCCCTCCGCCAACCTGACGTTGGGTTTCCCTTGGCAAACCTGATGCCTTTTTGACATGTTTCTGCATGTACCTACTTATATCTTGATATTAAACTAAACTGATTTTCAACTGGTTTCTCTGATAAATTATAAGCTGTGAATGATTTCATCTGCCAGAAAGCTCAACCCTTTCCCTTTACTTCATGCATGCCTCCAAACTCAAACAATTGATCAAAAAGGGATCACTTTGGAATAACACGTTGTTGCTGTTAAGATGAATTACAACAGTCAGCATGGCAAAATGCCTAGTACCCACTAGTAGGTTTGAGTTTAAAACTTGCTTTCCCTTTGTCTTAGGGTCAAATATGACTTGGGAAGTTTCTTTATCAGAAATTAGTTTCTGTTAACCAGAGAATAACATGGGTGGTTCTCAATGATGCTCTTTGCAAGTAAAATTTATGATCCATAATTTCACTGAATTTTGGAGTTTTAAATAATATTTGTGGTTTTCCTGGGTCAATTTTGACCTGGTGATGCATTGGAGCACTCATCTGCTTTACAGCAGATGAGCACAAGTAAAGACCATCTAAACACAAGCAAACATACACTCTCACACAAAGCAGCTGTACACATTATGTAATGGTAACATTGTGCTCCAACACATGGAAATGCACATGGTAGCAGACATGCAAAAGATAACATTGTGCTCTCCAGCATAAAAATGTACACACACCTGGGGCAGTGGGTCATTGTACTTTTCAGCAGATAAACACATGGAAACTCAGCCAAAAATGCCTATCCTTTTGTGGGATATTCTGTAAAAAGCTTTTGTCTTGCGATTTTTTTTTTTTTTTTTATTTAACCTTTATTTAACCAGGAAAGTCCCATTGAGATTACTAATCTCTTTTTCAAGGGAGTCCTGGCCAAGACAGCGGCACAGATCACAACAATTCAGTACATTACAGACAATTTCATAACAATTTCATAAGACTATTTAAAAACATTTACAAACCATAGATTTCATTTCCAAACCTTTGAGCAAGAGTTTAAACTCGCCTATTGAAACCAGTTCCTTTAATTTCCAGAATGTTTGTAAATTGTTCCATGTTGTGGGGGCAGAATAGTGAAATGCCACCTTACCAGCTTCTGTGCGGACACTTGGTACAGACAGTAGCAGTGAGTCTTGTGAGCGTAGAGAATACAGTCCAGCTGCTTTTGGTTGAATATATTCACACAGATATGAGGGGAGCAGACGCAAAATACCCTTATAAATGAACATATACCAATGACTGAGTCTACGATTCTCCAGTGCTGGCCAGCCCACACGTGTGTAAAGTTCACAGTGGTGTGTGCGGGGCTTCCAGTTTGTGATAAACCTCAATGCGGCATGATAGACAGAGTCCAGTATTTTCAATACTTGGGTTGGGGCATTCATATAAATAAGGTCACCATAATCTAAAATGGGTATAAAAGTTGCAGCTACAAGTTTCCTTTTTGCATTGAAAGAAAAACATAGCCTATTTCTAAAATAAAAACCAATTTTCAGTCTCAGTTTCCTAACCAAATGTTCAACATGTCCTTTAAAACTAAGACTGTCATCAATTAAAATACCTAGATATTTAAAAGATTTAACTCTTTCAATTTCTGCCCCTTGAAGAGTGACAATTGGAGGACTTATGTGCAGATTTCTCTTGGCTTTTGAGAATAACATCAACTTGCTCTTATTTGCATTTAAAGTAAGATCCAGTTGTAAAAACATATTCTGAACTTTGAGCGATGTTTCTAAAGTTTAAAAATAAAAAGGAAAAATTACTCTGGGCTAAGTTTTCCTAGTAACCTTACCAAAGTGTTGGTATAATATGAAAATGGCTGGGGAATTTTAGACTATTGAATTTGAACATGTGTCAGTGGCTTGTTTTTACATTGTTAGTTAATTCCTCACCTGGCCTCGGACACATTCCTATGGTTGGATAAAGTATTTGTTGCACTTTAACGTATCATTGCACTTACAACAATGAGCGTAGCTGTTCTCAATTCAGGTCATCCTGTAAGTCTCATCTCCAGTTTTCCTCCATCCACCATGTGTGTCACATACTGAGACAAAGTCTGGCGCGTGGGACTGCTGGGATTAGTTGAAGTCACGGGAGACTCCGGTTATTGGTCAAATTTACGAAAAGGTTGCAGTGATTGGTCAAAATTGGCGGTCGCACCAAAGTCACGGTGATTGGTTGAATTTGTGTGAATTGTACAATTGCGACATTGCGAAATGCTGGAGGGACTGACACACTTAGAATAGCTTTTAATTCCATAATATCAATGCATTGGGAACGCTGCACATTCAATTCCAAATCACACTTACTGTATGAACTGAAAAAGGTCTCAAGGGTTTGCTTTACTTTGAATCACTGCACCAATATTAAGCTGCATAACCATTATTTCTGAGAACAGCTTTACATCTGTGTTGCAAGGAGTCGACCAACATCTGAACCAAGTTCTAGACTGCCACGGCTGCTCTCCTTTTTTTCCATTTGTGTGCATTTTGTCCCAGAATTGCCTGTTACTAACCTAGTTATGGGGAGTTCACTCCCTGTAGTCCTTGTGTTTCCTTTTCTCCCAGCATATTACCTTGGATTAGGATGGCATCAAGATCTTGGTTGCAGCTGTCGCTGTGGTCCTGCTATGCCCTGCTGTTCCACGCTACATACTGTAACACCCTGCAGCGCACTGCTAAGACATCTACTACTACTACCATTTTCTAGTCACTGGCTGTGTCTCAAATCGCGCACTTCTGTACTAAATACTAACTATTTGAGTACATAGTGCGTTCACATTGTCGAAGTGCGGTCAAACGCAGTGCACTTAGAGTACCCGGATGGTGCACTCAAAACGGCCAGAAAGTTGAGTGTGGATCAATGGACACTTTCCACACTCATCTTGGCTACGTAGCGGAAGGGGCGGGGCTAACAACAGTTAGACGCGATAGCGAGACCGATGGAGCAATACAAATGTAACTTGAACTTGAGTCTTTTTGCTATACTTATAACATATAATGGCGTTTTTCCACTGCGTGGTATCTACTCGACTCGCCTCGACTCTACTCGCCTTTTTTGGTTTTCCATTACGAAAAAAAGTCCCTGGGACCTGCTACCAGGTACAGGGCTGCCAACTCTCACGCATTGGCCGTGAGACACACGCATTTGAGTGGTTTCACACGGTCACACGCCACACCCCCGATTTCTCACGCTGAAGTGTCAACCCGGTCGGTCAAATTTCTGAAAGATGAGTTTATCTATAGATCTACCTGTTGAGCCACTCGTGATCGACTAGTTGAGCTTTCAGAGACTGTGAGGGGTTCAAGAGCGCTCCCTGTCTGTGGAATTTTCGAAATGTCGCAAACTGAGAACATTTTTTTCACGAGCCATCCCAGGTGCATTTCCCCGGCTTCAGGTACGTGCTCAGAGTATTACAGACCCGTCCGTCGCTTCGTGTCCACTCTCTGTAACAATAGAGGTGAGCAGCGCGGCTGCTAAGTGGAGCAACTTCAGTTCATTTTAGTGGACTCGCTCTGCTGTGGACAGTGACGCGGTGCATCCGTGCCTAGACCTCTGATGAAGAGCAGCGTACAGCCCCCTCTAAACTTTGTCAAAGACCAGAGACCCAAATGGTCCTCTGTGTCTGTGCGACGGGCTGAGTGAGATACTACCATATCAACGGAGCAATAACATGCACAGCAGACTATATTACAACTCTCCAAATCTCGGACAACAGAGATGGGAGGAGATATATTTTGAATGTGCACAAAGTTGTAAACATGAGCAGAAATCTGATGAAACACATCTGAGCTATATGAAGTCCAGAGGTTTATAAATTCATTCAAATGAATTAATGTATGATTCACATGAATAAGTGCACATTTAAATAGATGTACTTCCCCAACAAAACACCTGAGGGCCTTATTTTTTGATATTTTCAATTGTTTCCAGCATAACTTGATGTAGAAATGGGTAGAAATAGTTATAGCAGAAACATTCACTGTGTAATACTCAAAATTATATATGTCGTCACAAAATCTGGAAACAAAAGCTATGCCATTGGGTTGCCAGGCCAGCTGTGACTGGTCCAGATGTTTGTGTGAGTGTGGGTAGTCATGAGAGAGAATGAGAGAAGGAAATTTGTGTGAGGTGGACCTGTTCACCACAGACCTAAATCTTCTCAGCTGTTGCTACTGACATATGCTACTGTCTCTTCATGTGGCTCATTATGTTTGGCACATTGTCTGCTTCAGTTCTTATATCATAAGAAGGTAATACAATGTGTAATCAAGTGATGACTGATTAACATTAATGTAAATGCTTAATGCCCTAATACCTGTTGATACAACAGTGCAAAGGCTCTTAACCCTATAGTTTTGCACATATCATGTAAGACTTGATTTCTCCATTTTTTTTGCACAAAACTCTCCAGAAAGTGCCATTTAATGGTTTATTTTTCAAAAAAATTTCTGGGGGGGCATACCCCCAGACCCCCCTGGGGAGAACCCCCGTCCCCCCACACATAACAAATCCCATTTTAAACCCTGAATGATAATGATGCTGAAAGAGCCAAAGAAATTGCTTTGTACGCGGCAAAATATGGGTTGGCCCCCCCAAATCTCACTCCAAGGTTTTTGAAAAAGTTGGCAGCTCTGCGTATCTCTACCGTGACGGCCGACATGAGACACAGTTACCGACAATTTGGGCCATGAATATTTCACATTGAACATTTACGATTGGGTGGTCATTTAAAAACAGGGCCTTGCCAGTACAGATATAAACAGCAGAGTCAGCAAGGAGTCTACCAAAATGTCTCTTATGACATCTGATAGAACTCAAAGACATCACATTAGTTGCCTTCCAGCTATGTAACCACTCGGCCACACTACCTGCACGTAACATCTCTCCACTTAGTGACAGACACAACTTTCGCATGGCAAAAGCCAATACTTTATTAAAAAAATTTTATCACTCTTTGTCATTTTTCTCTGGCATTGTTGATTTTAGAATATTGTAACCAGCATTTAGTGAGTAGGTTCTCATCACACAGAAGACTGGGGTTAGATTTCCCGATGGGGAGACTGTCATCAGTTTCCGTAGTGTAGTGGTTATCACGTTTGCTTAACACGCAAAAGGTCCCCTGTTGAAACAGGGTGGAAACACATTTCTTTGTTTGTGTTGACTTTGCACAATCAATCCCATCCAGAACCGTGCCATAGCTGCAGTCTTAGTTTCTACGTTAGGTTGATAAATGAGGGCCATTGGCTCTAAGGATGTGCTTCAATACTGAAGTGAGTGCAATTTGTTGACCTTGTCATAAGCTAAAGCCTTTTTCCAAGCTAAAAGAAAACAAGGCGCTCTTCTGCAAATGCACAGCTGTGCTGCAGCATTCTGGATCAGCTGAAGAGTCTTTATGGACTTTTTTGAGCAGCCTAGTAATAAAGAATTGCAGTAATCCATCTTAGAAATAACAAATGCATGGACTAGTTTTTCTGCATCATTTTTAGACAGGATATTCCTGAATGTGACGACTACTGCACTGTGGAAGCTTGTGACCTAAATGCTGGAATAGCGCCACCTATTGATCAATGTGCCAAACATTTAACATGTGCATTCCTCGTTAGTATAGTGGACAGTATCTCTGCCTGTCACGCGGAAGACCGGCAATGGAAAGAGCACAACTCCTGGACATGAACAACACAGCTAATGGCGCTGCAGGAGGTGGGAGAGTGTCAAGTCTGGGCACCTTAGAATTCCTTTCCTTTGTTGTTCTGTTGGCTTCATCAGGCAGTGATCTACAGCCATCTCTGGAGGGGTAAGCAGGGAACCATACAAGCTGTGTGTTGACCTCAATTCCACAGTGGCAAATCCCCAGGGATTTATGAAATCTGTCCAGAAATGCTGAAAGTTCTGAGTGAGGAGGTCTTGGTTGACACGCCTCTTCAACATTGCATCTACTGCAAAGTGCTGGAAAGGAGGGTTTCACCAATCATTTAACCTTAGGTTAATGAGGGACAATCTCAGCAAGGTGATTGATGGATGATTTTAGTTACTTGACCAAGCAATGTCATAACAATTGAGCACAAATGAGAAATTAATGAGAAATTGAACAGGTGTTCCTAATAATCCTTTAGGTGAGTGTAGAGCAACCCAAAGATAACACACATTGACATGACCTCTATCTGAAGGTAGGGTATTGCAAACCATAAACATATCAATCTTTACGGTCCGTGGTATGTAGGTCACTTGATTGAATATAAGAAAATATATAAGGCTCCACACGACAGGTTTGTGATACATGGCGCGCAACTGCTTATATATATATAGCCTTATATATTTTCTCATATTCAATCAAGTGACCTACATACCACGGACCGTAAAGATTGATATGTTTATGGTTTGCAATACCCTACCTTCAGATAGAGGTCATGTCAATGTGTGTTATCTTTGGGTTGCTCTACACTCACCTAAAGGATTATTAGGAACACCTGTTCAATTTCTCATTAAAGCAATTATCTAATCAACCAATCACATGGTAGTTGCTTCAATGCATTTAGGGGTGTGGTCCTGGTCAAGACCATCTCCTGAACTCCAAACTGAATGTCAGAATGGGAAAAAGAGGCTACAATTTGCAAGAGCTCACCAAAATTGGACAGTTGAAGACTGGAAAAATGTTGCCTGGTCTGATGAGTCTGATTTCTGTTGAGACATTCAGATGGTAGAGTCAGAATTTGGCGTAAACAGAATGAGAACATGGATCCATCATGCCTTGTTACCACTGTGCAGGCTGGTGGTGGTGGTGTAATGGTGTGGGGGATGTTTTCTTGAGTGAGTGTATTTACATGGTGCCAAATCACAACAACAATTATCTCACTGCGCTTTTCATAAAAGAGCAGGTCTAGACCGTACTCTGTGATGTTATTTACAGATTAAACTGGATTCAGTCACAGACGCTTTTTTATGGATTTGAGTGACAGCAAATATCTAGTAAACCTAAATATATCTAGATGTATTTACTGTGACCTAAATGCTGGAATAGCGCCACCTATCGATCGATGTGCCAAATAACCAGCATTTGCATTCCTCGTTAGTATAGTGGACAGTATCTCCGCCTGTCACATGGAAGACCGGGGTTCGATTCCCCGACGGGGAGGTTTTTTTACCAGCTGCATAACAATGCTACAAGGCCTTGAGGAAGTCAGCGTTGGACTACTCATGAGGGGAAAGTGGGCCTCACTCAGGCTGTGTTCAGCATGGGAGGAGAACTCCTGACCCTAAATGGGAATATTGTCAAGCAATGGAAAGAGCACAACTCCTGGACATGAACAACACATCACAAGGTGCAGCAGGAGGTGGGAGAGTGCTGGGAGAAGGACTTTCGGTCGGCACCAAGGTGTTTCTGGAAAACCGTTCGCCATCTCTGGAGGGGCAAGCGGGGAACCATACAAGCTGTGTACAGTAAGGATGGAACGCTGTTGACCTCAACTCCACAGTGGCAAATCCCCAGGGATTTATGAAATCTGTCCAGAAATGCTGAAAGTTCTGGGTGAGGAGGGGCTGTCTTGGTTGACACGCCTCTTCAACATTGCGTGTCTCCCTTGTAAAGTCTACTGCAAAGTGCTGGAAAGGAGGGTTTCACCAATCATTTAACCTTAGGTTAACGAGGAACAATCTCAGCAAGGTGATTGATGGATGATTTTAGTTACTTCACCAAGCAATGTCATAACAATTGGGCACAAATGACGCTGCTTCAAGATATCACATTGGCTTCTAACTATATAATAAGTCCAACTGGCAGTGATGGGATTTGAACCCACGCCTCCAGAGAGACTGGAGCCTTAATCCAGCGCCTTAGACCACTCGGCCACACTACCTGCAGGTCGCATCTCTCTACATCGTGACAAACACAGGGACCGTAACTAACGGTAGGCTTGTCAATGTTATTGGAAAAAAAACCTTTGCAAGGATACACTTTATTAAAAAATGCCAATACTTTACTTAAAAATTGTAATAGCGGTTTGTCATTTTTCTCTGGCATTGTTGATTTTAGAATATTGTAACCAGCATTAAGTGAGTAGGTCTGTGTGAATATGGGCTGAGCATTTACCTGGGCTGAACTTGTGAACATCTTCTTTTGCATATTCACTGTAAAGAGCCATTACTCCTCCAACTGCCAACTATTGTTCCAGAGACAATAGGATATACAGTTTTAGATTGCAAGGTAACTGTCCAAGACCAAAGACTTCACTGAAATACCTCAAGGGATCAAAACAGTTTGTCATATCCCAAGCAGGACATGGGAGAAGTGCAGAGCTGTTAGACACGTATTAAGTTAATCTTCTACTTTATTGCCTTTGTAATACTTGTTGCATCATTTCATTTCCTCTGTCAGAGTAAGTAGCACTTACTGAATTCAACAGTCAAGCTAAAGCTAAAGTTAGAGTAATAAGAATGACTTACCAAAACAATCATTTATCCAGAGACACAATCTAGAATGAACTATAACACATTTTGGCATTCTACAACTAGTAACACAACGTAAAATAGCTGTTACTGTTAAGACTTTAGATACAATCCTGGGATTCAGTTGTCAGCAAAACTACCCCATAGAGTAGCACTAACTAAAATCAACCCAATGCCAATGGTTGAGTTAGACCAATGTCAAAGTCTTACAGTCAGCAACCTTCTTTGCTCATGAGCTTCTCCATAAAACCAACGTTTCTTCTGGCATCCTCTGTGTTGTGATATAGAAGCAGTGGAAGTGGTTCCTTACACAGATTTGCCATCTTAAATACTGAATGCAGCCATTTCCACTCAACTACACCTTCTTTTTGATCAAGTTTCAATGGTCTTGTCTATTGTAAGTAATGAATGGCTTCATGAATAGACAACCATCATCCCAATGTATGCCATTAACAGTCTATGAGTGGTCAGTTACAGTCCAATGACTTTCTTTGGTGCAACTCCTTTTGCCTCCAGATAGAGCTCATTCAGCAATAGAAAGTACCAGTTAGTACTTAATATCTATTCCAAAACTCCCATTCTTTTATTTATTTAGCTAGCGGTGGACAACTGCTGAAATGTACTGCCTCTGCATGTGTACACACAAAATAATCATCAGGGTCTCCATTTGAGACGATCTCTTATCCATTGCGCCACTAGCCCTACATTCTGCATGTGGAATAGCTACGTTCTCTCTTTGTCTAAGAGTTGGAGACCTTTTATGGGCCAATAAGGACTTCAGAGAGGACTTATATAAATATAGAAAATATAAACCGACGCCATTAATGATCAGACTTTTTTCCAAATGATATTTAGGCTTACCATGTTCTGTGTCTGCTCTTCTGTCTTGACCATGAGAAACATTCTTTAGCCAAGCTCAGTAGGAATCCCCCAGAAATGAGGTGTGTGTTGGTGAGAGGGTTCCTGAGGGAAAACAGCAAGATGACAAACACCTTCTGAAAGGTTGCTAAGAGTATGTTGAGGCATGAGGGGGGGATGTCAAAACCTGGCAACCGGACAGCAGCTAAGGGTGCTAAGAAAGAACAGAAATTCAGACAGTAACATTTATATTATTTAACTGACCTTATGACCTTAGCGCCACGAGTACTAGAGGAGAGTGACTAGGCAAGGTGTGATTTCTGTTTGTTGGTTTTATTTTCCTTTAGATTGCCGAGGGTGGGGGTGGGCAAGGGTTTTTGTTATTGTTCAATTGGTGTTTCTCTGCTGTCTCTGTATGTTGAAAATAATAAAAATGTATCTAAAAAAAATAAAATTATACTGACTTCTTTACAGGAAAAGATGAGTACAAAGGGCCTAATTCACTAAACATTCGTAAGAACAACTTTGTTCTTAAACCCTAATTATGCAGTTGTTTCAAAATTTGTGGCATTCACCAGCACAGTTCTTTTCAGAAATGTATAGTTTCCATTTGTTCCTTTTCTTGTTAATCTTATACAAATAAGATAACATGGTAACAGCTAGGGTGCAAGAGATCACAAAACTCACGGTCAGGATCACGGTTTTGAGTCACGGATCAGATCAATTTTTGGATCTCAGTGAAAAAAATATTATAGTGTTATAGTTTAGGTAGTTGTGGACTTTATAATAAAAAACTAATAATTTATGACAATGTCAGTAACAAACAGTAGAGGGTAACAATACCCTATTGCAGCAACTAGTCTACCTAATCCAAAGAAGGAGAATGTGTGTCCTTTGGTAGTGTTTTAATCCAAGGTTTTATTTACAATTCTTAAGGCTCTCTCATGAAGAATGAATATAGGTTGAGTGTTTGTGTTGTAAGTGTTTCCCCATACCTCCAAACAGTAAGTCATGTATGGAAGTATGAAGGAACAATACAACGTGTACAATGAGCGTTGATTTAATAAATAATTGGTTTTATACAGTATAGCAACTGATTTGGATATGTTGGCATTAATATAGTGTATATGTGAATTCCAACATAATTTTTCATTGATTATGACTCCCAGAAATTTAAGTTATTTTACTCTTTCAATTTCAATATCATTTATCTTACATTTTTTGTGTAAAGTTGTGGCACGATTACCAAAAATGATAAATTTAGTTTTAGTTAACCCTTGTGTTGTCCTTCGCGTCCCCGGGACCCGTGGAAAGGACACTTCCGGGTTAAATCCTGTCCACTTCCGGGTTGGCATTTCCAGCATTTTGGACACAAACAGAACAGTTAGAAAAATTACATATTCATGGTTTTCACCACCAACATGTCTAGTTCTAGTTTTTTAGAGTTGCTTATCAGAGAGTACGGTCTGTATCTATGACCTACATCTGTACAGTTTGTTTTCAAAATAATAGCGGTCAAACATCACTAACCTCATAAATCATATTTTTTGGTAGAAGAGATATTTGTACATGGCAAATAATGTCATAGTAAGTATTGTAGAGGCGTAGAAAACCAACAGAGCCAACAGTCATGACAAGCATGCTGCTCATTCTGTGTGATTGAAACTGTAATTGAAAGGGGCGTGTTCAAAATAACAGCAGTGTTGTGTTCAATTAGTGAGCTGATTGATTCTGTGAAGAAACAGGTGACAGTACGGCTGAGGCCAAACCCAGTAATGCAGAGGGATTGTGGGATGTAGTTCAATGGTCCTGGACTGGGATACCTGTTCACAGGTGCCAGAAGTTGGTCGACTCCATGCAACACACATGTGAAGCAGTTCTCACAAATAATGGTTATGCAACTAAATATTAGTGCAGTGATTCAAAGTAAAGAGAACCCTTGAGACATTTTCAGTTCATACAGAAAATGTTTGAGTTTGTAAAGAAAAATGCAAATACTGTTATTTTTTTGAACATCCTAATATTCTTTTTTCTTCACTTTCTGTAAAGGGAGAAAATGAACTTGATCAGTTTTGATTTGGAATTGAATGTGAAATGTTACCAATGCATTTATATTATTCTATTGATTTTGCCCATTATTAAGCTTTTTAAACACACTACTATTATTCTGAACACAACTGTACCTACAGCATTGATTTAACACAGGACCAATGACTGACCTGACAGAGATGGTCCTGATCTTGCTGCAGACCTTCACCACCTAAACTCTATTTCCAATACCGGGAGATGAACCCAGGCCACCTGGGTGAAAACCAGGAATCCTAACCGGTAGACCATATGGGACTGTCTATATATTAATAACAGGGATTTCATTGATCAATTCATAATTCTTGAAAGTGAATGAAGACGCTTCTTAAGTTTTATATTGATGATCTTGGTATTTAGGCTTTTTTATCTGCTCTAACGTTTCCAACATTTTAGACACATAAACCGTTATAATAATGTTTCAAAATTATGAAAAATTACATTTCCATGCACCCCTGAACCCCCCACCAAATATATGCACCTGAGTCTTCCACAAAAAATACATGCTGGTAATAAAGTCAGACTTTATTCTCCCTGTAGGAGATGCTTTCTAGAATAGAATAGAATAGAATAAAATAGATCTTCATTGGCTCACCAGACCTATAAGACAGATAAACATACAGACAACAACTGAAACATAATAAGTAAAGTATAAAAAATGAAATAAAATGAAAATATCAGGATAAAATGCTGAAGAAGTCAAGTCAGTAATTAATATTTGGAAAATCAATCAATAGGTGGCGCTATTCCAGCATTTAGGCCACAGTAAATACATGTAGATATATTTAGGTTTACTAGATATTTACTGTCACTCAAATCCATGACAACGCATCTGTGACTGAATCCAGTTTAAAATCTCTATGTGTCAAAAATGAACATGTCTAACAGCATTTTAAACATTTGCAGTAAAATATGAATGGTGCATTTCCCCAAGAACATGTAAAGTACTCCATTCATCAGTTTCCGTAGTGTAGTGGTTATCACGTTCGCCTCACACATGAAAGGTCCCCTGTTCGAAACAGGGCGGAAACACATTTCTTTATTCGTGTTGACTTTGTACAATCAAACTCGTGGCCAGGCCTACCGAAGTTTTCACAGTGCAGTAGTCATCACATTCAGGAATATCCTAACCTATACCCGTAGTGTAGTGGATATCACGTTTGCAAGAAGTTTCCACAGTGCAATCAGGAATATCCTTTCTAAAAATGTCAGCAGAAAAACTAGTCCATGGATTTGGAACCATGGAACTAGGAAAAGAGATCACATCTCTCCTGTTTAGCTTCTTTGCATTGTCACCTACAAAGCTCTTCATGTTCAAGTACCATCTTATCTTAAAGAGCTCATAGTACCATAGTATGGGAGCCAGAGTGTTCAGCTATCAAGCTCCTCTCCTGTGGAACCAGGTTCCAGTTTGGGTTCAGGAGGCAGACATCATCTCCACATTTAAGAGTAGGCTCAAGACTTTCCTCTTTGATAAAGCTTATAGTTAGGGCTGGCTCAGGAGAGTCCTGGACCATCCCTTAGTTGTGCTGCTATAGGCCCAGACTGCCGGGGGACTTCCCATGATGCACTAAGCACCTCTCTCCTCCTCCTTCTCTCCATCTGTATGCAACCTCATCCCATTAATGCATGTTACTAACTCGACTTCTTCCCTTTCCTGGAGTCTTGTGCTCTCTCGCCCCTCTCCTCTCTCCTCCTATCTCTTCCTGCAGGTGTTTCTGGCTCTGGAGCTGTGGAGTCTGGATCTGTGGTTGGAGACACCTGCTGCCTCCATGTTCCTGCTCGACATCCTCTAGTGCAGTTATCCATGTCTCTCTCTCTCTGTCTCGTTCTGTCTCTTCTCTGTTTGTGTTTCTCTCTGTCTGTCCTCCAACCGGTCAAGGCAGATGCCCCCCCACCCTGAGCCATGGTTCTGCTCGAGGTTTCTGCCTCTTAAAAGGAAGTTTTTTCCTTGCCCCTGTCGCCTCTTGGTGGGAATTGTTGGGTTTCTGTAAATAACATCACAGAGTACGGTCTAGACCTGCTCTTTTATGAAAAGCTCAGAGAGATAACTGTTGTTGTGATGTGGCGCTATATAAATAAAATTGAATTGAATTACCTGAACCTCAACTTCCTAGCCTCATAGTTGTTGTTTTCCGTTCCTGGATCCGTCTTCCATTCCTGCTGTCTTCCTACGTTCCTGGATCCTGAGGTAGGAGATCATATCGTCACTGAAAACATATCTTTGATAGCAGGATCATTTTCAATCTTGTTGTAAAACCTTTGTCTTTCTTGGAGTATATCCACTCTAATACTTTCTTAAAAAAAGCATATCTTTTGCTATGGTTAATCCTCGTATCCAAACTACTCATTATACCACTAACCACATCATCTGCAAAGAGCATTAAAATGAATTCCAAGGTGCCCAGACTTGACACTCTCAGTTTTGTGCTCTTTCCATCGCTTGACAATATTCCCATTTAGGTTCAGGAGTTCTCCTCCCATGCTGACCACAGCCCCTTTCCCCTCATGAGTAGTCCAACGCTGACTTCCTCGAGGCCTTGTAGCATTGGTTAGCAGCTGGTAAAAAAATCTCCCCATCTGGGAATCAAACCCCTGTCATTCTGCATGACAGGCGGAGATACTGTCCATTATACTAACAATATGATCACCTACCTTGTTGTCAATACGGCTCTGTTTCTTTTTTTAAAGTACATACTTGGCCTACATTTTGAAATGCATGCAGGTATACATGCATACAGTGGTATGCATGTGTTTAGGAACCCATGCTGAAGTTAACTAAAAAGAGGAATTTAAAAAAAAATGTTTTGGAAATTGATCTTAATGCCTTAATTTAATAAAAGGAAAAATCCAACCTTTAAGGACACCATCTGTGTTGTCCAGCGATGGTGGTATAGTGGTGAGCATAGCTGTCTTCCAAGCAGTTGACCTGGGTTCGATTCCCAGCCATCGCAGTAGTTTTCATTGTGTGGTTACTTGCTTTATTTGTTAAGAAGTAGCCAGAAAGGTTACTTGCCCAACCCAAGTTGATAAGATATTATATCTCTGTTATGGTACAAATAAGGGAGCATATCAATCAATCAAGCTGCCTCCACGAGGATCCACAGACACAGGCAGCGCACTACGATTTGCACTTTGCCCGTGTCTGGTAACTACTACTAACTAATTGAAAAGTTTATGAACATTTGTCCAAACAGGCACAGCACTATTTTTCATGTTGTCGTGGCCGAGTGGTTAAGGCGATGGACTAGAAATCCATTGGGGTCTCCCCGCGCAGGTTCGAATCCTGCCGACAACGAGAGGCATTCTTTAAGAGTGGTCTTATAGGTACTGGAAGCCACCAGTCTCCCCCAATGTATTTCTTAGCATTTATTTTCAGTCTGTGTTACCAGATTTGCAGTGAACGTTGTATTGTCCAGCAGAAAGACAACAGGTGTGTTACTTTTCCACTATGATTTATACCATTAGCAGTGCAAGCATTTTGCCCAGGTTTGATTTCCAGCCACCACAGTTGCATTTACAGGTTTTGAAGCCATATACAACATTAACATTACATGTTTTACCCAGGTTTTTGGGTTTCTTGTATTCAGTGATATTTCCATGTTATAGAACATGGTGGCCATAAGTAAATTGCACTTTCTGCCTGCAGCCATGATGAGTTGTGCCCTTTGGCCAGCCTGAACACTTTAAGACACTGTTGTCTCAATTGTGGTATGTGTACCAGTCTTTAAAGAGTAATGTTGCCCTTTTTCAAGAAGGTTTGTTCAGTAACAATATCATAATGTTACAATGTTGTTGTTTTTTTAATTTCCACACCAGGCGTGTGTGTGTGTGAGTAAGAGAGAGACAGAGAGAGAGCGGGGGACGACGACGACGACTGTGTTCTACGGATCAAATAGAGTGAATAAATTAGAGCCAGCGGACGGTAACAAAGACGCAACGCGAGTCACATTCTATGTCTGAAAGCCCACGTTTACCAGAAATCTACTGGTTACTAAGGAAGTACCACAAACCCAAGTTAAAAACAAAGCTGAAGCTGAAGAAACCCTAAACGTTAACGGGAAAGACCCGCGGACCTGAGTGACTGAGGGAGAGAGAGAGAGAGAGAGAGAGAGAGAGAGAGAGAGAGAGGGAGAGAGAGAGAGAGCGCTGTTCTCAGTGTTCTGTGTGTGAGTGAGCAGGGCAGAGCAACACAAGAAATCTGTATGTGTGTGTGGGGGCGCTGTGACGACTAGCCTATCACAGAACAGTGTTGGGGGCGCTGTGACAACTAGCCTATCACAGAACAGTGTAGGGGAGGGGCGCTGTGACGACTAGCCTATCACAGAACAGTGTGGGGGCGCTGTGACGACTAGCCTATCACAGAACAGTGTAGGGGGGGGGCGCTGTGACGACTAGCCTATCACAGAACAGTGTTGGTGGGGCGCTGTGACGACTAGCCTATCACAGAACAGTGTGGGGGGGGGGGCGCTGTGACGACTAGCCTATCACAGAACAGTGTTGGGGGGGGCGCTGTGACGACTAGCCTATCACAGAACGCAGACACAGTCGGCTACCCAATGAGGAGTTTTATTCAATCCGAGCACAGATATTGACTGTATTACTCGTATAATACTCGTACTCGGCAAAAGGGCTTTATCCGTACCGGATACTCGTTCCAGCCGAGTATCCGGCTCGTTTCTAGTGATTGGTATGTTTTAATGAACAATGGCCAACCTACAATTGGTGTTCTCAGGCAATGTGCAAATCATGGTCTACCCTCCTGCTGTCCAGAAGACCGTGATCATGGCAAAAGTTTAATGGTCTTCACTTACTTGCACTTCCATTAGTAGTTAAAGCAATTGTTTTATCCACAGCTCTCCTTTTCAGGAGCCTGGGTAGCTCAGTCGGTAGAGCATCAGACTTTTAATCTGAGGGTCCAGGGTTCAAGTCCCTGTTCAGGTGTTGAATTGAACTTTCTGCTTGCAGCCATGATGAGTTGTGCAAGCCAAGTTAAGGCAACCGCTTGATTGTGGGATATGTCTGGAGTGCTCACTATCATCATCTGTCATGCAGGTTTGCAGGATGTTCACAGTCTGCTAGTGGCCAGGCGACAGAGGCAAGGAAAAACTTCCTTTTAAACGAATGTCTTGCCTGTTCCCTCTGTCCCGCCCCTTTCCCCATACACACTGGAGACAACAGAGTTACTTCCTGCTCACTTCCTGCTTCTAATTGGCTCTGACCCAGATCGCAATGAGTACTAGCCAATCAGAGGCAGAACAGGGCAATCTGTTTTTAATGTTTGTATATTTAATATCCCATCAGTTTTCTAATGTTAAATAATGTTAAAAGGTGGTTTACCTCCCTTCTGTGGTCATTGTCCTGAAGCTCAGGGAGAAAATAAATAAACTCTACCCTGTCTCCACGGATTGTAAAACCATGCACAGAGTTTATTTATTTTTCTCTTCCAGGATCTTTAGGGGGGGGCTCCGTAGAAGAAGTCGCTTGTTTTGGGCTTGTTTTCACAGGCCTGGTTGCTTATTTGTCTCGCAAGATCTGGCAACACTGCCCGGTAGCAGTGGCACAACCCCCCTGGAGCCCACCGCCAGTGTTGGTGGAATAGCAAGCTAGCGTTAGCGAACTAACCCCGCTTATATACATTTTAGTTATCCTAACACTTTTAACAGTCAAACTGAGACACTGGCGGTGAGCTCCAGGTCCTGCAGCCTTGGACGGACCGCCATCAGTGTGTATAACGCCTGCCTTTTAAATTAAAATGTATTTATTTATAAGCGGGCTGGTTGGTTAGTTCGCTAACGCTAGCTTGCTATTCCACCAACACTGGCGGTTTGCTCTAGGGGGGCCGCTGCTACCGGGTCTGGAGCTCTCCGTGTCCCGCTGGAGGGGCCATTCTAAAACGCTTAACGTGAAAAAGCTTAACGTGGTTTAATGTACCTAAACAACGATCAATCATCACCATATTTACCATGGCCCTATCTTGTCATGACCACTTAAGCCTGTCAAAAAAATCTAAACTGAAATCCAACGATTATAGAAGTTATCTCACGTTAACGTTTCTTCTTCATTGGTGTCTATGGCGAGGAAAAGGCGTGACATGATTTAATGTACCTAAACAATCATCAACGATTACCAAATTTCTCTCTCATATTGCTCTTCATAACCACTGAAAACGGTCAAAGAATCGGACCCAAAGTCCTATTATTATGGCCGTTAGCTGACATTAAGCGTTTCTGCTCCACAGAAGGAAAAATCTTAACGTGAAAAAAAGACCTCTCTCCTGGTTTAAGCAGGCAGCCCGTTATCATGCTGCCGGGCCGCACAACTTCAAGGAATAATCCACAAACCAGGTGTCCTAAATCTCCCGCATCCGGGTCTTGCTTCCTGTATGTATCATGCCCCATGTTATAATTATCCGTGTTGGGTGGATTTTACTACCTTAGTAATCTTGTTTAGGTACATTAAACCATGTTAAGCTTTTTCACGTTAAGCTTTTTCCTTACAATATCCCTTAATGAAGCAGACCCGCTTAATGTCAACTAACGTCCATAATAATAGGGCTTTGGGTAAGATTTTTTTGACAGTTTTCACTGGTTATGAGGAGCAATATGTGAGAGAAATATGGTGATGATTGACCGTTGTTTAGGTACATTAAACCACGTTAAGCTTTATCACGTTAAGCATTTTAGCCGCCGGTCGAGAAGCTCGCCCCGCGATCAGCAGATGTGACGATGCCTAAATCCGTTTGTACAAACGGACAAGACAAGATCATGGTCCCCTCCAACCAGAACGCACCATATTTTAATTGTTTGTATTAACTTTACCATTCTTTTTAGACTGAGTCATATGAAAGGCTCCTTATCCCTAGGATAAATAGAAGGCTTCAAATAGACCCAGTGATTGGTGATCGGTATCAATCAATACTGCTTTCAGCAATCGGTGATCGGCCCCAAAAATCTTGATCGGAGCACCCTTAGTCTTAAACTGAGAATCTGAACTTCATTCCCCCGGTCTGCAGACTGCTCGCTGCTCCACACCGCCGTGTGGTCGGACGCGTCTCTCCAGGCCGCGCACACTCGGGCTACTCTTCATTTGCCTTTAACGTCATAAATGAAAATAATGTCCAGGATCTTATATAGGATTATAACCTATATAAGTGTCTCTATTTCAAACATCACTGCAGGTTGATTGTGGGCGACAACGCTGTCGTGGTTAGCTTACCAAAACTCTACTGCCAAAGTTGCTGGCTGGCTACGCAACGTTAGCTATATCCGTTAGCATACGTACAGGCTAACTATAGCCAGTTAGCTTTGTGTGTAACGTAACAAAACCCACCCATCTCATAGGAGCGAAGCTTACTATTTCATTCAATACAATTATGGTACAAAAGGTGCACTAACACCACAGGTATTATGTTGACAACATGGACGCATATATAGGTGTGGTAAAATAATACAATGGCTGAGGTGGTGATGAGCAG
Source organism: Percina caprodes (assembly GCA_013375575.1). Taxonomy (NCBI): domain Eukaryota; kingdom Metazoa; phylum Chordata; class Actinopteri; order Perciformes; family Percidae; genus Percina; species Percina caprodes. Next base: position 88,618 of record JABXJD010001020.1, read on the forward strand.
GGCACCCAGGAACGGCCACATAAAAGCTGGCTTAAAGTATAAATTGTATTAACCAAAGAGTGAAATAAGAGTGTGTGTATGTGTGACATATTATACATGATGCTTTGCAGCTGGGGTACAGCTAGGAGGGAGAGAACATGAAGGGCTGTCTTAGTCAGACAAGTTACAGTGAGCACAAAAAGAAGATGTGGTGAGGACAAGGACACTGAAGTTCGAGGACTGTCTGATAACTCAGAGAACAGGGTGTACAAACTGAGAAGGGAGTGAGCATAGCTGTCTTGTTGAGAAAATAATAACTGAAGATAACTGAGTAAAAACAGATAGGCAAGAAGGAAGAGGGAAGAGGCAGAATAGGGAGTGTGCCCCAGCAACCATATAGCTGACCAATCAGGCTCCACAAGGGGAACCTTTATAATATGAGCACAAACATTGTTAAAGTGCCTTTTTGGGGAACCTCTGTACTAGACAAGTTTCCATTAGGACCGTGCACGTTAAACTGCCCGGAAAGCATTTTTGTCTGTCTGCATTGAATAAATGTGCTTGTGTGAAATTTAATAATTGGATTGGAGTCATTCTGCTACATAGGAAACTCAAACAATTCTCCAACAAAATTTGGTGACCCCGGACGCGATAGGAGTGAACAGGAGAATTGTGCCAGGACGCGGTATTGTACCGTTGTCTGGCACCAACACTGCTTTTGCAGATTCGCCGGATGCAGGATAAGTGACGGACTGGGTTGATCACTGAGCGCTCTCAACAAAACAGGTGAGCAGAAGCCTTTTTAATTAAAATTCTGTCATTGAAGACGCTAAATTGAATGTGATCAGAACTGTTTGTTCGCATGTCCTGTTCCTGCTGATAAATTGCATTAAAGACAGACAAAAATGTTGGGCAAAGGTGTTTTAGTTGATTGAAAGAATTGAGATAAAGTGGAAAACTATAGGTTGTATTGTGTGACGAGGTCTGAGGAATTTTAATAAAATATTTATGAGGTAGGAGAAGAAAAGGGACATACAGTCAGAAGAATAACATAGAATTGGGTAGGAGCTTGCTATGGACAGATAGTTCAGATGCCTGAAATAACATAGAATTGGGTAGGAGCTTGCTATGGACAGATAGTTCAGATGCCTGAAATAATATAGAATTGGGTAGGAGCTTGCTATGGACAGATAGTTCAGATGCCTGAAATAACATAGAATTGGGTAGGAGCTTGCTATGGACAGATAGATCAGATGCCTGAAATAACATAGAATTGGGTAGGAGCTTGCTATGGACAGATAGTTCAGATGCCTGATTTTGAATTATCCATAGAGTCATTAGAATAAGTTACATATTTGACTAGACGACACAATAATTCACAGAATGATGAGGGTGCTATTGTGATTTCCACTCCTGAAGTAGAATTGGTGTTGCCTGTTTGTCTCTGCGGAGGGGCAGATTTGCCCCCCCATATTGATTATAGCGGCCAGGCGGGCCACTTTGTCGACTGTGAATCTTATGCTGAACTAAGCAAAAAGGCGAAGCAGACTAGCAGATTGTGGAGAACACTTGCTATAGCCATTGTGATATTTTTATTGTCATATTTTATAGGATATATGTGTTTGCTGTATTTGAAGTGAGACATGTCTACCACATATGGAAAGTTGCTAGAAGAGGCTTTGAAGCAAGGAAGGAAAAAGGGAGATGTGAAGAAAGGAAAATTGTTAATAGCTGAATGGGAACGTGCTGGATGGATACCTGTTCGCGGAGCGCCGTCTCCGGACCAAGTTAGCAAAATAGTGAACTATGAACTAGCTAAATTAGAACATGCGAGGAGAGAGTCAGAGATTGAGGAAGGAAAAAAGGGACTGCAGCTGACAAAACCAAAAAAGAAAAAGTATGAGGAAGAAAAACACAAATGGGAGGTTGGAAACCAGCTGACGAAGGCAATGGAAAAACAATTGATAACAAAAATACCTGATCCTAAACTTGTATCAACCGAAGAACCTGACCGCGAAAAAAAGGACCCGAATTTGGACCCAAATCTTCTCAGTAAAAATAACCCATTTTACCCTGACATAAGTACTCTAGCCATTAATGATCATCCACCGGCATATTCCGGTCCCACACCGACTGCGCCCCAACCAGTAACACAGGCTCCAGTAGTTACCGCGCGCCTTCAGCCAAACGCATACCCCAAGATCCCCAAATACCCGACATTGTTACTAGATTGCAAAACGTTGAGTGTTATTTACAGGCTGTAGCCAAGGAGGCAGTAGCGAAATCAATTCCCACAGCACGAGCGTCTGCTCTGCCAGCAATTACATGCCTGACCCCAGTATGGTTACCTCAAATCCTTTTGATAGTCATTTTGTGACCAACAATCCTGAACATTTCCATCAGTTAACCCCACAAACAGAGCCAGTAGTGAGACCAAAAAGACCCACCGTTGTCCAATCAACCCCACAGTCCAGTGTAGAATCTGATCTAGCTAGTGATGAGGACTCAGGTGATGATGCAAAGGAAAGAAGTGAAGACCGGAACCGAAGTAGGAAAAGAGAGTCTAATAACACAGAATGTGAGGATATCTTTGTAGCGGGAACGTTTAAAGGCAAGCTCACTAACAAAGACCCAGATAGAGAAGCCCTCAGGAGGTCAGTTAGAATACAGGACAGACTCAGGAAAGAGCATGAAGACATTGCTAGATGCCAGAGGGCTCTGAACCAGAGCATTTTAGAACTAACACGAGAGGTACAAGAAGAAAGGGAAAGGAATCCAGCAGAGCAGGACACTGACAAAGACAAAGGAGCTAGGATTGTGACACAGCTTCCTCTGCGCCCAATGGCAGGAAAGGGGGGAGGAGTCATGGTGTATACTCCATACGCCTTCGGGGACTTGGACACTTTATGTGCCAAACTTCCCGCCCTCACAGGAGGGGCTGAACACTTTCGAGACACACTGGCAGCTCTTACGGCTGGCGTTGAATTATGTTTGGGAGATTACAGAGCGATTCTCTCGAGAGTCATGGGCGTAGACGAAGCTACAGTCACATTAGCAGCCGCAGGTGTAGACCCCACAGTTCCCTCTTCACAACCAGCAGCTACTTTCGCCCCCTACCTGTGGAGAGAGCTACACACTAGATATCCCACTACCGGAGATCAGACCGCATGGCATGATTTAAAAAAATACAGATGAAAATTATGACGCCTATATTGACCGTGCTAAGCGAGTTTGGCAGAAGGCGATGCGCGAACCCTGGAATCATTCGCAAACCACGATTGCACTTTTTAGGCATGGTGTCATACAAGGGTTGCCACCCACAGTCCAGACTCAGCTTGATGGTGTGGTGGGACTGAAAACCATGACTGATGCCCACTGGTCAGAACATGTCCGCCATTACCTGTCCAAATACCAGAGAACATCAGCCAATCAGGATGATGAACTAAAGCAGTTACAGGCCAAGGTATTGAAAAAGCAGCTGGAAGACCTGACTAAGCAGAAACCCAAGGGAAAACAGCTACCCGCCGTCCAGGAACCCCCACCTACCAATATAGTACCAGTAGTGGAGGCAGTCACACAGCTGTTGCAGCGGACACAGGGCCATTGGCCCTCCTCCTCAACCTCCATGGCCCGGCCAAAATCAGAACCCTCCCTTTCACATGGATGTTTCTGAAAACACGGCTTTCTCAACGCCGTTCTTTTCAGAAAAAGGGGAGAGAGACACGTGTTGATGTACCACTCATCAAGACTGGACATCATGGCCCTCACAGCCGCATTAAGACTGAGCAAAGACAGAACTGTAAATATATTCACTGACTCAGCATATGCACATGGAACTGCCCACCTGGATGCTATAATGTGGAAAAGAAGAGGATTCTTGACTTCATCGGGGGCACCAATTAAACACCAAAAGGAAGTAATGGACTTGGTGGAGGCAATAGAATTACCCCAAAAACTGGCAATAATGAAGTGCAAAGGACATGATAGTAGCCAGGGGCGAGTAAGCGCTGGAAATGAAGCAGCAGACGGAGCAGCAAAAAGGGCTGGGGGATATACATCAAAACAGATGGTGACAGTAGTAGAACCGAGGCAACAAGTTACTCCGCTCACGCCCAAGGACATTGAAGAAATGCAGACAAAGGCAGGAGCCTATGAGTGGAATCAATGGAAGAGACATGGGGCCACCAAAGATCAACAAGGGCTGTGGCGTTCTCACCAAGGAAAGTTGGCGGCCTCAACTGAAATGTGTAGACTGTTGTTGCCAGAGGCGCATAGACCCACACACGAAAGCCGAAAACAGACTTTGGAAAACATTTCTGAGCTGTGGTGGCACCCCAATATGAGAGATATGGTCACACACTTTTGCCAGGAGTGCAATGTATGTGGCGATTTTAACCCGCGAAAACCATTCACCACATTACAAGGAGCGTTCCCGGTCCCGTCAGCATGTTTCCAAGACATCAGCATAGACTACACAGACATGGGGGCAGAGAACGTAGTACAAGGAAAAAGGTATTTGTTGGTAATGGTAGACAGATTTTCCAGATGGGTAGAAGCAATTCCTACCAGACATGAAGATGCCAAAACAGTCGTGAAGTGGCTCAAGACTGAGCTCATACCAAGGTACGGAGTACCCAGGCAGATCAGGTCCGACAATGGGACACATTTCAACAACAAGCTGCTGCAGGAGGTGGAACTTGCATTAGGGATCACACATTCCTTTGGTTCGGTATATCATCCACAGTCCCAGGGACTGGTGGAAAGAGCAAACCAGACGTTGAAGGCTAAGATAGCCAAAGTGTGCGCAGACAGTAAGTTGAAGTGGGTAGATGCTCTGCCCCTGGCCCTCATGGCTATGAGGTCCGCAAAAGGGGGAGAAACACATCTTTCCCCGCATGAGATACTGACAGGAAGAAAGATGCCTGGGCCACCCAATGATGGAGGTCATATGCCCTCATTGGATGTGCAACAGGTAGAAATGTCAGATTACATGAAAAAGCTAACATCTCTGGTTTCAGCCCTCTCTACCCAGGTGCAGGTGGCGTACCAGAGACCAGAGGAGGAACGCCCACTACCGGTTAAGGTAGGCGACTGGGTCAGGGTTAAGGTTCACAAACGAAAGTGGACTAACCCCAGGTGGACTGGACCGTACGAAGTGAAGGAGGTTACTTCACACTCGGTCCAGGTAAGAGGCAAAAAGGGGGCCCCTTGGCATCACCTGACACATTGTGCCCCAGCCGCTCCTCCAAAACGCTCATTGGCGGAAATTAGGCAATCTGTTAAAAATGTACAGTTGGAAGCGCTGTTTTTTTTTTTTTTTGAACAGAACCAAACGACAGACCCGGACTCGAACTACACCTAGCCCCAGGCCACGATGCGGAGCCCGGTTAGTGTTAGAATATATTGAAGGAACGACCACTGCATTCACTTTTGACTTGTGTCAGGCCATAGACTGCGGGGGACGGAATAGTTCATACCGAGGGAAAGATGTATATCTTTGTGACTGGGGCAGAATGGCGGCGTGTGAAAAAGACAACACCAGAGGGGAAGTATATGACTTGTGTGACAGCTGGAGTAGAGTAGGGTGGACTACAGGAAATTGGGCTCCAAAAGCAAGATTGTGGGAGGATGACAAATATGACTGGAACATATTGACCATACAAAGAGACTACAGTACAAGTCAGAAATCCCTTGACTTTGTCCATAAATAAAGCATATCAAAGCAGAATGGGAAATAAGGTATGGATGTTTGCAATAGGAGTTTATCAGTCAGGAGACGATCAACTGACTCCTCCAGATTGAGATAGTACCTCCTCCACCCGAGACAAATTCCACAGATCTTCCCAATAAGATAGCCCGAGCGCCCTTAGGGATAGAGATGTAATAATACAAGATTTTTCCAGAATGAATCCAGAAGACTTGTTAGAATTAGCCTCAGGAGCAGGAAATGACAATTTGTGGGTAAAATGGCTTATACAAAATGCAAAGGACCAACACATGGGGGGATGTGTCGCATGTGCAGCGGCACGGCCCTCTATCACCAACCCAGCTCCCCTCTATCCAGACACAGACCCACTAGGATATGAATGCATGCTAAATATAACTCGAACCAAGGTGCCGACTCCTAATTGCAGTGCGCTAGGTACGGTTTTTCCACCAGGATTTGAAAAACCTGGGTATTTCACTGCTCTAAAGGGGGAAGGTGCAAGATATCACTGCTATAATTTCACAGGCCAGGTTAAGCCCACTGTAAAGTTAGGAAAGATTCCCCCGGATTGGTGTAACATAACGACTCAAGAGCAAGGACAGATAGGACCCCAAGCTAGAATTGGATTGTTTTATTACTGTGGAGGCCTGCGCATCTATTCACAGATAAAGTTTCCAAACAGAACACACAGAGTATGTGCCATGATCCGGCTAGCCATGCCCATTTCCCTAGTGGGCAACAAGATACAATACACACCCCATAGGGCAGTGCAACTCACCATTAGGAGGCGAAGACATGTGCTAGCTGCAGGAGCTTATAAACCGAAATTTGATCCATTCCTAGGAACCCCCACTTATATGGATAGTATTGGAGTCCCCAGAGGTGTCCCAAATGAATATAAGCTAGCAGATCAAATTGCCTCTGGGTTTGAAAATATGCCAATTTTCTCAGCCTTATTTCCAGTAACTCCAAACAAAAATGTTGACCGTATAAATTTTGTTCATTATAATGTGTTGCGTTTGAGTAATGCCACTAGGGATGCAATCGAGGGGCTGGCAGAGCAGATGGCTCCTACATCATTGATGGCGCTGCAGAACCGGATGGCCCTGGACATGTTGCTGGCCGAGAAGGGAGGTGTCTGTTCCATGTTCGGAGAGATGTGCTGTACGGTCATTCCTAACAACACTGCCCCAGACGGGAAGGTCACCAGGGCTTTGAACCAACTTCGAGCCCTTTCCCAGGAGATGCATGACGCCTCAGGTGTATCAAATCCATTGGAGGGGTGGATGATAACAATGTTTGGCAAATGGAAGAATCTTATCACTGCTTGTTTGACATCTATCGCTGTTTTTCTCGCTATTCTAGTTACCTGTGGGTGTTGCTGTGTGCCCTGCCTGCGGACCATGATATCCCGGCTCATCACCACTGCCTTGTCCAAAGAAAAAGCGCCGCCTCCCTACTCCGCTGGGATGCTGACATTACTCACCATGCCTGAGGACGGGGAGGACGTTGAGGCACTGCAGTTAGTGTAAAGTGTGTTCGCACCTAGTAGGTGCGAAAAGGGGGAATTTGTGGTAAAATAATACAATGGCTGAGGTGGTGATGAGCAGGGCACCCAGGAACGGCCACGTAAAAGCTGGCTTAAAGTATAAATTGTATTAACCAAAGAGTGAAATAAGAGTGTGTGTATGTGTGACATATTATACATGATGCTTTGCAGCTGGGGTACAGCTAGGAGGGAGAGAACATGAAGGGCTGTCTTAGTCAGACAAGTTACAGTGAGCACAAAAAGAAGATGTGGTGAGGACAAGGACACTGAAGTTCGAGGACGGTCTGATAACTCAGAGAACAGGATGTACAAACTGAGAAGGGAGTGAGCATAGCTGTCTTGTTGAGTAAATAATAACAGAAGATAACTGAGTAAAAACAGATAGGCAAGAAGGAAGAGGGAAGAGGCAGAATAGGGAGTGTGCCCCAGCAACCATATAGCTGACCAATCAGGTTCCACAAGGGGAACCTTTATAATATGAGCACAAACATTGTTAAAGTGCCTTTTTGGGGAACCTCTGTACTAGACAAGTTTCCATTAGGACCGTGCACGTTAAACTGCCCGGAAAGCATTTTTGTCTGTCTGCATTGAATAAATGTGTTTGTGTGAAATTAATAATTGGTTTAGAGTCATTCTGCTACATAGGAAACTCAAACAATTCTCCAACAAAATTTGGTGACCCCGGACGTGATAGGAGTGAACAGGAGAATTGTGCCAGGACGCGGTATTGTGCCGTTGTCCGGCACCAACACTGCTTTTGCAGATTCGCCGGATACAGGATAAGTGACGGACTGGGTTGATCACTGAGAGCTCTCAACAAAACAGGTGAGCAGAATTATCCATAGAGTCATTAGAATAAGTTACATATTTGACTAGACGACACAATAATTCACAGAATGATGAGGGTGCTATTGTGATTTCCACTCCTGAAGTAGAATTGGTGTTGCCTGTTTGTCTCTGCGGAGGGGCAGATTTGCCCCCCCATATTGATTATAGCGGCCAGGCGGGCCACTTTGTCGACTGTGAATCTTATGCTGAACTAAGCAAAAAGGCAAAGCAGACCAGCAGATTGTGGAGAACACTCGCTATAGCCATTGTGATATTTTTATTGTCATATTTTATAGGATATATGTGTTTGCTGTATTTGAAGTGAGACATGTCTACCACATATGGAAAGTTGCTAGAAGAGGCTTTGAAGCAAGGAAGGAAAAAGGGAGATGTGAAGATAGGACAATTGTTAATAGCTGAATGGGAACGTGCTGGATGGATACCTGTTCGCGGAGCGCCGTCTCCGGACCAAGTTAGCAAAATAGTGAACTATGAACTAGCTAAATTAGAACATGCGAGGAGAGAATCAGAGATTGAGGAAGGAAAAAGGGACTGCAGCTGACAAAACCAAAAAAGAAAAAGTATGAGGAAGAAAAACACAAATGGGAGGTTGGAAACCAGCTGACGAAGGCAATGGAAAAACAATTGATAACAAAAATACCTGATCCTAAACTCGTATCAACCGAAGAACCTGACCGCGAAAAAAAGGACCCAAATTTGGACCCAAATCTTCTCAGTAAAAATAACCCATTTTACCCTGACATAAGTACTCTAGCCATTAATGATCATCCACCGGCATATTCCGGTCCCACACCGACTGCGCCCCAACCAGTAACACAGGCTCCAGTAGTTACCGCGCGCCTTCAGCCAAACGCATTACAACTCGACATACCCCAAGATCCCCAAATACCCGACATTGCTAATAGATTGCAAAACGTTGAGTGTTAATTACAGGCTGTAGCCAAGGAGGCAGTAGCGAAATCAATTCCCACAGCACGAGCGTCTGCTCTTGCCAGCAATTACATGCCTGACCCCAGTATGGTCACCTCAAATCCTTTTGATAGTCAATTTGTGACCAACAATCCTGAACATTTCCATCAGTCAACCCCACAAACAGAGCCAGTAGTGAGACCAAAAAGACCCACCGTTGTCCAATCAACCCCACAGTCCACTGTAGAATCTGATCTAGCCAGTGATGAGGACTCAGGTGATGATGCAAGGGAAAGAAGTGAAGACCGGAACCGAAGTAGGAAGAGAGAGTCTAATAACACAGAATGTGATGATGTTTTTGTAGCGGGAACGTTTAAAGGCAAGCTCACTAACAAAGACCCAGATAGAGAAGCCCTCAGGAGGTCAGTTAGAATACAGAACAGACTCAGGAAAGAGCATGAAGACATTGCTAGATGCCAGAGGGCTCTGAACCAGAGCATTTTAGAACTAGCACGAGAGGTACAAGAAGAAAGGGAAAGGAATCCAGCAGAGCAGGACACTGACAAAGACAAAGGAGCTAGGATTGTGACACAGCTTCCTCTGCGCCCAATGGCAAGACAGGGGGGAGGAGTCATGTTGTATACTCCATACGCCTTCGGGGACTTGGACACTTTATGTGCCAAACTTCCCGCCCTCACAGGAGGGGCTGAACACTTTCGAGACACACTGGCAGCTCTTACGGCTGGCGTTGAATTATGTTTGGGAGATTACAGAGCGATTCTCTCGAGAGTCATGGGCGTAGACGAAGCTACAGTCACATTAGCAGCCGCAGGTGTAGGCCCCACAGTTCCCTCTTCACAACCAGCAGCTACTTTCGCCCCCTACCTGTGGAGAGAGCTACACACTAGATATCCCACTACCGGAGATCAGACCGCATGGCATGATTTAAAAAGAAATACAGATGAAAATTATGACGCCTATATTGACCGTGCTAAGCGAGTTTGGCAGAAGGCGATGCGCGAACCCTGGAATCATTCGCAAACCACGATTGCACTTTTTAGGCATGGTGTCATACAGGGGTTGCCACCCACAGTCCAGACTCAGCTTGATGGTGTGGTGGGACTGAAAACCATGACTGATGCCCACTGGTCAGAACATGTCCGCCATTACCTGTCCAAATACCAGAGAACATCAGCCAATCAGGATGATGAACTAAAGCAGTTACAGGCCAAGGTATTGAAAAAGCAGCTGGAAGACCTGACTAAGCAGAAACCCAAGGGAAAACAGCTACCCGCCGTCCAGGAACCCCCACCTACCAATATAGTACCAGTAGTGGAGGCAGTCACACAGCTGTTGCAGCGGGCACAGGGCCATTGGCCCTCCCCTCCTCAACCTCCATGGCCCGGCCAAAATCAGAACCCTCCCTTTATCCAACAGTGGCCACAAAGGGGGAGAGGCAGGGGCAACTTCTCAAGGGGAAGAGGAAGAGGAGGTCCTCCTCCCGCCAGACCACAGCCACACTTCCTGTGCTACAACTGTAACCAACCAGGCCACTTTGCTAGAGATTGTCAACAGCCCCAACAAACTCAACAGCACTCCTACAATAGTGGGGGCCCACCCCAGCCACCACTCCCACCCACAAGTCATCCAGCTGAACCGTGGCCCGCCTCCCCAGCCAATCAGTCACTCCAACAGCAGTGGTACAACCAACAGTATGGCCCACAATGAGAATTAGCACCCACTGACCTCCATTTTAGTTCCTCTTCAGAACCGCTAGTCACCCTTAGCATCCAAGGCCATCCCTATGTAATGTTAGCAGACACAGGGGCTACATTCTCCTGCATTAATACTAATCAGTTTCCCCCTTCAGATAAAACTCAATCAATCATGGGAGTCAGTGGGACCCCTATAGTCCAGCATTTTACTCACCCCCTTCCCACCACATTTGGCCGCCACACTCATAACCACCCCTACCTGATATCCCCTCATGTCCCGTTAATCTCTTAGGAAGGGATCTCATGTGCAAAATGCACCTCACCATTTGGATGGATGACGACGGTATCCACATCACAGACACCCTCCCCCTCTATCCACCCCTTCCGCACCAGTCACTATATTGGCCCTTACCCCAACTCCTTCCCTCCCTTACACCAATTTGTCTATTGGCTTAGACTCATTCCTACCGGCCCAGATACCCCATCCATCCAACATGCTTTTCACCTACTACGGCCCCAGATCTATAAACTCCATCCTTACATGTCCCCACTACCTCATGTCCATTGTACCCTGCATGTTGCAGAAGATTTGGACACACCATACCAAGATGACTGGGAAGACAACATGAAAGGCCAGAAACCGTTGGTCATGTGCAGAGCCATCTATTATGGGAAGGAAGGAGTTGCCGCTGCCGCGCTGTTGACACACTTTGGAAACCAGTGGTATACTTTATGGGACTCTGCTGTTCCTCATGTCACGTTAGCAGTAGGGTTTGGCCAGGAGGCTCGGAGCCTAGGCCCTATGGTTAAGAGGGCCCTGGGTTACACCTGGGACTACACTTCGGTCCCAGGCCTTTTCAAAGCCAAAGAGGAAGACCAAATGTGGTGTTTCAAGGCCCCCAAGACAACGGATCGCACCCAGCCAGAGGTGTTGCCCCTCCCCCGTGAGCAGGGACTCCCGTGCACAGACCATCCCAGTGCGGCCTCTGCTCTCTCTTCCTTGCCTCCCCACCTGTTCACCACGAGTCCGTATGACGCTGGCCTCCTTGACACTGCGCCTGTAGTTGTCAACATCAAACCCCACTTTCAAACAGTTTTGTATAGACCCCAATACAGGCTGACCTTAGAGCAGATACAAGGCATCTCCCCCACTATTGAAGGTTTGCTGGAGGCAGGCGTCATTTATCCCACCAATTCCCTCTGGAACACTCCCATCCTCCCAGTTCCAAAGGCGGGGGGTAAGGGCTGGCGTATGGTCCAAGACTTTCGTCCAATCAATGACATTACAGTACCAGCTGTCCACCCGGTACCAGACCCCCATGTGTCACTGATGTCTCTCAGCCCAGTATACACTGCCAGTGTTCAGTGTTATTAACGTGTTATTAACGTGTTATTATATCTTGGTCTATATCTATAATCTATTGTCTTGATAATAAACAATATTAATAATGATTGTGATTTCTGATTCATTATTATAAACAACATATCTCAGGGTCTGTAAAATGTTTCTGATGATAACTTTCAGTGTTCACAGTAATCTGACCAAATGACTGAATAAACACACACACACACACACACATACAGACAAACACAAACAAATACACACACACAGACACACACACACACACACATACAGACACACACACACACACACACACATACAGACAAACACAAACAAATACACACATACACACACACACACAAACACACACACATTAAGACACAATAACACACACAAACACACACACACTAACACACACAAACACAAAGACACGCAGGGACAGTTAACAGAGTAGAATCTGAATAAGGTATATACATATACATATATTGTATATACATATACACATATGTATATATATTCATATTTATATATATATATGTATATATATTTATATGTATATATATATATATATATATATATATATATATATACATATAAATATATTTTATAGACATTAGTGGTCCCCTAATACTGTATCTGAAGTCTCTTTTATATAGACCTTAGTGGTCCCACACACACAAACACACACACACACATACACACACACTTAATATGCACATGATGACAGAGAGAGAGAGAGAGATAGAGAGAGAGAGAGAAAGAGAGAGACAGAGATATTATAATAATAAAAATACAAGAATATATTATTTTATTGTAATAATATCATTATAATAATAAACAACAGGATAATAATAATATTATAATATTATTATTATATATATTTATTTATATATATATATATATATATATATATATATATATATATATATATATATATTTATAGTTGATTTTGTCAGGATGTTTTTGTAGAGGAGATGTGGGGGGGGGCATTGGTTTAATAGTTTAATATGTTGGGAATTCACTTTTTAACATTACTGTCACCTTAGAGTTTTATTACAAATAACTTTCTTTGAATGTGTGTGTGTGTGTGCGTGTGTGTGTGTGTGTGTGTGTGGCTTTGTATCTGTGTGTGTCTGTGTGTGTGTGTGTGTGTGTGTGTCTGCCTGTGTGTGTGTGTGTGTCTGTGTGTGTGTGTCTGTGTGTGTCTGCCTGTGTGTGTGTGTGTGTGTGTCTGTTCCAGATGTTATATTTTAAATCTTAATATTATGTATGTATCTTAATATTTGTTGTATATTATCTATGAAGGAATATGAATTGTCTTTAATACATTTCTAATAGTTGTATCTTACAGTGTTTTCAGTGTTATTAACGTGTTATTAACGTGTTATTATATCTTGGTCTTATCTATAATCTATCGTCTGGATAATAAACAATATTAATAATGATTGTGAGTTCTGATTCATTATTATAAACAACATATCTCAGGGTCTGTAAAATGTTTCTGATGATAACTTTCAGTGTTCACATTAACCAAAGGGCTGAATAAACACACACACACACACACACACACACACACACACACACACACACACACATACAGACAAACACAAACAAATACACACACACATGAACACACACACACACACATACAGACACACACACTCACACAAACACACACACCCACATACAGACAAACACAAACAAATGCACACACACACATATAGACACACACACACACACACACACAAACACACACACACTAACACACACACAAACACAAAGACACGCAGGGACGTGTACAGTGATGGTTAACAGAGTAGAATCTGTATCTATATATATATATATATATATATATATATATATATATATATATATATATATATATATATATATATATATATACATACCTTAGTGGTCCCCTAATACTGTATGTGAAGTCTCTTTTATATAGACCTTAGTGGTCCCTAATACTGTATCTGAAGTCTCTTTTATATAGACCTTAGTGGTCCCCTAATACTGCATCTGAAGTCTCTTTTATATAGACCTTAGTGGTCCCCTAATACTGTATCTGAAGTCTCTTTTATATAAACCTTAGTGGTCCCCTAATACTGTATCTGAAGTCTCTTTTATATAGACCTTAGTGGTCCCCTAATACTGTATCTGAAGTCTCTTTTATATAGACCTTAGTGGTCCCCTAATACTGTATCTGAAGTCTCTTTTATATAGACCTTAGTGGTCCCTAATACTGTATCTGAAGTCTCTTTTATATAGACCTTAGTGGTCCCTAATACTGTATCTGAAGTCTCTTTTATATAGACCTTAGTGGTCCCCTAATACTGTATCTGAAGTCTCTTTTATATAGACCTTAGTGGTCCCTAATACTGTATCTGGAGTCTCTTTTATATAGACCTTAGCATGTGATGCAGTTGAGAGTCTTTCATAAGGTAATTATATAATTAAGGTGATGATAATAATTTGTCATGTCATCTTCTTAGCCACATATGTAAATGAGGGTTGTTAAAAAAGTGGATGGAATTGTAATTAAGTCATCATTCCCATCTAGCACTAGCCAATAAAAAGATGTTTGAATAATCACTTTTATAATGTAGTTTTCTCTTTGGCTGCACATATTTCTTGTGTCTAATTTTCAGTTTTCTGATCTCAACCCTAGCCATGCAGCAGTTTGGAAGAGCATCTCCGCAACCAGCAGGGTCAGCAGCCGTCCCTCCTCGCTGCTGGGCGACAGAAGAGCAAGACTCTGGAGAGTGTGGACCTATAAAACCCTCAAAAAGTGTTGAAATCAACTCTGTGGGAGTTAATTCAACACTGGACTTTTTGCTGTGTATATTTGGTGTATATATACACTCACCGGCCACTTTATTAGGTACCCCATGCTAGTAACGGGTTGGACCCCCTTTTGCCTTCAGAACTGCCTCAATTCTTCGTGGCATAGATTCAACAAGGTGCTGGAAGCATTCCTCAGGGAGTTTGATCCATATTGACATGATGGCATCACACAGTTGCCGCAGATTTGTCGGCTGCACATCCATGATGCGAATCTCCCGTTCCACCACATCCCAAAGATGCTCTATTGGATTGAGATCTGGTGACTGTGGAGGCCATTTGAGTACAGCGAACTCATTGTCATGTTCAAGAAACCAGTCTGTGATGATTCCAGCTTTATGACATGGCGCATTATCCTGCTGAAAGTAGCCATCAGAAGTTGGGTACATTATGGTCATAAAGGGATGGACATGGTCAGCAACAACACCTACTCAGGTAGGCTGTGGCGTTGCAACGATGCTCAATTGGTACCAAGGGGCCCAAAGAGTGCCAAGAAAATATTCCCCACACCATGACACCACCACCACCAGCCTGAACCGTTGATACAAGGCAGGATGGATCCATGCTTTCATGTTGTAGACGCCAAATTCTGACCCTACCATCCGACTGTCGCAGCAGAAATCGAGACTCATCAGACCAGGCAACGTTTTTCCAATCTTCTATTGTCCAATTTCGATGAGCTTGTGCAAATTGTAGTCTCAGTTTCCTGTTCTTAGCTGAAAGGAGTGGCACCCGATGTGGTCTTCTGCTGCTGTAGCCCATCTGCCTCAAAGTTCGACGTACTGTGCGTTCAGAGATGCTCTTCTGCCCACCTTGGTTGTAACGGGTGGTTATTTGAGTCACTGTTGCCCTTCTATCAGCTCGAACCAGTCTGGCCATTCTCCTCTGACCTCTGGCATCAACAAGGCATTTCCGCCCACAGAACTGCCGCTCACTGGATGTTTTTCTTTTCGGACCATTCTCTGTAAACCCTAGAGATGGTTGTGCGTGAAAATCCCAGTAGATTAGCAGTTTCTGAAATACTCAGACCAGCCCTTCTGGCACCAACAATCATGCCACGTTCAAAGTCACTCAAATCACCTTTCTTCCCCATACTGATGCTCGGTTTGAACTGCAGGAGATTCTCTTGACCATGTCTACATGCCTAAATGCACTGAGTTGCCGCCATGTGATTGGCTGCTTAGAAATTAAGTGTTAACGAGCAGTTGGACAGGTGTACCTAATAAAGTGGCCGGTGAGTATATATATATATATATATATATATATATATATATATATATATATATATATATATATATATATATATATATATATATATATGTATATATGCCACTAAGGTCTATATAAAAGAGACTTCAGATACAGTATTAGGGGACCACTAAGGTCTATATAAAAGAGACTTCAGATACAGTATTAGGGGACCACTAAGGTATATATGTATATATATATGTTGATTTTGTCAGGATGTTTTTGTGGAGGAGATGTGGGGGGGGGGCATTCATTTATTAGTTTAACATGTTGGGAATTCACTTTTTAACATTATTGTCACCTTAGAGTTTTATTACAAATAATTTTCTTTGTGTGTGTGTGTGTGTGTGTGTGTGTGTAGCTTTGTATCTGTGTGTGTGTGTGTGTGTGTGTGTGTGTCTGCCTGTGTGTGTGTGTGTGTGTGTGTGTCTGTTCCAGATGTTATATTTTAAATCTTAATATTATGGGATGTTGTATTTTATCTTTTATCTTTAGTCTTTAATACATTTATAATAGTTGTATCTTGCAGTGTTTTCAGTGCTATTAACGTGTTATTAACGTTTTATTATATCTTGGTCTTATCTATAATCTATCGTCTGGATAATAAACAATATTAATAATGATTGTGATTTCTGATTCCTGGTGTTACTAAGAACTTGCAAAGCATCGGCCCACTGGGACAAGTCCAAACTCTACCCCTCCGCCACTGGTAGTTGCTTTGCCATCTTCCCCATTCTCACTCTCTCAAGCACACCACTGTTCTCTGACCTCTTCAGTGACCTCTGAGTGTTTTAGTGTTTGCGGGGACCTCTGAAAGTTTTAGCGTTTGCAGGGACCTCTGAGTGTTTTAGTCTTTGTGGGGACCTCTGAGTCGCCGGCCAAGTTTTCTGCAGAACAGGACGTTGGTCAGTTTTCTATGTCTGTAGTTCTGCAGAGAAATGTACGTCTTGCAGCTGAAGAACAAGTGGTAATGTTGATTGCAGATAACAATAACTTGTTGCTCCACTTTCTTATCCTAATTGTATTTTCACTGTCTGCAGAGGAATAAGCTGTTCTGATGGATTTAACCTAAAAGAAGCTTGAGTCTGAGATGAAGACTGAAGCTAAAAGTTCAGACATAATATTCATAAAATTAACATTAATTAAAGTGTTTTTACTCACAGTTTGTAAGTTGGTTCGCTGTCACAGCTAATTTTTGCTTATTGGAAAAATCTTTCCATTGGACAACTGAAGAAGGAAAGTGAACCAACAGCAGCACTTGTCCATCAGTCACCTGGAGGGGGGGGGGGGGGGCATGCGTCTTCGGTATTCTACCAAAAAGTGATCGCAGCCCCTACCTTTACACTGAAAGGTTGTTTCGGCCTCAAACATACTGGATTTCAATATCTGACAGATTATAGCCCACAAGAAATTAACCAGTTGTTTAAATCCATTCTTTAAGAAGAAATACATCCATTAAAATGCACATTTCACTTGCCTAAAAGTGATCGTAGCTCCCAGCTTGCGTTGTTGTTTCTGGAGAGAAGATGCGAGCGAGCAACCAAGACACATATTCATGTCTTAATTATCACAATAATCTGACTCAGGTTGAGCAGAATAAAAGTGAAATAAAAAGTGACAAAACTAAAGATTAAAGTCAAAGTAGCAACAGGCTACCACAGTGTAGAACTACTCTGTTACAAGTAAAGATCCTGCATTAGAAAGTCTACTTGAGTCAGAGTAGGCTACATACTTACTTAGCACTAACTTGAAGTATTCAAAGTTAAAGTACATTTCAAAGAGTGAAATTATGGAGCCTTCAAGTTTCTAAAAGATGATATATTTTCTATCTTAGGCACTAGTCTTATTGTGTGAAACAATATTAAAATGATTTTTTAAAGCCTTTCATCTGAGAAGGTTGAATGAACAGGCCTTTTTAACGCGTTCATGCACAACACTGATGAGCAAGTTGAGCAAAAGTATGAAAGCGACCAACAGGAGAAAACTACCAACAACCCAGAATGGATCAAGTGTTAGGAACATTATTAAAATACTCATGGGAAGTCCTAATTAAACTTTGTGAGGCAAAATAACATGAGATCCACCTCAGGATGAGTACTGATCATGTTGAATGCAACATGGGGAACTTTGGGTTCAACATTTTATGGGGTATTGAACATCAAACACTTCATTTACTGCATCCTGGTTTATTTATTTTTACAATAAGTGTCTTTTCTGCATTAATTTATGGTGCAAATGTCTTCATGTATGTAAAGGAACTATAATAGGTATTTGGTGTAGGCTGCACTGAGTTACATAGTTTTTTATTATGGGGGGGGTGGGTGTATCAATCTCAGTAAAGAGAGACAACTGATGAATGAAATCATGATTTGATCAAATGAACAAATGATGAAACGTATAGATTTTATTAAAAGCATTTAGAAACATTAGACTTTATGATGATTGTTTATAAAAACATTTGTTTTCCACATTTTAAATATATTACAATATGATTTCAAATGTAAAGGACATTATAGTGACCAATAACAGTTGATTATTTTTTAGATGTGACATATCATGAAGTGTTTTAGTCAAACAGTTCAAATGTTGATAATCAGAGATGAAATCAGATGAATGTTTTTGTGTTTGAGTCTCAGATCTGCTTCACAGTGCAGAGTGTGTGTGATGGTGAACACACTGAACTTTGATTTCAGCAGCTGATCTTCAGTAAGTGTTTCTGTCCACAGGAGAGACTCTCAGTCCTGCAGAGGACACAGAGACACTGAGGATCCAGACCATACGGTAAACCCAGGATAGAGCGGCTGAGTGAATGTGGTGTTGAAGGTGTGGAGGTGGATCAGTGAGTCAGAGGAGACTGTGTAGAAGGACAGAGAGCCAGCAGGAACGTCCACATACACTGCTACTCTGTTAGAGACAGAGCAGGAAGTGAGGTCTGTTCTTCTGTCATTGTGCCAGACAGAGTAACCATCTTCATCAGAGCAGGACAGACTCCAGGAAGGATCATTACATCCAAACACACAGTCATCACTGTCTCCTTTCCTTCTGATTCCTCTGTAACTCACTGATATATAAACCTTTCCTCTCCTCTCGACTTCCCAGTAACAGCGACCAGTCAGACGATCTCTACACAGCAGCTGACCCCAGTGGACAAACCTCTCTGGATGATCAGGATATGACTGATCCTCCTTCACATATGTCACCTTCCTGTTGTTGTCAGACAGTTTGAGTCTTCTGTTTACTGTGTTTGTGTCCAGTTCCAGTTCACAGACATCTGATGGAGAGAACAAGACACAATACAGCTGCAGGTTATCATCTGATCATTTATTAACAACTTTACTGACAATAACTGAAAGAAAACCCTTCAAACATTGATTTCATATCCAGCTGTGAGTGATGTTTAACAATCCAGTTCTACCAACATGAAGAGTTCCTGAATATGAGAGTCAACATGTCAACAATGTCCAGCTTTCCTGGTGTTGACCCGATGAGGACAGCTGATGATCCAAATCTAGAAACATCAACTGAATAAAGTCTCACTAATTAAACTGTCCCATCTTCTTCTACTGCAGCACAAAGCAGTTCTGAACCATCTGCTTTCTAAAACTGCTATTAGCTGATGTTCAGTTATAGAAATACCAGTTTATGGATGAAAAATGAGGATTTATGGTATGTTTGTGTCTGTGTCGTATATCTGATACCAGGTCTCCCATCAGTAAGGAACTGGAAGATAAATCTACCTCAACTCACTTTATTCACCTTTTAAACATCTTTGGGGCATTAATTATGCCGTGTTGTGTTCATGGACTGTGAGTTTTTTCAACGCTTATTTATTAAAAACTTCCAGAGAAGAAAACTGAAGGTTACTTGAACGTAACTTATGTGTGAATAAAAAATAAAGAACCAAAGTTAGCTTTCTGTTGGCTCGACTGTTGATTCATGTATTTATGTATTTATTAGTTCTGTTGGATCAACGTGTTCAGTTTTTGTGGATTTTAAATTAATTAAATCCTAACATTTTTCCAGAAAAGTGTTATATATTTTACCTGGCTGTGCTAAACATTTCATTTTACTACATTTAAAAAACTTGACATTCGTTTACATGTTTTTCACTTCTGAAATACCGATATAGCTCATAGTGAGTTAAGTAGTTCCACAGTGGGGGCACCGCGTTATTGTTTGTTGATTATTTCTTTATAGTTACCTATGCCTATAATAACAACATTCACTGGTAAAGGGAGATTTAGCCAATTCACCATAATAAGTAACCTCATCTCATATTATACTTCCAGCGCCAGGAAGGGGTTAAACTAGTGTAACACACAGCTGACTTCTCCTAGAGCAAACTTAAAACACACTCACACTTCCTCACACCAGGTCTCAGTCTCTGTGGTCCACCATGGTCCACCCTGCAAGAAGACACAAATACACAATCCACTTTATACTCCAGGGCTGTGGATAATTGAAGGTTTAACCATCATATTGTGAAATGAGACGGAGTGAGACTACGTGGACTCTGCAGCTTGTTCAAGTCAAAGTCAGGGCAATGCTGCTAAAGCTGTCACGGTGTGGTTACACTTAAGCCGCCTACACATGATACGCAATTTGCTCTCTGAGCACCGCTAGGTAGGACGCAGAGCAAAGCACAGCGCAGGTAAACGTCAATAAAGGGGGAAAGGAAGCTATTTCCCGTTGCTAGGTAACGACATGCCTTTATCTCATTGGTTGCGCGTACCAAAGGTCAGCTGCAACTAGGTAAAGTTGAAGTAATTTGAACTTTGAGAGCAGATCAAAGCGGCACCACTGCCCCCGTAGGAAATCAATGGAGCGGGCGGTGCAGAGGGGTTCTGTCCCCCATCATGTGTAGGCGGCTTTACTCTGAGACGTGACAACAGCATTCTCTATGCTCTGGTGACAGACTGACAGGCTGGAGGTCTGGAGGGGTTTTATTTAGTTTGGTGTGTAAAATGTCCAATTAAATGACATGTTAGGTTAGGTTTATCTTTTCAATTTAATTAAATTAATTAGTCAAAGAAAAGTTATCTGCCCAAAAAGGTCCCGTTTGGTATTGTTACCAAATTTCAGCTACCTGTATCTCTACAAAAGTTGACTAGGAAAAATGAAAACTCAGCTGGAATGTATTAGCATAAAAGTGGTGATTAAAGTTGATTAAATCTGATTGATTAAATCTGATTTTTACTTCAGTATTTTTCATTTGGTACAAGGTAGATGTATCAGAGGACGGACCCTCCTGATTGGACAGACGAACTTTAAACAGGAAGGAGAGGTGAAAAACATGGAAAAGCGCCTATTTTGAAAACGATTTGCTGTTTCATTTTGCTATTTTCCATTGTGCTTTATGATTTGTTGAAGTGTTTTCCTATTTGCTGCTATCTGTTGAGATTTTCACTTCAGGGTCATCGTGACAAAATTAGGTGGTCGTCCGTCCATAACTGAGAGTGTCCAGTCTGCAGTTTGGATCCTCCAGTAAAGCAGAAAGCCGCTTCACTCCTGAGTCTCCTGGATGATTGTAGCTCAGGTCCAGCACTCTCAGATGGGAGGGGTTGGACCTCAAAGCTGAGGCCAGAGAAGTACAGCCCTCCTCTGAGATCATACAGAATGAGAGACTACACACACACAGACAGACACAGACACAGACAGACACACACACACACACAGTTGATCATGACAATTCAGGTACAACTTGGGCCATCTCCCGGGAGCAATACTTAACAACTAAGTGTAGCTACTTGAAAATTTCATTATCCAGTAGAGCAAAAAATAAACCATGTTTGTAATAGTTTTGCAGTTATTACATTCACAAAGCACAAATAAATTGATTGATCGCTCCGTTCTACTGTTGTTGAAGCTGCCTGTAAAAACTCAGTACAATTAGAGAATCACTAACTTTAGGCTCAGAGCTGAATGCTAATTGTAGCCTATTTTACATTGCAACACTATACTATTTCAAATACTGTAATTGTATACAGCAGAAAGGCCTTAGAAGTTGAGTTTTTATTTTATTGTGCATCTTACTGTGAGAGATACAAGGTATTGTGAGACATGTATTGTCATACTTTTGTTAAAAATAACAATTTACACTATACAATACAAGTTTAATAAAGAGAAGAACTCCAGATAACTGCTGTGGGCTTCTATGTCTCTGTCTGTGATGTGAAGATGTGGACATGGCTATCCTGATTCGGTCTGGTTTCCCCAAATGCAAATGCAGATCCACATAGACAACGTAGTGAGACTGTCACAAAGGGGACCGTCACATCGGCTTGCGTCTTCCTCAGCCGAGCTGCGGCCAGACAACTCTGACTGGCTTTTAGTCGTTGCAGAGAGTTTCACAAAATAACAAAGGACAGGAACGCCAGCTGGCCTTCTTGTTGTGGGACTATTAAGTAATATTAGCTGGCTTGTTATGTCTTTTGTCATTGGCTCTGTTAGCAGAGTTGTTGACCAGCTAGATTTGATTACATGGAATGTAATCATAACAAATGCACGTGTAGAAGTATCAACATTTATGACAGCAGTGTAGAAGTAAATTACTGTGAAACTGTAGGGGCACAAATCAACAACAAAAATTGCTTTAAATTTAAAGTTACTCAGGTCTTAACTGTTGAGGTTCATTTTATCATTTTCAAATAGCTGAACACCAACCTGAGAGTTTCCAGTCTGCAGTGTGGACTCTTCAATCCAGGAGACATCAGTTCCACTCCTGAATCCTTCAGGTCGTTATTACTCAGGTCCAGGTCTCTCAGACTAGAGGACTGGGAGCTGAGAATTGAGGACATGGCTTTACAGCTTCTTTTTGACAGCTTACAGTCACTCAGTCTGAAAGGGATTCAATAAAAAGTCAATCCAATAATTAATAACCAGTCAGAAAGTAATACTTTTTATTTAACTAAACACCAACCTGAGAGATTCCAGTCCGCATAGTGGACTTTTCAGACCAGGAGACATCAGCTCCACTCCTGAATCCTTTAGGTTGTTGTTACTCAGGTCCAGCTCTCTCAGACTAGAGGACTGGGAGCTGAGAACTGAAGACAGAGCTTCAGAGCTTCTCTCTGACAATGTACAGCCACTCAGTCTGAAATGGATTCAATAAAAAGTTAATCCAATAATTAAAATATGAAGAAAACAACTGCTCAGAGGGTGATGCTTTTTATTTAACTGAACACCAACCTGAGAGTTTCCAGTCTGCATTGTGGACTCTTCAGTCCATCCGACACCAGCTCCAGTCCTGAATCCTGCAGGTGGTTGTTACTCAGGTCCAGCTCTCTCAGACTAGAGGACTGAGAGCTGAGAACTGAAGGCAGATCTTCACATATTCTCTCTGACAATGCACAGCCACTCAACCTGAAAGAGATTCAATAGAAAGGTCATCCAATAATTAATATATTAAGAAATCAACAACTTAGAGCAGTGTTTCCCACACAGACTAGTCAGTGGCGGTGAGCCACACAATTAACACTACAGCCCCGCTGTAGCTTCTCTCCTTCCGTCGGCCGCTGGCAAATGCATTGTAACTTCCCGCCGAAATCAACCTACAGGTTTTGCTGGACTACTTGGAAGATCCTTCCTATCACCACTCTGTCTTTGGCTGGTCCCATCTGCAGAGGCGGACTTACCATTAGGCAAAGGTCGGCAATTGCCTTAGGCCCCAAGCTACCAAGGGCCCCGTAAAACGCCACATAAACTTATGGTTACGATTTGTTGTCTTACTTTTATTAATTAATTAATTAATTATATCTCTAAACATTGATACGCTAAAGTGCTATCCGATTGTTTAATTCATTATGAGAAACTCCCCCCAGTTCCCACTACATTGGACTATTCCATTATACTACTGCGCAACTGCGTGTGTGTTTGGAAACAAACGGCTCAGCATGCTGGAAGCTGGAGGCTACAGACGGTTGAAAAATGAAGCGAAGCTACCAACGTGGTTCTGAAAAAAGGAAGAAGCGGGAAGAAAGCAGAAAGTTTTTAGAAAAACTTCCAAAGGTAACAACCCTTTTCACAACGGCTACTGACAACACTAACATTACCGTTACTAAAGTGCAGCAAGAAGCCGGTGCTTGCGCTAGCAATGCTAACACTGATGAAGAGGAGCTACCCACCGGCAGTGTCAGACCAGGTTGCTCTAGTGATGCGGGGGCTACATACAAGACAACCTTACAGGATCCTTCGAATGGAGATGGTAACGGAACTGCTGCGTTCACTGTCCATGATGATAACTATGGCAATGACGAAATTGGTGACACACATAATACTCAGCAACCAGACCCCGTGAGTAGCAGTCACCCTAATCAATGTGTTATGACTGAAGATGATCTAGCACTCTGGCCAAAACAGCTGTCAGACAGAGAGCGCTGCTCAATAGTGCAGAGGGGACCACAACAAGTCAGGGACAGAGTTTTTCCAAGAAATCAAGAGGGGCGCAGATTAACAAGCAGTAACTATTACATGCAAATGAAGAATGGAGAAAAGATAAGCAGGTCTTGGCTCGTATACAGTGGAAAAAAAGGACTGTGTTATGTGCTTTTCTTGCAGCCTATTTGGAAACAGAGAAAAGAGCACTCAGCTAAGTGGAGATGGGTTCAATAACTGGAAAAGTCTTTCAGCTCACTTGAGACAGCATGAGAAGTCTGCTGAACACATCACACATATGGATTCCTGGCGCAGTCTGTCACAGAAACTACAAACAAACACAGCTATAGATCAGGTAAACCAAGATTTAATTGCTCTGGAAGTAAACCGCTGGAAAGAAATTTTAAGAAGATTAATTTCAATTTCTCAGATAAATAAGGACTGAAAAGGGGGAAAACAAGGGTTGTGGAGGGCCCCATGCCTGTGTTTGCCTTAGGCCTCAAAATGACTAAATCCGCCCCTGCCCATCTGGATCAGCGGGGACCGGCGCAGCACTGAGGCAAAGCTGTGTTCCTGCCCGGGTAAAGAGACGCTGTTGCCGGAGCTCATATTTTTTAAATACAATGTTGTCAGTGTGTTATTGTTGGAGTCCCGATCCTACTCTTACCAAACAAGCAATTGTGCCTGCTTTAGAAAGTTAACTAGTCGCAAGTTTGTAGTAAAATGCAGTTGGGTTGTCGCGGTCAAAACGCTATGTAGCAGCTGTGAATCAAATAAACTTATTATAGATAATGTTTTGTCATTGTTGTACTCTTACACTGAATGTTTGCTGCTTTAATCCAGATGAGTATTGAAAAATATTTTCTGTGACTGAAAAGGCACGTGTTGAGGATGAGGACCAGCCTGTCTGAAACAGAGCTGAACAGTCTGACCAATGTAATTAGTTATGTTATTAATTTGTTTACAATATTTTCAGCCTCCAACCAGTGCTGCTCAAGGTGAAAGACAGGGTCAGGGAGAGAAAGAGAAAGATTAATTTGGCATTGAAGAAAGAGTAGGAGAGGAGGACAGCATCCAACAGCGTGTCCTCCTCATTTATTGATACGTAATTGTTATGAAAATTAGTATTCCCCCCCCCGGTCAGAACCCGCACGCCATATATTGCTTTGTATTATGTGGGAAACATTGTTGAGGTTCATTTCATCATTTTCAAAAAGCAGAGCACTAACCTGAGAGTTTCCAGTCTGCAGTATGGACTCTTCAATCCAGAGGACAGCAGCTTCATTCCTGAATCCTGCAGGTTGTTGTTACTCAGGTCCAGCTCTCTCAGACTAGAGGACTGGGAGCTGAGAACTGAGGACAGAACTTCACAGCTTCTCTCTGAAAGGTCACAGCCACTCAGTCTGAAAGGGATTCAATACAAAGTCAATCCAATAATTAACAGGAAGAAAACAACCACTCAGAGGGTGATGCTTTTTATTTAACTCAACACCAACCTTAGAGTTTCCAGTCTGCAGTGTGGACTCTTTACTCCAGCCAACACCAGCTCCACTCCTGAATCCTGCAGAATGTTGTTTCTCAGGTCCAGCTCTCTCAGACTAGAGGACTGGGAGCTGAGAGCTGAGGGCAGAGCTTCACATCTTATCTCTGACAATGTACAGCCCCTCAACCTGAAAGAGATTCATTAGAAAGGCCATGCAATAATTAATATATGAAGAATAAAAACAACTTAGATGTTTATCATTTTTAAACAGCTGAACACCAACCTGAGAGTTTCCAGTCTGCAGTGTGGACTCTCCAATCCAGAGGACAGATGCTTCACTCCTGAATCCTGCAAGTCGTTATTACTCAGGTCTAGCTCTCTCAGACTAGAGGACTGGGAGCTGAGAACTGAAGACAGAGCTTCACAGCTTCTCTCTGACAGGTTACAGTCTTTAAGCCTGAAAAGTAATCAGCAATGCATAAGAACACAGCTTCAAAAGCAAAACTGCATTTAATCTGAATAGTTGTGTGTGGACGTACAGAGCTTTGTTGGAGGCTTTGACCACTGGCAGCAGCCTCAGAAGAGCCTCCTCTGAAGCAGAGTATTTCTTCAGGTCAAACACGTCCAGATCTTCTTCTGATGACAGTAAGATGAAGACCAGAGCCGACCACTGAGCAGGAGACAGTTTATCTGTGGAGAGACTTCCTGATCTCAGGGACTGTTGGATCTCCTCCACTAGAGAACCATCATTAAGTTCATTCAGACAATGGAACAGATTGATGCTTCTCTCTGCAGACAGATCCTCACTGATCTTAGTCTTGATGTACTCAACTGTTTCCTGATTGGTCTGTGAGCTACTTCCAGCATAGGTCATCAGACTTTGTAGGTGTTTCTGATTGGTCTGCAGTGAAATACCCAGGAGGAAGCGGAGGAACAAGTCCAGGTGTCCATTTGGACTCTGTAAAGCTTTGTCCACAGCACTCTGATGGAGATGGTTTAATTTAGGTTTGACTCTGAAGACTTTAGGTAGCCGGGAGGTTGTTTGTTCTTCTGCCAGCAGGTTGACTCCAGAGTTGGTGAAGGTCAGATGGACATGAAGAGCAGCCAAGAACTCCTGAACACTCAGATGGACGAAGCAGAACACCTTGTCCTGGTACAGTCCACTCTCCTCTTTAAAGATCTGTGTGAACACTCCTGAGTACACTGATGCTGCTCTGATATCGATGCCACACTCTGTCAGGTCTGATTCATAGAAGATCAGGTTGCCTTTCTGCAGCTGCTCAAAAGCCAGTTTTCCTAGAGACTCGATCATCTTCCTGGACTCTGGACTCCAGTGTTGATCTATCTCAGATTTCCCATGATATTTAACGTTCAGTTTGGACTGAACTACCAGGAAGTGGATGTACATCTCAGTCAGGGTCTTGGGCAGCTCTCCTCCCTCTCTGGTCTCCAACACCTTCTCCAGAACTGTAGCAATGATCCAGCAGAAGACTGGGATGTGGCACATGATGTGGAGGCTTCGTGATGTCTTGATGTGGGAGATGATTTTGCTGGCCTGCTTCTTGTCTCTGTATCTCTTACTGAAATAATCCTCCTTCTGTGGGTCAGTGAATCCTCTGACTTCTGTCACCATGTCAACATACTCAGCAGGGATCTGATCGGCTGCTGCAGGTCGTGTGGTTATCCAGAGGCGAGCAGAGGGAAGCAGACTCCCCCTGATGAGGTTTGTCAGCAGCACACCCACTGAGGTAGACTCTGTAACATCAGTCAGGATCTCAGTGTTGAGGAAGTCCAGAGGAAGTCGACACTCATCCAGACCGTCAAAGATGAACACAACCTGGACCTCTTCAAACCTGCAGATTCCTGCTTCTTTGGTTTCACTAAAGAAGTGATCAAAAAGTCCCACCAAGCTGAACTTTCTCTCTTTCAGCACATTCAGCTCTCTGAAGGTGAATGGGAATATGAATTGGATGTCCTGGTTGGCTTTGCCTTCAGCCCAGTCCAGAGTGAACTTCTGTGTTAAGACTGTTTTCCCGATGCCAGCCACTCCCGTTGTCATCACGGTTCTGATTGGTTCATCTCTTCCAGGTGGGGCTTTAAAGATGTCTTCACATCTGATTATTGTTTCTGGTCTGTCTGGTTTCCTGGATGCTGTTTCAATCTGTCTGACCTCATGTTCTTCATTGACCCCTGCAGCCCCTCCCTCCATGATGTAGATCTCTGTAAACATCTGATACAGAACGGTTGGGTTTCCTGCTTTAGCAATCCCCTGAAACACACACTGGAACTTTATCTTCTGGTTAGTCTTGAGTTTCCGCTGACAAACTCCAGAATGACTTCCTGAATGAGAAGAGAAATCAATAAGTCAAAGAACATATTTCAACATTCAAATAATAAGTATATATTTTAATGCATCTTTTCAGACATTAGTAAATGTCCCATTTTTAAATGAGTTAAAATCCTCTTACTGCTCTGCAGACGGTCAGCCAGCTCCTCCTGCTTCATTCTCCTCAGGAAGTGCAGTGTGATCTTCAGAAATGCTTCTCTGCTCCTCCTCCTCTGCTCTTCATCCTCACCCTCCAAAACCTTCTCATCCTCCCTCTCACTCTCTAAGCATTCTGGGTAATCTGGACATAGAACCTTCTGAATCTTCTTCAACTCGTTCTTCATAAAAGTGACGATGTTCTCCTCCAGCAGCTGGACCAGAATGATAAAGTCAACATTTAGTTTAAAGAACTCAACATGTGATTCATCCCTCAGTCTGAAGGCTTGCTGGTTTGAAAAGAGCAGCATGGAGACTATTGCGATCTGAGTGGTAGTTTATCATTTAATCTGTAGATAATAATGAAAATATTCTTTTAATATGTACACACCATAAATATGGAGTCCAGGTCTGTTTGCTGCTGCAGGTCAGACTGACCACTGAGGCCCTCTGAGCTTTCCTGGTGAACTCTGTAGAGAAAACATCAAGTTTAAGAACATTTAATGATCTGTGCACAGTCCTGATGATAAGTCATGTGGAAATCTGTGTTACCATTCAGTCCTGTACGCATACATGGACGTGATCATTGGCTAAATCACCAAATGCATCAATGACATTGTATCGAGGATTACTGTACGGACATTCCCAAATCAGAAGAAGAATCTTATTTTAACAGGGACAGCAATGCCACAATATGAGCCACTAGATGGCAGAATGGTACTACCATAATGCAACGACAGTTTCTCTGAGTTTTTAAAGATGTGCAGTTGAATACACCATTAGTTTGAGGATTTGTTTAGAGCCGACATGCTTTACCTTCATTGTTTGTTTCAAGCTAGCAAGCTACATGCTGAAAATGGCAAGTTTTCAAAGGATTAAGATGGTTCAACAAGAAAGGCCTTCATGGTTCTTTTGGGGAATGATTGGAAAGATAAGGTTTAATAATAATGTTTAGGGCATTTCCTCTCTAACTGGGACGTTTTGGGACCGATTGGTGGGATTGCTGTGGACAAAGTACACACAGAGATACACTGGTACTTTTGTGTATCAGCTTATTTAAATAGCTCATGTTACTGTATTGTGTGCAAATATTCAAGCAAAACAAGTTCCTTCCTGAGACTATTTAGCAGAGTCACCGTCTCTGCGTCCGGAGTTTAGCACCGCCCAAGACCATTGGGATTGGTTAAAAGAAAAGCCAACAACTCACCCTCCTGTCCCAGCATACATATGTGGTGTAGCCAGACCTTACTCCGCAGCGCTGTGGACATAGGTCTGGTAAATCGAAACTAAGTGCAAAGATGCACATGATTTAAGAAGGCCACCAAGGGTGGACTGGCCATCGGAGGTTTGAGAGATTTCCAGAACGGCCGGTCCATCCCAGGCCGAACCTCAATTTCCGGTTTCAAGAAGAATATAACAATGATGTCCAAAACTCATTATTATATGCTGATAAGTCTAGTCTTTAACAAGTTTACAAGTATTTCATTTTATGTAAATACAGTGTGAAACATATTTAGGTTATTTATTATTACTATTGTTATTAGTTAAGTCCAGTCACGGTGGTGATGAGGATGAAAATGATGATAACTACTGTTAAAATTACATCCAAATAAGTTTCTACGTGCGCATGGTCTCATGAAAAACTGCTCCATCCCAAAGTCAGGGGTTGAACATTTGTCCCAGTACATCCCTGAAGACCACCATTGTCCCTGTCCTGTCTGCAATCAGACCAAAGCCCTCTGCCTGGATGACTACCCAGTAGTGTCACATTGCCAGACCTTCCTCCACAGGGCTGCAGAGGAAGGTATGACTAGTCCACACCACATTCTGGGATGGGAGAATGTGCTCTGGTCTATTGGCATTTCTTTAAACCAATCACAATTGTGTTAGACCACGCCAACCTGTCTGGTGGTTCTGGTCCTGGTATCACTGGGCATCAGATTAAAACCACATTATGTGGCATCACCAAACCCCGACTATGAAGCTCTGGGAGAGTCAGGTAATAACAAAGTTCACTTTTAAATTCTTACCTTCCATCAACAGCTTGTCCATCTTTAAACTCAATAGGATGATCCATAGACTGGTCACTCTTTATGGACACACAGCCGGGTCCAGGTCCAGGTTTCTGCTGCTGCATCCTGATACAAACAAATACCGTGGATCAGCAACTGTAATCAAAATATAATCTGATGAAAAATGCCGTCTCATCTCATCATCTGGCTGGGTCTTCCTCCAGCCTCAGCAGCATAGACACTAGATGTAAGGAGGAACATTCTTCAGCTTCTCTGACACAAGCCTGAAAAAACAAGTTTTTTAAACTTCACGAGATTCTGCATAACCAGGAAACCAAAGACTGATGAATATGGGGTACTGGGACTGTTAGACCATGCTGGTTTAGATTTTTATGGACAAGTGGGCACAGCCAGGTGGGAGGAAAGTGTAATGTGTGTGGAATGAGGTTCAGCACCTCCAAATCTGAGGCCGTGGTTCTCTCTCGGCAACCTATAGTTATGAAATTTAGGTAGTGACCAAAAGATAGAGATCAATACATACAATATACGAAACAAGCAGCCAAAATGAGTTCAGGGCTGCAGGGGAAGGTCTAACTAGTCCACACCACATTCTGGAATGGGAAAAACATGCTCTGTATTATTGGCATTTCTTTTGACCAATCACAATCTGTCTGGCGGTTCTGGTCCTGTTTTCACTGGAAATCAGATTAAAAATCACAATTTCTGGCATTGCCAACTTAGACCATGAGGAAAGAGAGAGTCAGATAATATAAAGTTCAGTTATAAATTATTACCTTCCATCAACATCTCGTCCATTTTTAAAGTCAATAAGATGATCCATAGACCGGTCACTCTTCATGGACACACAGCTCGGTCCAGGTCCAGGTTTCTGCTGCTGGATCCTGATACAAACAAAGACCGTAGATGAGTTACTATTCACCAAAATGTAACCTGATGAAAGATGCCGTCTCATCTCAGTAGATAATCAGTGGTTGGCTCTTTGTTGCGTATTCCAGTAAGAAGTTCTTATTAACTAGATATTGAGAGTGAATCCTGATGGAGGAGTGATGTGAGTGCTGAGCTCTAACATGGAGAAGAGTCCATCATAATCTCACCTCTGAGCTTTGGTCTGGCTGTCATGGTCCCCCCACAGAGTGGTTTTAGAGGGAGGGGCTCCCTCCTCTCTGTCCTCACACTGACTCATAGCAGAGTCCACACCTGCTGGGAGACATCACCTCTGTTACTATGACAACCTTTTCATCACAGGACACATTAGTCTCTCATTCCTCTCTAACATGTCCCAGATGCTTTAGAAAACAGTGAATCAGCTGATCTTTCCTTCAGACACACACAAACCAAGTCGGTCTCAGTAGCTGGAAGATGGCTGTGGTTTAAATATAATGCATCATGGATTGAAGTTATTGGACAAGTTCTGACACAGCCTTCATTTTTCACTGATGATTTAAGCTCCCCCATCAGATGATGGAGTTCTACTATCTGTCCACTAGATGGAGCTAACTGACCATCTAATGAGCTAAAGATCAGCAACATCAGCTCTGCCATGAGCAGCAGTGTGATGTATGCTGTTATGTAGCCTAATATCTAGGGCTGAGGGGGAAGTGGAACAGCTAATGGATGTAACTGATTCTGTAAAACAAGAAGCTGTTACATAATGTCTAGGGCTTAGAGGAAATGGAAGAAGAACTAATGACTGTATCTGATACGGCCCGTCAAAGGCCCTCAAGCCTGTCAAAGGCCGTAACCCTATCAAAGGTCCTAAGACCTGTCAAAGTCCCTAAGACCTGTCAAAGGTCCTAAGGCCTTTCAAAGACCCTAAGGCCCGTCAAAGGTCCTAAGGCCCATCAAATCTGACTCCACAATTTATTAATAATTCATGCGTCTTCTTTTATCAGATTTACAGTTGCCAGAACACATGGTTTCAGCATTTCAGTTACATAACACAAACAATCGTGCTTGAAGGATCTCCTCCTCTCCCTCCTCTCTCCCCGGAGATGTTCCTCCAGCACACACACATGATCCAGCCTCCCCATTTAATGCCTTTGCATGCTGTACAGTGGAACTTTCCTGTACTAATATGGTGATCTTGCTTTCTGTGTGTCCTAGACTATGGCGTACACACACACAATATTATAATGAGAGTAAAGCTTACACAAGACATTCCTTTATATGGAATTCACAGTTTGAACTGACTAACTAGTAGGCCTATTGACAGAGAAAAGGAATGTGCTTCAGATTCTTTCATGAGTTGTGTGTTCTGAATATAAATAATAGGTGAGTTTCAGTAAAGTTTGACGAGACATTTCTAGTCCTCACACTCACTTTGTCAGCAGAGCTACATTTGATTTCTCAAATATTGATTTGGAAACAGCTCCATTATAGTTAGCATGGTTAGCATTGGTTAGCGCCTGTTGTTAGAGCAGCTGGTGATCCTGAACACGGGGGTGTCACACACAACTGTTAGGATTAATCAATGTTACAGTTAACCCTAACCAAGCTCAACTCTTCTCCAACAAAACACATTTTTACACTTTAATGAAAGATCAAAAATCAGATGAAAATTGGAACTTACCAGATGTTTAACGTGGGGGAACATCTGCATCAAATCAAGACAAAGTGAAAGTAAAAAACTGCTGAATTGTAAAGAGCAGGGCCAGTGAGAGAGAGAGGAAGTGAGGGGGAGGGAGAGAAGCTGGATTCAGTTCCACAGTCTTGACCTGAACACATCACAATAATCTCATATCAAATATTAAATCACACAGGGGACATTTTACTGTCACCCTAACCCTAACACCCCTAACCTTAACTCTGTCCAAACTTAACTCTTCAACCCATTTTACAGTTTAATGAAACTAACAGATCAGAAATCAGCTGAAAAGACAGTTTAACCTGGAGGAAACATCTGCGTCACAACACAGGTCGGAGTCAAGTACCAGAGAAAGACTTCTACACACCTAAGTAGCCCCTATGAGCAGATGTATGTGAATTAATTTAGCCAGTGTCCTACATACGTTGTCCTAGGGAAAGGGGGGGCAATTAATTTCCCCAAGGGGCCACGTGAGAAACAGGGGCTGTTGTGGAGGAAGTATCTAGGTAGTAAGTATTAAAAGCTAAATGTACCACGTGTACCTCGATGTATATGTCACACGGAGGCCACTTGGAGAGATACCTGCTGCTGTACAAGTTGCTGATCTTTAGCTCATTAGATGGTCAGTTAGCACCATCTAGTGGACAGATAGTAGAAGTCCATCATCTGATGGGGACTTCTCTCACACTGACTGGCTCTGGGAACAGGTTGGACTGGTTCTGACGTCTCTCTGACTCTGGTTATGAAGATGTCACGGCGTCATAGGATCAAATGCACATCGACACCAGAAATTCATACGTTGTAGAATTATTCTATTAATGTTAAGAAGTAACACAGTTGTAGAAGAAAGACATCCCTTTATACGTATATCCGGTGAGGGAAATTCACATTGTTCACTCAGTTTGGTACATTTGACAGTGAGGTGTTGGCAGAGGTGGAAAATAAAGAAATACATTACTTACGTTACTGTATTGAGCAGTTTTGTTGTGTATTTTTCAAGTAGTTTTTAAAATGTACTTGATTTTAAGGTGAAGGATTGTATTTTGTTACATTACAAATCCTATCCGTTACTGAGTAAAAGAAGTTTGATTAATGAAAACTGAAAGGTAGAAAAATAAAAATCACACCGCTATAACTACTACACAAGACCTGGGCTTTCTTTTTGTGCCAATGTATGCAGCTTCTTCTTCTCTGGTTGCAAGGCACAATTAAAAAGAAGTAGAAGAAGTGTAACGTGTGGGAGCGGTCGGACCCATTGATGTATTAAGAGAACGGTCTTGCCCCTGTGGGGGAGCTGAGAACTGAATGGGAGACATTAACATGGACGGGAATCAGCTGTTATCCCTCAAAAACATCAGCTGATGGAGAAGAAAGAGAGGTCGATACAGAGCGCCGAGGTTTTAACCAAACATGGACGCACAACATCGCCACAACACTACGCCATTTTCTGAAGGGGAGTTTCTAGTTACTGTTCAGGTTTTTCCCTTCTTGTCCAATGAAAACCACGTATCTCCAGATGTGTGTTGATGTTGAATGTTTGTGATAAACTGAAGTATGATGTCATAAGAGTGTCATTAAATAATAATAAAATAAATCTGTAAAATAAGAAGAAACTAAATGTCAAAGTTCAACTCAGTTTAGTTTATTTAAGAAGACAGATCAAATTAATAAAATAAATGATTATACATGGGTTAAAAATCCCAGAATTAGCCAAAAGCTCGCAAACTTCCCCCTGAATCCAATCAGCTGTTCTCATGGCACAGGGAACATTTCACCAGTAGAAGGAAAAATGGATTAAATACAATTCCAGCAAATTTCGGATGCTAATTTGATGCCATCTGTGAAAAAGCTGAAGTTAAAGAGAGGATGGCTTCTACAAATGGATAATGATCCTAAACACACTCAAAATCCACGGTGGATTACATCAAGATGTAAACTGAAGGTTTTGCCATGGCCTTCACAATCTCCTGACCTCAACATAATGTAAAATC
>JABXJD010002602.1:0-42500 GCA_013375575.1 Percina caprodes
TCTGGTTTTGTTAGTAAGAGAAGGGGTGAAAGGAAAGTCTCATTTTTGCTGGCCGCTTGTTTTACGCTTTTCTGAATACTGTTAATGACTTTTGGACACAACTTCTTATGCCGGTAACACAATTATGGGATGTATTGGAAGCAGAACCTTGTTTGTTAGTGCAAATAAATCTGGAATCTGTGATTGTTAAGCGCGTCACCCTCTGAGGTCAAAGGACACACACGCGAGTTCCAGTTGATGTTTGACAACACGCCTATTCAAAAGCGATATTAAAAAAATGTCATCTTAAACATTTATTAACTATTTAATTCATGTAATATGCTACTTTTGTGAACCAAAGACTTTTGTAAACTCATTTAAAGCACCAAAACGAGTGAGTGTAGGTATGTTTTCACAAGAGATTTGAGAAATATTTCCGTTTTAGGGCCAAATTATCTGTTTAGACATTGCTCTGGAACAATTTTGGGCATCACTATCCAGAAAGCTGAGTGTGTTCTGAACGTTGTGAAATTAAACACATGGGGATCGGGTTATAGAAGTATATGCAAAAAACCCTTAAAAGGAGAATTCTGAAGATATGTAAAAATGCCCTTAGACCTCAGAGGGATAATGTTTCAAACTCTACCTGTATAAATAGAGAAGTATGTGGTTCATGTTATACTTTTACCCTAGCAATCCTCTGGAATTTTCAGTGCAGTGCACAAACATGCAGAATTTCAAACAAGTACATACATGCTGTAATATACTCCGTGTCGCTTACTGTACCTCTTCCTTCAGATGTCTACATCTTCCTCTCAGATAAGAGCAGTGACTGCGGGGAGCTCAGACAAATCACTTCCTGCACCATTCTTTGTAACAGACTGTGAGGCAGAGGGGTTGACCGTCCGCTATCTCTGCCGGCAGCTGAATCTCAGTCACAACGATCAGGTAATATTCTGCACTTAATGCTGGCATTTAAGAAACATTCTCCCTCCACAGGCAAAAATGGTGCATGACTTGGCATTTAAAAGCAGATAATAAAACTTTCCTTAAATACAGCTCTCATCTCAGAGTGCTTTTTAGATTCCCTTAGTGGAGTCAATTATCTCCCCACACATGCTATTACTGAGACACTCTGAGCACCTTGCGCCTTAAAAGGTCTGTACACCATGCTTTCTCAAAAATGTCATATTCTTAACTGCCTCTCAAAATGTAGACCGTGCAACATTAGAAATGGCGTGCACATGATGCCGTCTTTTATCCATCTGTTGCTAAAACATGCCTCTACAATGTGCCGGACAAACTCAGATCAAATATTAAAAATAATATAAAAACTCCCAAATCGGAATCCATTCACCCCTTATAAAATATATATATATATATATATATATATATATATATATATATATATATATATATATATATATATATATATATATATATATATACTGTTTATTGATCCCCAGTGGGAAAATTTTAATATTATTTATATAATATAGTATATTGTTTTTATATATATACAGTATTTATACACCCACGCACGTACGCACGCACACACACACACACACACACACTCACAGATTGGTATAAAAAGCAATGATTTGAACAGGCTTACAGTTATTGAACGCAAATTATCTTTGCTTACTAAAGGAATAGAGAGAAAAACGTTCACACTAATTTGTCACGTCAACACTGCATTTATATATTTATTTATTTGATTAGGACAATGCACATTAATCAACATTTCTGTATATGCGGCAGTGTTAGCCAATTGGCTATTTTTCAACTGTAGTCCGACCTAGCATGCATGTCTTTATGGTGGGAAGAAAGCGGAGCACCCGGAGGAAACAGGAAAAGGGGAGAACATACAAATTCCACACAAAAGCCCGGAATGACTTGGATTCGAACCAAGAACCTTCTTGCTGTGAGGCAGAGGTGCTAACTTAGCCACCATGCTGCAAACGTTATTCTCCTGTCACCAGTGAAATGTCAAACTGCTCTGAAGGCAGAAAGAGCCGAAGCAAAGATGTTCTCCCATTTGATGTTAACAAGTAGGAGGGAGGGGAGGATGATGGGAGCAACTTCATAGGGACAAGATACTCCAGAGGAAAGACAAACAAGTCCAAAAGGTGGCAGAACGAGGGAAGTGAAACAGAGAGTTGAGTGAGAGAAAGCCACAGAGACCGGCTTAATACTTACTATTTGTCTTTACTGCTAAAGGTCTACAGCATAAAAGTATAATATGTGACTCAAGTCTACTTGTGAATCAATGATTAAAGGGAAAATACAGTGTAGATAGACAGATATCAGAATCAGAAATACTGTATTGATCCCCGAAGGAAACTCTGTAGATAGATAGATAGATAGATAGATAGATAGATAGATAGATAGATAGATATTTATTGATCCCAAGAAAAATGGGAAATTACGGTGTTACAGCAGCACACGTACATCAGTCACAAACACAGAATGTAAATATAAATGAGATAAATAATAATAATAATATGAATTAAATAAAGTAACAAATATTTGAATATATACAGAATGGGAAAACCAAAATGTGCAACTGCTTAAATAATGCTAAAATGTATGCTAAATGTAAATAAACCAATTGTGCAGGTTGCACTTAGTGCAGTAGTGTGGTGTCTAAAAGTCTTATCTAGCACCCAGTGATGACATGTTAAAAAGTGTTACTGCCTGTGGTAGGAAGGATGTTCTGTAGCAAAGTGTAGGGTTTCTTGCAACATGTGGATTTACATTCTACAGTGAATATTGTACTTGAGTGATACTGTCCACAACAGAAAAACAACAGAATTGGACTATTCAAGCAAGTGTCCCTGTCAAGACACCATTTGGGGTCGAAAGACTTTGGTATGTTCTATCTTAGAAGCAAATTGGGATGCAGTGTGACATAACAGTGACCAGTAGTTCCAGTAGTTTGGTCAGCCGCACAACTGCCTAGCCCTCCTGTTGTCCTCGGGTCATATCTGACCCCTTTTAAAAAATGTCTATATCAGAAATATGGCATTCTTTTAACCAAATTACCACAAAAAAGGATGGATTCGATGCAACGCTCTTTGCAAATACAATCACTTTCATTGAATTTCACGGTGAAAATTGATTTGGTTTCAAATCAGTACCCTTACCAAACTCATCCACTCAAAATACGTTCCTCTGATCTTAACTATTAGTCAAAATAATTTTCTGCTTTATTAACTCAAATATTAGGTATAATTCTATACAAATGAGGGTTATTGATCATGGATTCCAAAAAGTAGTGTAAAACTAGTGGTAGTAAGGTGGTGTTAGTTAAAAAAAAAATACAAATAATGCGTTGAAAATGGGTATAATATATAATGTGAAAAAAAGGTAAAAAAAACAAACAAGTGTTAATGTTTTTGATCCGGGAGGACAACACAAGAGCTAGAGCCAGTGTTGTTTATTGTTGCTATGGCGCTACGCTAAGCCAAACGCGAAAGAGGGAAAGTTGGCGATTTTCAACTCTTCTGCAGAGCGTCATCCAACAGGAGTTTTACCGGCAGATAAACGCAGACCTCCAGGTACTGCCGCCATTCATCTGCATGTATGGCAGGACAGACAATCAGCAAACTGTCCATTAAGTTACCAGCTAACGGTAGCAGCAGCGGTGCTAAGCGTGCACGGAGCAATGGTGCCGCTGTAAAATAGTCTCAGGAAGGAACTTGTTTTGGTGGAACATGTGTACGTTAAAAGGTTTTTTTAGTTGTGCAACAGAAAACTCAGATTGGACAGATAGTCAAGCTAGCTGGATTCACCCTGCAGAGATCTGAGGAGCAGTTAACCATAGTCCTCAGAAATCCACCGGAGTTTAAAATGCCAACACAAAGAAAGAGGAAGGTGACGAGACATCTGGCGGATCCCGGAAGTGGAACTTGGACTATGCAATGCAAGATCCCCATTCTTATTATTACAGTCTTTAACGTTATATGTGAAAAGATTGTCTTTAGATGTGAGATGGAGTCAGACTAGTCATTTCAAAGTCTGTTCAAAGTCTTCTACTATAGGCATGAGGTTCTATGAAATCAGGATAGTGATTTGTGTTTGTATGTCTTGATCATATTGGTGCATTTAAGGATTAACCACAGAATAACTTTATCTGTTGGGGAAAAAAAAGAAATGTGTTTTATGTATTTTTTTTAACCTGCACCAACAACCACAATCTTTTTTCTCTTCCTTTTGCTGCCACATTGCTACAGTTATTATTATTTTTTTTTACTGCCACCGTGGGAAGCAAAAGCATGAAACCATCATTGAGTGTACATGTGCTAGGTAAAGGTATAACAGGTAGGAGACAAGTCACCGTAACTAACACATGCAATAGTGTCTGTGAGTCTGTAGTTGCGGAGGCTCAGACATCCATGGTGTAAAGGAGGCGGGACGCACGGATCCATCTCCCCAGGAACAAACCCTGTGTCTGGTGGGCAAACTCACTGGATGTGTAATTGATCCCGTGGATGATTTGTAAGGTGTACCCGGTCCACCAAACACTGGGCGGTCTTGACTGTCTTAATTCTGCACACATCTCTGTTACCGTAGTCCTATTCAATATTTCATTATTTCATCCATGTGTGGCGCAACGGAGCCGTGTCACCTGCCGTGGAGACGCTGGCCTCACTAACCTCTCCTCTGAGTCGGATCTCCTCGTGCTGGACTCAGTTTCACTGAGTCTACTAACACTTAGAAAATAAATGACATTGCATAACTGCGTTCAAACTGTTTATTGTGCGTAATTTGGACTGTCACTGAGATGCATGTTGTTCTGTATCTGCTGTGGCGCTGCCACTATTGGCTTGATTTCCACTTCGACATTAGATTTTAATTTTTATTTCTGCTTGGTTCGGTGCATTCACTGCCCGGCCACCATTTGCCACTCTGGGCATTTTCTTTTATTGCTTATCCGAGATGACAGTTTTTTTTCCGTCTGCAGTGGGATAAGCCGTAGTGATTGGACAAAGAATGACGTCTGGGGTGCATTTATAGTCACTTCCATATTAATTTATGGGAGGAGGGTCGGTGGGTTGTACGCTCAATTTCACGTTGATTGTGATGTATAAAGGAAAGGGCCTGGCGTACGCCCGGTTTTATACATGTGAATATGTCTGTGCATAGGTATTTTTTTCAAGTTTTTTCATAGTACAATACTGTATATTATACAACAATAAGATACAAACAACACAAGGACCAATCAACAAAACATTGCTTCAAGGTACCAAAGGTGATCAACAGGGTACCTTTAACAAGTGCTGCGCTGCAAAACTCTATTTTTTATTACGTAATTTTTCTAACATAAATTCTGGTCCCACAGTGACATTTTGTATGAACTGAAATTGAAAGTATCCTTCCTTTAAATTGTATCCCCCTCAATCGGTAATGTTTAACTAACACACTTTATTTAATGTTAGTGACCATTAGAACCCATTGTGCTGTGAAATGTGTAGCTTCCACTTAGACTTACAGTGAGGAAAATAAGTATTTGAACACCCTGCTATTTTGCAAGTTCTCCCACTTAGAAATCATGGAGGGTCTGAAATTGTCATCGTAGGTGCATGTCCACTGTGAGAGACATAATCTAAAAAAAAAAATCCAGAAATCACAATGTATGATTTTTTAACTATTTATTTGTATGATACAGCTGCAAATAAGTATTTGAACACCTGTCTATCAGCTAGAATTCTGACCCTCAAAGACCTGTTAGTCTGACTTCAAAATGTCCACCTCCACTCCATTTATTATCCTAAATTAGATGCACCTGTTTGAGGTCGTTAGCTGCATAAAGACACCTGTCCACCCCATACAATCAGTAAGAATCCAACTACTAATATGGCCAAGACCAAAGAGCTGTCCAAAGACACAAAAGACACACAATTGTACACCTCCACAAGGCTGGAAAGGGCTACGGGGAAATTGCCAAGCAGCTTGGTGAAAAAAGGACCACTGTTGGAGCAATCATTAGAAAATAGAAGAAGCTAAACATGACTGTCAATTTCCCTCGGACTGGGGCTCCATGCAAGATCTCACCTTGGGGGGTCTCAATGATCCTAAAAAAGGTGAGAAATCAGCCCAGAACTACAGTGAACCCTCATTTATCACGGGGGTTACGTTCCAAAAAGAACCCGCGATAGGTGAAATCCGTGAAGTAGTAACCTTTTTTATTATTATTATACGATGAAATACTCCATTATACACTCAAACCAAAGAACAAAACCTTTTTACAGGCCCAAGCATTTGTTTAACAAATAAAAGTACTGTATAAACTTTTTTTACAAATAACTACTGTAAAATAATAA
The DNA here is from genome assembly GCA_013375575.1 of Percina caprodes. Taxonomy (NCBI): domain Eukaryota; kingdom Metazoa; phylum Chordata; class Actinopteri; order Perciformes; family Percidae; genus Percina; species Percina caprodes. The sequence continues at coordinate 6,306 of JABXJD010002602.1, forward strand.
TTTTAATCATAGGAACTGAAGGCTTCAAATTGCGGAGATCAGCACCGCCCCCCCCCACCGCGACCAGAGTCATTGGAACGGGAGAAAATGAAGAATGATTATGAAAAAAATACAAAGTAAAGTACAGTAGGAAAAATACTGATTTAGGTGTATTTCCCTGCTCTTCTGACTGAGCCGCTGCATCCCGACTCCGCTCTGTAGCGTTTTTTTCTTCTAAAGCCCGCGGTGCAGGTGTGTTTTTTCTTCTAAAGCCCGCGGTGCAGATGTGTTTTTTCGAGAGAAGAACATAGTTATCGGTAGTTGTTGTCGCTCTTTTTTCTTCTGGGCAAAACGATTCTTATAAACCGACATGCCACCATTGATTATGTTTGCAGAATGCAGAACACAATGCACGAGGCAAATCCGTGAAGCAGCGAGACCGTGAAAGGTGAACCGTGATATAGCGAGGGTTCACTGTACACGGGAGGAGCTGGTCAATGACCTGAAAAGAGCAGAGACCACCGTTTCCAAGGTTACTGTTGGTAATACACTAAGACGTCATGGTTTGAAATCATGCATGGCACAGAAGGTTCCCCTGCTTAAACCAGCACATGTCAAGGCCCGTCTTAAGTTTGCCAATGACCATTTGGATGATCCAGAGGAGTCATGGGAGAAAGTCATGTGGTCAGATGAGACCAAAATAGAACTTTTTGGTCATAATTCCACTAACTGTGTTTGGAGGAAGAAGAATGATGAGTACCATCCCAAGAACACCATCCCTACTGTGAAGCATGGGGGTGGTAGCATCATGCTTTGGGAGAGGGCGACTGCACTGTATTAAGGAGAGGAGGACCGGGGCCATGTATTGTATTGTAAACCTCCTTCCCTCAGTTAGAGCATTGAAGATGGGTCGAGGCTGGGTCTTCCAACATGACAATGACCCGAAGCACACAGCCAGGAGAACCAAGGAGGGGCTCTGTAAGAAGCATATCAAGGTTCTGGTGTGGCTCAGCCAGTCTCCAGACCTAAACCCAATAGAGAATCTTTGGAGGGAGCTCAAACTCCGAGTTTCTAAGCGACAGCCCAGAAACTTGACTGATCTAGAGAAGATCTGTGTGGAGGAGTGGGCCAAAATCCCTTCTGAAGTGTTTGCAAACCTGGTGAAAAACTACAGAAAACGTTTGACCTCTGGAATTGCAAACAAAGGCTACTGTACCAAATATTAATATTGATTTTCTCAGGTGTTCAAATACTTATTTGCAGCTGTATCATACAAATAAATAGTTTAACAAAAATCTAACTTTTTTTTCAGTGGACATGCACCTACGATGACAATTTCAGACCCCTCCATGATTTCTAAGTGGGAGAACTTGCAAAATAGCAGGGTGTTCAAATACTTATTTTCCTCACTGTAGTTAGCCTTGCTTGCTAATATTCCAACTGATCATGTTCATGCTATTTCAACAGTTGCTGAGTTGATGTCAGGCTTCTCAGCTGAGCACTGTTAGCCCTGCATTACAAAAAGGACAGAAGCTAACTGGCATTAGCTGTAACTCTTACGTGAGTCCGACGAGTTTCAACGACGGAAAAAAGACCAGGCCGTCAAAACTCAGGTAGCTCCTACGATGACCTCAGATTTATTACATTCCTGTTGCAAATTGGCTTGCAATGCAACCGCCATTTGCAGTTATATTTAAATAAAATCTATTATTGACTCTAAATCACTTAGTTCAGCTAATATAAAAGGAGCTACACACTCTTTGTATCTGTAGCTATAGCTAATTTAGGCAATTTATGTTACAACAAGGCTGGGAATGCAGATGACCATCTTGGAATAACTATTAGAGCCCATCCACACAAATATTGCACCAATCAAATGACAGTACCAACATTGTTGGTGGGTGATAAAAAGACCCCGCCAGCGACAAAATACATACACAAGTAAAAAACAAAATACTCTCAAAGCATGTAAGCCCTACCCCAACTGAACTCCCCCCGCCGAGACATGCACACATAGTACACACTCACCTTGGAGGAGGATGTGTCACACTCCTGGCAGATCCAGCCGTATCCCGTCTGCTTGGGGGATTTCTTCAGCGGGGGGTCCAGACACCCGAAGTGATAGCAGAGCCGGCACTCGTCACACCTGAGACACAGATAGGAAGGGCAAGTGTTACACCTCACATAAATAAGGCCCCCCTGTCTTCCTAGAATGATGAGGCCAGCTTAGGGGCTATGACGGATGATGACAGGGCAGCTAGTTGTCAGTCATGAGACTTTGTTAATGCATTCCAAAGCATCACGCCATCCCCTTGACCTTACACAGCCATTGACTGCCCAACGGTTCATATCAGCGGCCAGATAAATACAGGCCCTGCTAGTGTCAGATAAGGTCTTCTAAAGCTGGACTGACTCTGTGTACTCAGGTGAAGTAATAAGGGTTAGGCAACACACAGGACTCACGTAGAAATGTGAAAGAAAAACTGTCCGCAGAAGATGACCATGGCCAGTGCGTTGATTAAGGGGGATACAGGGGTCAGCAACCTTAGGCACAGGTCGCTCAACCAATGGCACACTAGCAATATGTGTGTAAGAGAGGTTTTTGGAAAATAAAATCATAAGGTGCACAGACGTTTTTTTGTGACTTTTCAGCCATCCAGCTCTACTCTGCCTCTGATTGGCTAGTACTCACAGAATGCGGCGCAAAGGAAAAAAATAACACTGCCCGAGAGGGCTCTGTAGATGATGGCAGGCTTAATGCAGATATGGCACACTGATTAACAGTGTTAAAATTAAAAGTTTTTTTTAAATGGCACTTCATATTAAAAAGGTTGGCAACCTCTGATTTAGAATACCTCATTCACTAAATGTTAAAAGCACTGACAGATAAGTCCATATGTATGCATATTTATCATTTTAATGGGTAAAATATTTGCCGTTAATCTCATAATATGAGTGTGGAACTGACTGACCAATCACAGGCTTGAGCAACACTGCAAGCAGCCAATCGTACATGTGGATCAGAACAGTGAAACATTATGTCATCAAACTTTCTGCACATTCACAGCAGAAATAAACAGCAACCTCTTCTGTCTGAAGTGAACTCATTTCTATTAAATGAAAAAAAATGTATCTGTTAAAGAAATAGTTTTTTGGCGCAAAATGAACCTAGGTGTTAACACATGGATACAGAGTCGACCGTTCTCTGGCTCAAAATAGCACCACATTTCCCTGGTAGCATAATGAGGGTCCCTACATGTACACCGAATTGAGAACTTTGTAACTGTACAGACAGTTTATTAAAAAGACAGTTCGGTATACAAGCAGGTGCCATTTTGGGAAAACATGAATGATGAGTAACGTCGCTGTGCTTGAGCTACGTTATAGGTTACTGGTGTGTAGGGACCCTCATTATGCTACCATAGAAGTGTGGTGCTGTTTTGAGCGTTGTTAGTGGTATAGAATTAGTGATTTCTTTTTACATTTGCGTGCCTTAACAACTAACGTTATAAGCTAAATAGCGGTTTGCGCTAAAACTGATCACATTCTATTAGCATGAAAACATATCCCAGAGAACGGTCAACTCGGTACCCATGTGTTATTAACTCCTAGGTTCATCTTGAGCCGGAATTGTCCTTCAGTTATTTCAGCCCTATATTAGTGCAGCCCTAGTGTGAAATTGTACTGTTGTGTGACAATGGAGGAAGCGTGGATATAGACTAATCCTTTCCAAATGGGACTTTAGATTAATATTTTATCACAACATATCCAATGGTGGGCTTGGTACACTCAACGTTTGTAGTTTCACAGAGTATTAATTGAAGATTACTAGGTCTTAAAAAGTCTCTCTGAACCCTGCAGACACACATGCCGTTATTGTCTTGTTGTGTTTCTCTCCCTGTATTCTAAGCCCTCATACTGTCCTTCTTTCCCCCATAATGGAGACGAATAGAGCGGGTTCAGGTTGACCTCCCTGGCTGTAAAGCCGTTATCAGATTTTCAGTGGCGAATGTGAATCTCCTTCATTGATTAGGACATAATTGGCTCTAATTGTAGTGTGTGTGTGTGTTTGTGTGTGTGTGTGGGGGAGCTTGGTGAAGGGCATTCAGCCTCGTACACAACTAAAAGAAAAATCTGCTCTCTTTGTGCTCTAGTCACAGATACACCAATGCATCTTATGTCATTTATTGTGTGTCAATGCATGAGGTAAAATATGAGGTTTATTTCAGTTCTTTAGTCCAAAACTCCCGAAATATACAGTATATCAGCAACTACTGAATGGAGTGCCATGAGCTCTCTCACACACAGCTACGGTGCCCAGTAAATTTGGTGATGCCCTGACTTTTTCTCTAGTGCCACCAGCAGGTCAAAGTTTTTACTCAATTCAATTTTACTTATAGTATCAAATCATAACAGGAGTTATCTCAAGACACTTTGCAGATGGAGTAGGTCTTACAAAGACCCAACAATTCCAGAGCAAAACCTTCCTATTAAACATCAGCATGTTAACATTGTAGTTGTCAGATCACAGATGTATTAAAGGCATAGATAAGATCTTTTGAAATGTGGTTGTATGAGCTACTTCTCCATAGACAGTGTGTTAGCTACAGACGATGGCAGTCGGCACGCTTCCAGTTTGGAGAAACAGAGTACCAACATGGAAGATAAGCAGTTTACTGCTCTGGACGGGAGGTCAGCAGCTAAATGGGTTTTAGACACCTACACAAATCTATATCAGTTTAAGTGTATGCTATCACAACAGGGAACTCAAGCCGATATATTGCTCTCTTTTCAAGACCAGACTCCTTTGTGTGACTTTCGTGTTTTAAAAAGGTGTTGTTGTGAGGCATTCTGAAGGGAATACCTGCAGACACTACACATGGCTGAAAAAAGTACCTATCAGGTTTTTTAAGGGTCCACATATACCTTGGATTCATGGGCGTACATTTCATCTAAAGGCCCTGACACACCAACCCGATAATCGGCGGTCGGACAGTCTGGTGAGGTCAGTGACTCGAGTCTGTTTGGTGTGTATCGTCGTCCGTCGGAGAGGCCGGTGGCCTTCATTTTGGCCGACCTGACATGCTTGGTTGGAGGGCGGGCTCAAATGACCAATCTGATTGGTGGAGTGCTTACCCGGAAATGACGAGCAGGAAAATCTCTCAAAATCTGAGGAAAATCTTTTGAATTGACCTTTGTCAATCTGAAATGAAGACAGATTCATCAGCTGCAAGGCCCATTTCTCGCTTAAAATGTTTTCAGAAACACGTTTCGGTGAGTAAAACATAGTAAAATATGAGATTGTATTCTCAACAAGCCGCCATGACAGTCTGGCTTTGAATTTCGGACCCACGTGACACATTTGTCCAATCAGCTGCGGTTGGCATCGCTTCGATGTGTACCGGGGAGGCGGTCAGTCCGACTGCCTTTTCTGCCAACGGTCAGCCGTCTGGTTGGTGTGTCACGACCATAACAGATCAAATTTATCAAGATCAATTTTTGCAGGGGGCACAAATAATACAGCTAAAGGAGTAGGGGCCTTACATGTCCTATTTTATGTGTGTATTGTTTTTCTACAATTATTTTAAGTATATATCATTATTTACAATACACACGTTTTTAATGACACAACCGTCTGATGGGGTAGGTCCTGACCCCCCTGCATTTCTGCCAATGCTTGTAGCATGATATTGGATACATTCTATTTTCATTTTTGTATCAAAACAGACATGTGAAATTGAGGCTTTCCAGAAGCTGCTGATCCACCCTCCTCGCCTCAGTCAATAAAATGAAGAGGATTTATTGACTCAGCGGGCGATCACTGCTCCTCCACACTGATTCTCTTTGATTTTGTTAGGATCTTCGGTTTTTTCATGCTGTAGTTTCAGGATGAATATCATGAAATCCCATTATACACTCTGTCCAAGAAGCTGTCTGTGCATGATTTATGGCAGCCAATGTTTGGATATCAATTACCAGTCGTCAACAATGAAGCCGGCTCTGTGTTGGATATGTCTGCTGAAAGGAATTAGGCGGTTTGATGCTATCAGATCTGATGTACAATATGGTTAATGGCAACTGTGCCTCGGGCTCTACCTGGGCTGAGAACACGCGCAGTCTGAACATGAAGCCGTCAACAGCTTGTTCAGGGTCATTTTGCATTCTATTGTTCACTTTGTGTTACATTTGTATTTATAAGGGAAAAATCTGTAAAAGTATTTGTGGTCATTCAAATTTCCTAATGATCTTCCTTTATAATGTCATACCAATATGTTTTATAACATCTTCAACCGTCAAAAGCTGTTTCAAATGCATTCTGTGGTAGTTATTTTCTTAAGATACTGATAAGTGTCTTGTCTGACAGCAATTGCTTTGAATTTAGGAGTCTTTTTCTCCTGCTACACAAAAGGGAGAAATCTGGAGGAACTTTTTATGCTTTTTGTGAAAACAAAAAATGACAGTAGGATGTCAATGGATTCATAAAAAAGGCTGTCACTGGTGATGGTTATGTGATAGTAGTTACATTTTCAGATTTTGCAATAATAAATAATCATTGAACTACATTCTATGGAAGATGTAGCCCATACACAAACTGTTCACAGTGTGTGTATTTACAGTAATTGTGTCATGGTTTCAGGAGTTGCAGGTCTGGACCCAAACGCAGGAAAGACAAGGAGCTGCAGGGAGAGTTTTAATGATTCAATGACATGAATCAACTTAAAGTTTAAGTAAAGCAAGTAGCAAACCAAAAAACAGGGAAAACCAGGAACACGACAACGACACCAGAAAAAAGAGAGCACACAGACTCAATACACAAGGCAACGAGGGTGGTGGCATGATAAGGGCGAGGCGCAGGAAAACCATAGGCAGTGAAATAAATGGACATTGTGACCCCGTTGATTTCAATGGAGACCAGTAAAGGATATTAGAAGCACTTTTCTGGTGAGGTGACGTGAGCAACCTGTCTGAAAGTTGTAAGTCTTCTGGTAGCGGTGCCACGAGAAATCTCAATCATTCCCAATCAGCAGCGACAGAGAGCGTTGGTATATGTTAGGAGATAACATAGGCACAGGCTAATTAATGCTAACTAAAATGCTAGTTAACATTAGTAATTTAGCCTAAACAGCTAATGGAAGTTCAAACTGTCTGCAAGCTTATCCTGTACTGTTCGGTAACGACACAATCGTTAGTCTATTTTTACAAAAACGTCTGCTACGGAGCCATTTACGTGAGGTACAAGGTAATGGAGCCTTTTATACATTGTCAAATTATTTTTTAGAAATAAACATTGGAAAAATTAATTCTTTAAAAGCTTCAGATGTAAAGTTATTTGCTGTCAAAGTGAATGGCAGTCAATGGAATGCTAATGGCGGGTGAGTGCTAGGTAGCATCAAAATGGTGCCATAGGAGCTACGCTTTGTCGAGGTTGGCTTACCCCCTTGGGGAAAACACACAAGGCAGGAAGTCAAACAAGACATCAAACAAGGCATGACCCATGGGAAATGACCCTTCAAACTAAAACAGGAAACTAAACTGAACTTTCTTTCTAAAGCATCAGAGACAAACAGAAACCTACACTGTACATTTACTACCACTAAACAAGTAATCTGCTGATGTATTCCTAGCTCTGATAGCCGACAGCTGTCTGCTCTGAGCGCATCCACTGTCACACACTCTCTCATGTAGTGGACACACACTGTACAGTAGTTATTCCTTAAAGGGAACTTCCCCGGTGTTATAACATGATGATAGTCTGCCAGAGCTTCCTTTGGTCCATTTTTGCACTGAGATGTTTTATTACAGAAAGTGTATGAAACCCTGCATTCAACTGCTTTCTCAGAATGTAGAATACGAACTATAACCCTCAGATAGAAGCAGAGATTTATTGGGGCATTTGATCATCTGTCCTTGTATGTATACAGTATTTCTCACACTGGACAACTACATTCTGAGCTAATCCCTCATGTCAGCAATTAACTTGGTAATATATCAATAGGAATGATGGCCAACAGCACAAAAATAAGATCCAAGTTGCAATAAACCAGAATTATCCTGTAAGCAATCAACAGAACACAGTAGGGACCTTAATTTAGACTGAGCCTAGCCAAACTCTAATAAGCATAAAGTTATAAAAAGTAGCCCTCTGGCACTCGGCTAAGAAAAGCTGTGGATAGGTCTGATAATTTACAGTAGTGTTTACATATTGAGTGTGGTGGATTTACTAGAATCAGAGTAGAAATTTAATTGGCATAGATAATTGGCAGCTTATGAGTTTTAGGGGCATACACTAACAGCTGCTGCCCGTTAACACAAATATGCCAAGGCAGGTGGATCTCTCTCTCACACACACACACACACACACACAGTAAAGAATCTTGGATGGGCTGAGCAGGCATATCTGCCTGGGAAACGATGGGAATTGTAAGTGCCCTCCGGCCACCTAGTGAATGGAAGACAAATGACCAAAGTGTGTGTGCTCCGCTAATGAGCACACTCCTATTGTCGCACACAAACCGCCAATTGATTTCACATGAATCTCCAACTAAGGCGTAAAGGAAGGAGCAAACTCGTCAGTTTTGCTGCTGGAGAGTCTTAAAGACCTTCCAAACTCACGGGAGGGCTCTTTTAATTTGGCAAGACTGTGATGACTGCACACATGCTTCCCTAATTCCTTTACCTTAAAGAACCCTTGTGTATTGCGGGAAAGATCTGTGAATTAAAGCACTTCAAACTAATGCAGACACAGGGTTTTCTGTATTTGTGGTTTTTAATCTTTATTTATCCATGAATGGTGGGCCAAAATGTGCAAAAATGGAGCTTGACATTCAGAGAGATCAACACATTCACACTATGGTCCCTATCTTGCACCCAGCGCAATTGACTTTGTACACATCATTCCTATTTTGCACCCGACGCACAACAGACTTTTCCCTCTCCAGGCTCCACCGGTAAATTAGCTTGGCTACAAGGGAGTAGTTATTGAGCAGCATTACTCAATGCCAGAGTAATTCGCTGAGCAAATTCAAATTGTGCTCTCACAAGAACACTGGTAGGATCATTTATGCTCCCTTTACATACAGAAATAGATAAGTCAATTTCAAATGATGTAACTGTCACTGTCAACATTCTACAATGTGTCCTTTTAAGTTGGAATGAATGTTGAACAATACATCCACTAGAAGGGGCTTGAACACATCGGTCTTGCATGGACCTTCACTTTTCCTTTTCGAACGTCCAACTCACATTTAATTCCCATCCAATCTCCCTCCTGCTGTTCTGTACTGTTTGACCCTGTGTTCGGTTGAAGTATACATGTTAGAAATTTCTAATTTGCATACATAAAAGTTTTAGCAGCCTTTGGCTCTTTGAGATGGTGAATTTGGCCCTCACTAGCTGATACTTGAGCAGTGCAGTTCTCAGTCTCTTCACTGTCTGAGTCACCTGCTACCACCAGCCTATCTGCTCCCAACACTGCCCTTACACGCCCAGCCACAGCAAGGTCCTTGATGTTATCAAAGCAATTTGGCCCTGCTTTAATCATTGGGAAAACGGAGCACCCCTCCCACCCCCTGCACTTTGGAAGCAGACAAAATCCAATCACTCATAGGAGAGGTTATTGATTGATGTAATCTTATTGGAGGTGAGGTGGTGGAGGGGACATGATTGATTGCTTTTGTCTGTTACACATGTTGTTCTCGTTGCCGATTTGTGTCCACTTTCTTTTGGTATTTAATCTCTATGTGAAGTTCTCAGATTCTCCCCCCCCCCCACGGTTTGACCCCGGGACCCATATTGCCAAGCGGGGATTCATGGCCCACAAATCTAAGCTGGCTTCATTTGATCTCATCCACATCACTTTCACATTGCTGTCCAGGTGTCATGGAGAGTAAGCGCTACCGCTCGAGGATCCGTACGGGGCCTTCATTCATCCACACATGCTGCAGAAATATTAGGTGACGTAACACCACAACTCATGACTCAATATAAGACTGAGTCAGCTGGATAGAAAATAAAAAGGACGTGGCTAATAGAACTCCAAGCAAAAGCATTTCTGTATAAATGCTTTTTGTGTTGGAGTATCCCACAGAAAGAATGTTACTGTATTAAAAGCAGTCTGTACTTAGCTCATTTCTAGACCAAGAAATAATGTCCCATAACATGTTTTTTTTTATCATTAAGTCTGTTCATAAGCTCACTTCTAAAGTGTATCTGTTAATTTATTGCTTCAGTGTGGAATTCTCAATTGCAGTTGATCAGCACAAGCATACTGTCTTTTGTACATAACACTGAAGAAACCAGCATAAAGTAATTGAAGCAAGCTTATGCAACTTTTGCAAAGTCAACACTTACGCTGACCCAGCCTTGTCACTGTGTGACAATTATGAGATAAGGGTTAAACAAAGCCAAACAGTAGTACAATTTTCCAAAGTTGAAAGTCAGTTAACTAAGTATTAGGGCTGTAATGTTACACCAAACCCAGGGTTTGATTCGTGTAACGATTTTTGACCCACAATTCGATACAAACCTCGATTCTTTTTTTTTTTTTTTTTGGGGGGGGGGGGGGGGGGGGTCAGTAAACATAATACAACTTTTTTCCTTCCACATGGCATTGTTTTGTTATTGGTTACATCCTACTTTGCAACACAGTTATACAACAGATACCTTATTTATTGATATTGATGGATTTCAATTTCAATTGATCCATCACCAAAGATTCTTTTGTACCTTTAAATAATGTGTCCAAAATCTTTTCAGTGGTTCATTAACTCGTTGGAATGAGACATATAATGGATGAATAATGGTATTGGTAAGAATAATGGACAATTCCGCTCCTAACCTGTAGAGGGAACGTAGAAAAGTGCTACAGTAAAGGTGCTGTTTGACAAGTAGCTAATGCTAATGTAATTCTTAGTGGGTAACGTAAGATACGACCCCGTTCAACACGCTCAGTTATCTTTAGTATGATTGTTTTGACCACGGTTGACAACCCACAAATTCATCAGTAACGTTAAATGTATAGATAGACTAATCTAATGGTAGTTTAGTAGCTAGCACATCTCTGTCTTCTGCCTCAGTCTCCCGGCGCTGCAAGGTTTCAGTCGGGATGAGAGTTGACAACAGCCCCGGCCCGGGGACACATCCACAGTCAGACCCCAGACAGCTAGCAGCCAGCCCGGGTCAGCACTTAACTCTGGTGCTAAGGATGCTAACGACATGTTACTGAACCGTCGGGAAATGGACCCAAGCACCTGAGTCAGAACAGCGGCTATTCGTAATGTTACACCTCCGATATTGTTATTTTGCATATCGTTACAGCCCTACTAATTATATAATGTCTGTTACACCTCTTCCTACCTGGACGCAATGCAAACAAGAACATAGATTGCTTCTCAATGATGTTCTAACCTGCTTAGTGCGTCAGCAGACAGGAAACGTGTTGCCTGTTTGGAAAACAGCTTGCCCTGGCCTTATTTTTTGACAAGTTTAGCGCTCTTCCTCTACCACATTGGTCAAAATTGTAACTAAACTACACTCCAACATTATAGAAAAAAATGTTAGCGGCTTGTTAGCAGAACAATAGTAAAGTGCCAACCACCAAATTAGCTGAGTTTCAGAGGAACACACTATAGTGAAAGGCAATGTTGACCAGCTTTCTCAGGGATTGTAGTAGAACACTGGATTTTAACCAGTAATAGGAGGAAACGTTACAACATCTACATCCACTCCATCAGTCAGGCTACTGTGACCTTCTCCGTGACTGTAGTCGACTAAAACGAAAATCTCATCCCCCTCCTGCGGAGCGAAATTGCTTTTAGTATATCTGGACAATTTTTTTGTGTTCCATCTGCCACAGTACACTCGCACTGTGGCAGTGACCCTGTGGCCAACAATTATGTGATAATAGTACCATACCAGAATAAGTAGCTGTGTAACAACAACACCAGAGTGTATTGAATTGAGCAAAGGTGTGTTTTCTTTTAAATTCACCTTTTCATTTATAAGATAAAGAACTTCTTCTTTTGAAAGTGACAAAGTATTGGTTTTAAGTGTTAATGTTTCAGTTGAATGTGACTAACTTTGACCTATTCTGATTAGCTTCTCTGATGCTGAACCTCTTGAGTATATATTAAGAAAGGCATCAGCTGTATGTTAGAGAGAGCTGTAATACATCACTATCTACATGACGTTAGTTTAAATTAGCAAATATATTCTACTAGCCACCCGCGACCATGTACAAGGGGCACCAAAGTGCTTGTCAGATGCTCAACCGTGTAATCCCCTCCTCTCACGCCCCTCATCTGGCCTCTCTCTACTGCGACAGGCCTGATAAACACTTTTGCCTTTGGACATTTTCACATAACATGCCATGGGGACTAGTTCATTTGAATCATATCCCAGCCTTAACAATGACCCTTTGTCACCGTGGCCAACAATTATGTGATAATAATAAATGCTTAAACTACTACTTGGTGCACATCCTAATATCAATAAAACTAAAAATAATAAAAGTGTTACATGTCTTAACCCTTCAGAGATATAACTTTTTAAGACCTTTCTGTTTCCCAGAAACAGCTATGATGTACCTAGCGCTAAACCAACCAGACTCCATTTAAAAAAAACAGTACTTTTAGCGTGTATAGTGCTAACAGTGAAGTGTCATCATAGGTGTGTGTTTGTGTCAGAACTTGTTGCTATGGTTTTTTTTTGCAATCATGAAAACCACGCGAAAACCATTCCCGATCATTACACACGTTTTGACGTATTTTGTGTGCAAGTGTTAGCAATGCTCCGTGAAAAGTAGTAGGACAAAAAAAAGGCGGATTAATAAGTATGAGAAACAATAGTCACTGCGGCGATTGCTGCTATTGCAGCACATCGGCACACTGAACAAATCTATGGACATGTTTTTTACCAGTAACATTAAGCTACTGGTCATAGCAGAATAAGTAGAGGTGTAACAACACCACCAGAGTGTATTGAATTGAGCCAAGGTGTGTTCTGTTTCCTTTTCATTTGTAAGATAAAGAACTTCTTCTTTTAAAAGTGACAAAGTATGGCTTTAAGCGATGATGTTTCAGTTGAATGTTACTAACTTTACTTGTTTACAATAATAGTACCTATTCGGATTTGCTTCTCTGATGCTGAACATATTGAGTAGTAGATATTAAGAATCAGCTCCCATGTTCACTTTCCTTATCAAAAACCAACCAGACTGAAAAAACAAAGGCAAAAATACAAAAAAAAAACACTAAACAAAGCACTGAGCTAAATAACCTTAATAATGAAACACAGAACCTGTAGGGAATATTGATGGTTGTTGCTTCCCACCTGCTTTGTACCCACAGTCATGGGTCTATGTATTGACAGTAGGTTTGTGGCCTGCAAAAAGAATTCTTTTCTCTCCAGCAGCCCTGGTGTCTGAGCCCAGTGGCTGAAACAAGGCAATGAATTTATCACAAGTGGGCAATGCAATTACCTTGGGAGTGGCCACATGACAGAAATCAATATGACACAAAGCACTCAGCCATTGACTCTCATCCATGACAAAGTGTGCTGGTGGATTTCCATAGAAAGGAGTGGATTATTGGACTTTGTGAGCCTCCTACTTTTTTGATTTACTTTTGGGTCCCGCAACATTAGAAAAGAGCCATTGTTTTACAAGAGACGGAAGAAATGAATGGACTGCTGAAGTCGCACCTATGGAGAAAACCAAGTCAGAGTGGCTGCCTTTATTAGCTAATCTGGACACAACTCATTCACAGCTGGGATGGAAGGGAAAGGAAGGGGAGTTAAGTCTACAGCTCTCACCTGGTGCTTTGTATGTGACTGAAGGCATGTGTCTTTCTATTTCCAGCAGGGGGCCCCAGTGAACTGGCTACAACCCTGGAGAAGAGTTGATTTCAGTAAGTCTGTGCCCTCACCTCTGTGGGACAAACCCAAGCTTTGTAGTGTCTGACCCGGCCCAAAACTCCTATTGGTACATCGCTATGGAAATTCCACAAGAAATACAGTTTGTACGCCATGTAACTCCAATAAAATAAGTATATGACGAGGTAATCAATTAAGATATAAGGCACCCATGTGGCTTTGTGGTTCCTGTTCAGTGTGTAATGATTAAATATGGGGTAGGAGCCAACACAGTGCAGATAAAAGAGGATAAGACAGAAACCAGTTAAGGAAAGGAGAGGGAAGAGTGTGTACCTCAGGAAGCATTGGAGCAAACCCACACTGTGGCGGAATCAGTGGGATAAAGAGACGAGAGAAGAAGCTGGGGAGTAATAGATTTTAGCTGCTCGGCCATACTTCCCACACAGCCCCAGTCCCAGCTATTGTGTTTTCTGTTTTAATAGGAGACAAAAAGGGTGAAGTCAGCGAAAACAAAATGCCGCCATTAAATCATCTCCCCGGATCCGGTGTCAGAACAGTAATGGGAAACGCACTCATCATCGGAAAGGTTACTGCTTTCCAGAAGCCTCCCTGCTAGCTTTTCTCTCTTTGCCCCTCCCTTTCCTGAGCCTCCTGGCCCCAGTCTCATCCACCTAACCAGAAACCAGCTGTAGCCGAGCTACGAGTGTGTCGGTTGCTGTTCGGTCCCCAAAGACGGCAGGGTCAAGGATGAGGGATTGGGGCATCTACAGTTCACCACGGTAAGCTGGTTCCATCTCACGGAGATGCCACGTTGAAAACCAAAATGTCTCTGTCTGTCTTCTCCCACAAATGTTTAAAGAACAAAGTCTGCCCAGCCACCTGCAGACAAAGTGCCTTTTTGTTTGCAATACGTGGCTACATTTTAAGTTGACTTTTAAATACGACTGCGGACAGCAAGCTCCAAAATAAATTCCAGTGAGTGGAATTTGTGCTTAGAATGTTTTGTCAAAGTCCATTTCCAAGGTCTGCAATGAACCCTAAAAAGGGACAGTTCACCCCAAAATCTAAAATACATTTTTTTTTTATTGAAGGAAGTATACTCATGCACGTCTTCCTTGTCTTCAGACATTGCTAGCTTGCAGAGATCAGCTCACCTGAGCTTGCTAACGTTATAGCTTAGCTGAGGAGGTTGCTTCCTTCTGCATGGTTTAATGGTTAGCGGGTGTATTTGGTAGAAAGAAAGATAGTACCTACATGAAACTGCTCCCAACCAGTACTGTGGATTAACTTGAGTAACCCAGTCATTTTTTGGAGTGCCAACTAGTTTTCATTCATACCAGAGAGAAGGCAGACATCTCTACGGCCAATAACACCGGGCAACTCACGCAAAAACAACCTAGATTGATCAACAACACTACAGGAAACATATGTATTTCTGATTCTGATCTGTAACTTTAAATTTCAATTAATGCCATGTAATATGATGTGGATGATCCGTAACCCTCCCCCCTTCCACCTTTGCTCTACTGCTAAATAAAGCTACATCAATTATTTCTACCGATATACTGTAATGTTGTATATTTTACTCTCAAATATAAATTTCAGTCTTGGCCTCAACACTCTAGTATTGGTCAGGCTCTGATCAACACCTAAGTGCCATGCTTAAATGAAATTTACTGAGCACAG
Organism: Percina caprodes; assembly: GCA_013375575.1. NCBI lineage: Eukaryota > Metazoa > Chordata > Actinopteri > Perciformes > Percidae > Percina > Percina caprodes. The sequence continues at coordinate 21,840 of JABXJD010002602.1, forward strand.
TCATGGTCTCCAGAGGATGAACCATTTACATTTTGGACACTGCATGACACTTCTGTCTAGCACCACTCTAACTTAACTTAAGGCGGGTTTTTTTTATTACATGATACCTGCTCAACTAAACTCGCCTTTTTTCAGTACAAAACAGGACCTTCTTTTTTTTTAGTACCACCTCAGTCGAGGTACCAAGCAAGCTGATGCGATCCCACAAGGTGACTTAAAAACCTACAGACTACTGATTGGTCGGACAGAACTGTCCTTAATCCCAGCGTCATCATTGCTCGAAACAGACGGGGGGGGGGGGGCCCTGAACAAACCCGCCATTTTTAAATAGTTTAGCCAGCTGTGTTTTGTTGATACCTCCAGCTTCTTTTGAAACAAACCTACCTACCGAGAAAAACAACACACTTTCGACGTTCTGTGTGTGTGTGTGTGTGTGTGTGTGTGTGTGTGTGTGTGTGTGTGTGTGTGTATGTGTGTGTGTGCGTGCGTGTCGTTAGGTCATGGCAGTTTCCTGCGGCAGCGCTATGACGACCAGCCATGCTCTCCTCAAGCAGTGCTACTGTTCCGAGGGCGATGTTGGTCTTGGATTTTACGAAATACATTTTTAAATAAATGCGACTTATATACGTATATATGTGTTTTATTTCCTCTTCATTATGCATTTGTTTGACTGATGCAACTTATACTCCGGAGTGACTTATAATTCGGAAGTTGCTTCCGCTAACAATGCTAGAGTCTGCTAACAGCTAGCTTTTTTGGGACCAGACTATTCCCATGAACAAAAGCACTCATTCTGCAAGTTACATGGCTCAAATTTGAAATCTTTGAGTTAAAAAAAAAAAATTCAGAAAAGATCTTTATAAATTTGACAACACATGCGCAGCATTTAGCAAACACGCTCCAAATACACACAACACAACCAAATACACAAACAAGCTGCAAATACAGAAACAATGCAAAAAAAAAAGCACACAATCCCAGAAAAAAAATGGAAATGGGGGTCGAAAACGATGCCGTTCCACTAAGCGCTCTCCCTAGAGGCCTGGAGAACTTCCGTTGTGTAAACTGGATGCAGCCTTTTTTTGTTGCATTTGTTTTCGGGGATTGTCTTTTTGGGGTGTGGGGTCCCCTCTCAATACACTACGCTTTAATTGCATAATGCACTACTAATATGTCCTGTAAATCTCAAGAGCTCGCACTGGACATGGTACCTGGGTCCTCAGTAATACACCAATACCGCCAAGTGTGAAGGCAGTCAGATGATTGGTTGTCGAGAAAATTGAAGGACAGACAGACACACACAGATGCCTTTCATTTTAGTTAGATGCTTAGTTATGAAAAGACCAAAAGTAAAGGGGATCAGATATTGGCGATCAGCAGCTACAGTACTTATACAGTTTTCATAGTTTTTAAGAGAAAGAAAGTCTATGTTGATCAAACCTCGTCAGTGAGAGAATCCCGCAGATCAGTTCTAGACTGTACTGTATGTGGGCTGAGAAGCACGGTCTTGTCTGAGCCACCCCGCCCAACAAGGCCACTTCCCAGGTGATAAATCACAAATGACAGAGGGCATTACACGCACAAACGGACTGCCGCAGTCGCACCTTTCGAACAATTAATTAGCTGGCTGACACTCATTTATCACTGCGGCAATAAGGTGAAAAAGTCAAGAGTTTATTAAAGCTCCGCTTAATTTTCAAGAGCTATAGGCCAGAGGCTGAGACACTTCACATACACAACAGCAGCAACATTCACATTCTTACTTCATACAGTAACACAGTACATCATCACAAATATTCCCTTAAAAGCATGGGTGTAAACAAACGTTAACAAATGTTTGGCAATTAAAAGAAAGCATAGTAGAGTTCAACTCTGTTCACAACACAAGCTTATGATATATAATCAAGTATGTAGGCACAAAAATGTACATTTGGCCTCTTCAATAAATACTGTACATATCACACCACGTAGCTACCTGGCATTCAAATTCTACAAGACCACATGACTTGTTTTCAGTTTTAAAATCACTGTACATATCTGGATAAATAGATACAGCCATGCATTGTAGAACTGACATGCAGTCTTTGAGACTGCCTGAGTATAAGTGATAGGAAAGGACGGGTCAGGAGTCAGCAAGTCATTCTGCACCGAGGTCCAGTCTCTAAAGACAAACCCAGTGTGGTGTTGTATCTGGACACAATCGCCTAGAGAAGCAGAAAGCAGTGAACTGCATGGGTTTGACTGCTCCCAAAAGCATGCATATAGAGCCCTGTACAGGCAACAGAGTGACATGAGGGCAGAGTGTGACACTTGTCAGGAGCCCTGACAGAGCAGCAAGCAGCTGTTGTTTTGATAGCATTGACTGTAGGACCCCAGGGACACGGAGACACCGCTGGGCTTCTTTCTGAGGACGTGTCAGTTCAACTGTCACTTTAAGATATGGAGACAGAGGAAGACTTCTAAATGCCTAAAGACACTTAAGACATTTGGACTAATATTTAAGTGCTATAACCACTAACTACACTAGTTTGCTTCTACGACTGACGCTTTATAGTAGCATAGTCATATTCTGCTACACTTCATACACCAGAAACAGTTGGCCTTTTCTACACACTACACTGACTTTTCTTAATGCTTCTGCTCCTCTATTTACTTAGAACACACAACACACCACAACACTCAACTCTGAAAAAGTCTGGGGTCAAATGTGTAATTAACAAAGTCCACACTGAAATGCTCAGGGTGATTGGGTGGCAGATGGCTCAATCAATAATACTGATTGGTACTGATGAGAGGTTGTGTGGGGAGGTCACCAGCCTAGTAGCAAATAATAAAGAAGTAGTTGATCTAAAATAATTCCCATTAGGTCTGGGCAATATATCGGCCTTGATATATGAGACTCGATATCGTCTTAAATTTTGGATGTTGTAATATTGTGTTCTGAAGTTTTGTCTTTTCTTGGTTTTAAAGGCTGCATTGCAGTAAAGTGATGCCATTTTCTGAATTCACCAGACTGTTCTAGCTGTTGCCCACTAAGTCATTGTATCCAACTTATTGATAATCATTTATCTAAAATGTTACTGTGCACGAAAATTCAACCCTACAATACTGCGACATTGAGGTATTTGGTCAAAAATATCGTGATATTTGATTTTTTTTTCTCCGTATCGCCCAGTTCTAATTCCCAAACATACACGTTGAATGCAGGGGAACACCTCGAGGCACAGAGAGGAATTATTCCGGATAGCGTCCAAAGTCAGAACATGCACAAATCCACTGAATGCAGCAGGTTTCTGCCCGTTATAGTAATCCAACTTGTTCCACCCATTTCCTACAGACAGAGAGCTCAGCTGCCAATGAGAGCAATCCAGAAGCTTGTCGGCTTTGGATGGACTCGTTGCTCTCGACCGAATCTTCAAATGGGCACTTGAGCTTATTTGTTTGTTTTTTTTAGAAAGCTGCTTCATGGAAAACAATGCATCTTCAGTGGTCCCCATGGTTCATTACTGGGTATATTGTTATCATCAAAAAACTAAGAATTCTGCCTTTCTGCCTGTCCTATCAAATTAAACTGCTACTCCCTAGCTGATACATTCTATTCTAAAGGAAATACATACAAGATGCCATTTCAAGGGATCTAAGAAGATAACAGACAAATTAAATTCAGGACAGTCCCATCCAACAGTTAGCGCGATGGTAAACGCTTCAATCATTCTCTACTTATTTTTGTTTAATGCTACCTAACTAGCAAAAGACAGGTGTTGTGTGAATTGCCAAAATGGGAAAAATGGTTTAATACATGAAATGAATAAATACACAATTTTTTCTTACTTGGTCAAAACATTTTAGATGCAGATAATTGCATAGAAGCAACTTGAGCCACAATTGGTCACAAAAAGAATCAACCGAGTTTGTAGTGTGTACAAAGCAGTCCAACATTAACCAAACAGTTACTGACTCCATGTTTTAGATTCAGACAGTTCCGCTCAATTTTCGTTGGACAGTTGTAGGTCCAGTTTGGATCAGAGGTGGCTGCGAGGGGGTGACGGTCTCAATCTTCGGCCTGACTCGAGCGCCATTCTTCAAACGCTTCAATTTGCCTCTCTCTGTCTCTAAGCCAACGGTCATCTGTCCCGAGTTTTTATGGGAGGTGAGGTGGCTGCCCCGGCTCTCACAACCTGTGCAATGCAAAGATAGAAAGAGTCAGGGCAGCACACCCCACACCCCGACCAGCAACCCTTACAACTCAAACGCTGCCTCAAGAACACGACAGAGAAAACACAAACTCTTTGGTGTTCAAGTGTTGAGCTTTTTCCATTCATCTACTGCCATGATACTACTTTTGCCATTTGGCATTTTCAAAAAGCAGCACGATAAAAGATGTCTTTGCATACATGTCAATTTAAGAATTCATTTTCTTCTGCTTCTACTTTGCCTTTTTTTTTTTCTAGCACTGTTAAGGGGTCAAAAAAATGCCACTCAATGGAACACATTTACTGCATGTTTTACATTTAAAATGCCAAGTAAAGGAGGGATAGAGCTGCAAACATTGTTTTCATCATTTGATTTTTTTTTGTTTGTCAGATAAAATGTCTAAAATGTCTATAAAGTCTTCCTCGTGCCCAAAGTGACATCTTTACAAAATGTTTGGAATGTTTTGTTTTGGAAGTGATTATAAAGTATAATAATGAAATATAATAATATATTAGCATGTAAATTAATTTTTGCTGATTGACTAACAGTTTAAACTGTGGAGGAATTATGTCCTTTAAATTGCTGAAAGTGCTGAGTTTCACTCAGAAATTTGAAAAGAAAAACACAAAGCACAGTAGTGTTGGAATGAAGCAGTGAGGACGGTTGTATTTCTTTGAAAAAGTAAAAACTAGCACCATAGTAGTTAGTATGGCAAGACTCTGTTTTAGTAATGGAATTAGCTTTGTAGAATATACATTCCTCTGATTTTATCAAGACAAAAGGCAAACATAGAGGAAGTGCTGAGTTTGTATCAACAGCAAAATTCAAGCCGGAGTAGATCAGAAATGAGGGCGATGATAGCAAAATGTTAAAACAGGCTTTAAAAGCAAGACAAAAATTGGAATAAATGCCTGTCTTTAATACAAACCTGTCACACATAAAAGCTTCCTGCCATGTCAAATGCCAAAAAAGCTTAGTTATGTTTCAACATAACAAATCAAAAATTCATACACTGGTTCAAGCAACAGTGAGCCAATCACAGACAATATGAAATACATGAAAGGGAATTGTGGTCACATGACAATGTTTTAACAAGGTGCCTGCTGTGATCTAGTTCTTTTCTTACGGAATCCAAAGTCAAAGAAAAATTCTGGTTATTAGATGCCTGACACCTGAAATCCCAAGAAAGGAGCCGAATAAATTGTGCTATTCATTACGTCTTAATGAACTGTGCAAATGTATGTGGCAGGTCAATACAGGGGGCCTATGGAGAAGATACCCTCAGTCCCCTCATTCTGCTGAGAGCAGGCGGCCAGAGCCTAATGAAGACTGAACTTTAATCATCAGGGAGGATATGGCTGCCTCACGAGACCCCCCCCACCGACACACACACACACACACACACACACACACACAATGTTTGATAACCCCAACCCTGGTTTCCTCTCTGAAACACACACACACACACACACACACACACACACACACACACACACACACACACACACACACACCCCACCCTCCCTCCCTTCCTCCCTCCCTCCCTCACCTCACAAGGTTTTCGTTGTCGCCCGGCCCTTTGCAGGTTGTACACTCAGTCCTCGTGTCGTCACCTTTGGGCTTTTTCTGCATTGCAGAGTGGCGTTGTCGGCGTTCCCGTGGCAGTGGTTCCTATGGAAACACGGAGGATTAGAATCACGAGCTGTATGGGCACTTAGTGCCCGGGATGTAAAAAAGGAATAAAACGTTAAACTGAGGAGAGATGGGGAATACACCAGAAAATTTCCTAAAGCCAATTCATGAAAGTGAAGGTTAGGATTAGCCTGATGTGAATTCCTTAAAAGACAACATTTCTGGACATTTCTTATGTTTATGTAATTACAGCAATTTTTTTTGATGGTGTTAGTTTTTGTTTAGATATTTTATATACTGTATATACAGTCATTGTTAATATTTAATTATGATCTACTGCAGTGTTTAATCCCTGCACTGTTCACTTTTGCACACAGTCTACCATAGTACCTTCCCTTATCATGGTCATTGCATTTCTGAGTAATTTTTATTTTTTTCTTATGTATGTGTAATATATGTGTGTATATGTGTAATATATGTGTGTATATGTGTTTGTTGTGTTATGGTTGTCTAAGCTACTGGATGCCTAACATCTCCTTTTGGATGAATAAAGTAAGTAAGTAAGTAAGTAAGTAAGTAAGTAAGTAAGTAAGTAAGTATCTATCTACATCTATCTAGACAATCCCAATCAGAATTACCGACTTCTGTGGAACACTTTTTTTTTCCTTCATTAAGTGACTTTTATGGAATTGTTCAACATCTTTTTCTTATGTTAGAGAGGTGAGAAGTGCGACATCAACCTCACGTCTGTGTGTTCAATACAGTGCTGGAAACAGGATGTGTTTAGCACAGCTTAGCATAAAGACTGGAAGCAGGGGAAAGAGCTAGCATGGCCAACAGCTTTAAAATGTCACTTATTAACACCTTGTATCTTGGTTTAACCCATACACAAACACAATGTAACAACATAGTTTGTAGTTAATGTCCAATATTGGTAAATGTAAGCAAGCTAATAAAAGACATGTTAGGTCACAGAACAGCAGCAGTAGTTTTCGGTAGGGGTGGGAAGAATAATCAATTCTTAGATGCATCGCGATTCTCTTTAGAACGATTCGATGCTTCATTCTGATAAGTTAATAATTGATTATTAAAATAAATTTTTTTAAATGTTAATTGTTTATTTAAAAGTTACTGTCTCCAGACATGTACAAATCAGAAAACCGAGTGACTGAAAGAGGACGGGATAATGGACAACAACTTAGAGTTTACGCAAGAGTGAAGAAAAAAAAATAAATCAAGTTTTGTGTATATACACATGATCTCAGAAGACACATAAAATAATCAGGCAAAACACAAAGGCTGTTGATCTACTTTATCACATTACATTTGACCACCTCATGTTTCGTTCTAAGAAGCCAATTCTCCACCTTTAAACATGACTGAGCCTCTGACATGGAAGATCACTGAGAGAAGGTGACTTTCACAAGCATGTTTAAGGCTTTGTGTGATGAATACAGATATGTCAGAATCTAACAAACTCAGATTAATTGGTATATTTCTTGATATCACGCATGGAAATGTACATTAAAAAAAAAAAAAAAAAAAAAAAATAATTGAATCGTTGGCCTCTGAATCGAATCGTGAGGTGCCCAGAGATTACCACCCCTAATTTTCGGAGTTAAGTTTCTAGAGTTAAGCGACAAACCTCGATTTTATCTTCTCTGTCCTCACAGATGGGAACCCTCTTCCTCTTCTGCCCTCTGGTTCTCTGCAAAACACAAGCATTCAACTTTTAAGCAGTGTTCTAATGCACAATGCAAACAATTCTTAAGTGACATTTTCATGAACCTTCTTCTGAGTGGGTCAACACCTTCTTGAGATCAAGGCACGGGTGTAATTTGCTGCTTTTCAGGTTTCAGTTAAATTTACTCACTAAAATCTCCATAGACATTTTTCTGCAGGTTTCACCAAGTCTTAAGACTTTTCTAAGACCTTTTAAGACCATTGTGAATGATATTTAAGCCCTTTATCACAACAGTTTTTTCAAGCCAAGTATTTGAACTTCCCATAGCTGAAGAATTAAATCCGTTTTATGTCTGTGCTACAATCCGACTCGCACCAATAACACGAAGGTTGATTGGCTGCAATATAAATTGCATGTCGGCATTTGTAGTCGTAAAACAACAAATTATATTTGGACTACCAAAAGAAAGAACTACAACACCACTTAATAAACATTTACAATAAACATGAATCAATGTTTCTAAGTTGGGGTGGTAATGAGTTCCAGAGACGGGGGGCAAGAGCGGCTGAAAGCTCTGCCCCCCATGGAGGTGTATGGAGGAAGAGGATCTGAGGGAGCGGGAGGGAGTGGGACACTGGAGGAGATCAGACAAATATGGGGGGCAAGGTTGTGGATGGCCTTGAATGCAAACAGAAGGACTTTGAATTGGATACGGAGCTGAACCGGGAGCCAGTGGAGCTGTTGGAGGACAGGAGTGATGTGGTGGATGGAGGGGGTTAGAGTTATGATGAATTCTGCTTCAGCTGAATTCTGGACCGATTGAAGTTTATGGAGGGATTTGTGAGGGAGGCCAAAGAGGAGAGAGTTGCAGTAATCCAGATGGGAAGTAATGAGACTGTGGACAAGGATGGCGGCAGTGTGTGGGGTAAGGGAGTGACGGAGGTGGTTGATGTTTCGTAGGTGGAAGTAGGCAGACCGGGTAATGTTATTGATATGGGGCTGAAAGGATCGTGTGCTGTCAAGGATGACACCCAGACTCTTGTCTGTGTGTGTGTGTGGATGGGTGGAAGTCGCCTGAGATGCTGAGGTGAGAGATCAATCCAAGATGTTGGTGGATGTTCTTGATTTGTTTTCTGTGAAAAATGACATAACAGAGTAGCAGAAGGAGGTTGCATACAAGTGAGGGGGGAGAAAGTCCTGGGGTTGGGTGATATTGTTAAGTAGGGAAAACAGTGACTTGGAGTTTCCTTTGTTGGCAGTGATTATACTGGAGTAGTAGTGGGTTTTGGTGCTGCAACGGAGTCCTTGTAACGTAGGATGTAGTTGTTGTACATTTCTTTGTGAATACTTTTTCTATGGAGACGTTCAAGTTGCCGACCTTTGGCTTTCATGAGACAAAGATCGTGGGTGAACCCAGGGGTGGAGACGAGAAAAGAAACAGATCTGTTTTTAATGGTGCAAGAGAATTGAGAATATTATGGAGTCCAGTGTTGTAATGAGAGAAAAGATCATGGGGGATGGAGAGATTGTGAGTGTCAGGGAGGCAGAAGGAGTGGATACTTGAAGTGAGAGTGGCGGGGTTTATATTCTTTATATTCAGAAATTAAATAAGGCATGGTATTTTTGAGATGGAGTCTGAGTTTCACTGTAAATGCAAAGAGAAAGTGGTTGGAAGGTCAGAAGGGGTGACACCAGAGCAGCAGATTAAGTCCAGAATCTGTCCTTTGGAGTGTGTGGTAAAAATGGTATGTTGCTGAAATCCAAAACTCCCTAAGCAGGAGGTGAAGTCTCTGGCGAGTTTGGTTTAGGGGGGCAGTAGACAGTAGCAATGATGGTTGGAGTGGGACCAGACGACGTGCAGACAACAGATTCAAAAGGAGCTGGAGACAAGCACAGACATTGGCGAGACTTTCCACTTCTCGCGGTAGATTATCGCGAGACCTCCTCCCCGGCCGGAGCCACGGGGTTGACAGATGTACAAACTAGGAGTGGATTTGTTGAGTTGAGAAAAGTAGTTAGGCTGTTGCCATGTCTTGGTTAAACAAAGAAAATCTATCTTATAATCGGAGATGAAGTCCTGGATGAGATGTCCCTTGCCTGTCAGTGAGCGGATGTTGAGCAGAGCAAAGTTGAGTGAGGTGATGTCGCAGCTGGTGGTGGTGCTAGCCGACCGAGCTAAGCTGGCTAACATGCTGTGATCGACACCCCGGTTGGTGGAGGGCGGAGGGTGACGAGAGCTGGACCAGATGGACTTTAGTCCTGTTGAGCTATTGTGTTGGAGATTCCGCAGGACCCTCAGTGGATGTATCTCCGGCGAGGCTGGAAGGCGATGTCCGGGTGAAGGTGGAGAGTGTCCAGCGCAGGTCCAGGCAGGTGACTGCAGAACCGGAGCAGGTCAATGGCCGAGTACTGCAGCAAACCCGTCACTAGCAGGTGAACAGGCAGCAGAAAGTTCCAGGCACAGACAAACATGATGTATGGCCTACAAGCCCACATTCTGGATCATGACTTAGGCAGCATCAACGGCCAGTGAAAACACCAGGTGATGCTCAGACCGGGAGCAGAACAGGTGAGCTAATAGTGAAAACTCATACAAATGGCAGTGGTAGTATTCCAATGAAGGCAGTTACACTGTCCGATAAGGTCATAAAACATAGTGAGTCTGGTAAGCTTAGAAAATAAAAAGTTACCGGCTAGCAGCAGTTTTTTTATATATAGCAATTTTGCTATAAACGTCTATAGAAAAACAGACAACCAATTAATTTGCCCCCTGCTGGAAATTAGATGTGAGATTCAATGCATTTCCGCATTGGCTTCACTTTTCAGGCCCGGATGTGTCATCCATTATTTTTACAGTCTATGAACCTGACTCACAGCACTACTAGTCATGCTGTGGCACTGCTGAACATGCCACGCTAAACAACGCGGGATGGTCGTCTAGCAACACTACTACACGCCTCTGAAGCGCGCTTTTCCCCTTGCAGAAAACTGAACATAGCATGAAAGGAAATTAAAATCAAACGTCCCCTTCTTGTTGCTAGCAAAGTGAGTGCTGGAGCTGCTGAGGAGGGGTTAAAAGGAGAAGAAAAATTGACAACATATTCAAACAGATTGTGAAAACAATCCCATCTGTCGCTTTTGGCTCACCACCACTTGCCAGATGGAGCACTTATCATTAAGAATGCTAACTGCAAGAATGCTGCCAATTGGCTCCTATAGACTTTAACTCTTTCTCCTGCAACTGCGCTACCAAATAGAAGGCCTGACATTATTCAGTTATTTCTGCATTAGGGTAGTGTCTGTAAAGTAATCCATAGGGCCAGGGAGAGCAGGGTGCAGTTCAGTACTGGTTCAGCTAAAATAAAAAAATAAAAAACGCTCAGCCACACAGCGCAGCTAATCTCAGGCTCTGCTCAGGTGAGGAAATTAAAACTGCAGGCAGTTTATAAGTCCCAGGCAAAATCAATCTTTTAATTAAGTACATCAGTGCATCTTTAACAAGCATGAATTATTTCACACAGGATTAGAGAAATTAACAGAGCATAGGAAGTGGTGGTAACTAGATATATTAACTTAATTCTCATAATTTCCAACTGATTAATGGCATATGTTCATATTGGGGGTTTTAATGTAAGAGTGGTGGTATCAGGCAGCAGTAAATCATGTCCCATTAGGAGGAGAATTTTATTGCCACCTTCAGTTAGCCTCTCAAACCCTGAATTCCCATTTAAACCTCCCCTTCATAATCATTGCCTCAAATGAATTCAGAGCATTTTCAACATATTATCCTTTAACAACATTGAACTAGCGGAAGGTATTTGGATTTTTCAATAATGAAAGAATAATAAATGGCAAGGTGAAAAACTAAGAAGATCAGTAGTTACTGAATGTAATGTTAACTTTTATATCTGAGTAACAGTGAATGAGACAGCGGCTGCAAATTGATAAATCACATTTGGACCCACAGCCATATGTAACCTTAATGGTAAGACCCTGTCTGCATCCAAACTTCAGGTGTGTGTCTTTGCGCTGTATTATTCAAACCTTAGAGACATTTTCATTTCCAGGATGATCTTCTTGTGCTTTGACTTACTATTTCCCAAAAACATCTTCACTTAATTAGTGCATTGATTAATTAAATCATGGGGAGGAGCATCAGGGACGGGGCAGCAAAAACCTGCTGGCAGTGAAAAATGGCCAGTTTTCAAACTGATCCATGAAGGAATTAGACAACACCCTGGGTTTCTTCCACAAGCCACACACTAAAGAACAAATGTGTGTTAATGAGTTGTCCTTGCATGAATCTGGATCAATCTGGATGGAAGTCTTCAAGATGGTCTATATCTTTCACGGGTATGTGTAAAATACGTGTGTGCTATGGAGCATTCATTTTACAACTGCGACATTACATACATGCCATAAAAAGATTCAGCTCACAGGTTAGCTTTAAAGGTTTTCCTCCAGTAGCCAGTATATCCACTACATACCATAAATAAGAGCCACAAGACTCCAGCTTCATCAAGGTGGCATACACACTCTCTGCTGACAGGCAAACTCCCCAACATACACAGAGACAGACAGACAGACAGACAGACAGACAGACAGACAGACAGACAGACAGACAGACACGCACACACACACATCCCCCCCCTCGGAGGCCAGCGGGAGGTTGATTAGCCAGTCCTGACAAATTGAAATGTGGCTTTAGAGAAGTGCCAGTGTTTGGGTGCCCTGGTAAAAGCATTAAAAATGCAAAGCAGGGCCCTTTTAGCGTCTGCCATTGCACGCCTTGCATTTGAAGATAAATGCTGCACTGAAGTGCCTCGCCCGAGTGGCTGTGGCTGCGAGAAAAATCAGAAAGCTGCTTAATCCCTGAGAGCTCCAGCAGGGTCCTCAGCAAATGTCTGGGCCCAGGGTTTCCAAACCTGAACAGAAAAACACATTAACCCAGACTGCCACCGTGCACCAATACTCCGCTATTTCCCCCTCTAAGAAAGATAGACTGCAGAGAGTGGACAAGTGGCTCCTTTTCTTTGTTCATTTCTCTATTTGTAACAGACACGAGTCAGGCGCAGATTTGGTAGAACTGACTCTGCTGTGGGCTGCCACAGTCACAAGAGGAAAGTTCCTTCCCAGGTGAGTAGCACTGGGTCACATATTGACAGTGGAAAAACAAAAGGGAAGAGAAAGAACCCCCCAAAGCTGCCCTCCTCCCCACCAAGCTGTCAGATATCAATCTGTAGTGTTTCTTGAGGGAGCGGGGAGTCTGCTTTGTATCGCAGGATCAGAGCATGGTCGGTACAGATAAGTAGGATCCAGTGAGGGGTCTGTTCCCTCTCACAGCTGACACAAAATGTTACACTACAAGCTGACACAGTCCAAATGCTGTCGCTCTTTTATGGCCAAAGAAAAAAGTGGTGGCGAAAACAGCTAGAGAAGAACACTGACACAAGTCTGACAAGGTCGTAGCCTACACGGCTTTTAAACTGTCTAACTTCCGTCACTGAACTAAGGGTCCCATATTATGTTAATTTTCAAATTATATCTTGAGGTTTTGCCCAATCTTGAAGACATTCTAGGAAAATGTAAAAGGAAAAAAAAAAATCATTAAAAGCCTCTTGTATTTAAAGCGCATATATAATGCTTTTATTATTTATTGTGTTATATATCTTTTTTGTGTGCCCGTTACAGGTTTACAAAGTGAAAAAGTCCAAAGTCAAAAGGGACTTACCATCTCCAACAGAAAACACTGTTCACAAACTGCTCCAAACAGCTCTATTGTTGTCCAGCCTTTACTGACTAACGTGTGCATTATAACTTGTCACTTTGTAACACACGTTATAAAGCTCACGTAGCTGCTCTGCAACTGACAAGCTAGCAGTAGTTACTGAGCATGTGTGACTCCCAACAAAGATGGAACAGAAGTGCGATGCCTCACTCTGTAGCTAAAACAGAGAGCTCAACCCACAGGGTGAAAGGAGGAGCTGCAGCAAAGATGGTGTTTTCTGAAAATTAAACCACATAAACCTATTCTGGTCCAACCTCTAAATACAATTATGAACCTGAAAATGAGCATATATGAGCCCTTTAATGTTGGCTTATTAATCTTATTACTTGGTAGAATGCCAACAAAACTCAGTTTAAGAATCATTTACTGAAATGTTGAATAGTATCTGCTAAATTATGAAAATTAAGATTATAAGCGAGACAAACACTACTGCGCACAGTCAGTGGTCACATATCACAGAAGTAAACCCATAGGAATGAAGGGGGCTCCGCCATTAAAGTTGCATCCAGGTCCTATAATACAGCCATGGGGCATTCACATGTGCACATCAGTAGGTCTAAATTGTTGTTATTTTAATTTCCTCTAGGCGGCGCACATCAGCATGTGTACTGGTCTGACAATGACGGAGCAGCTCCCCTCTGGTGGAAAAGCTACAGCCTGCTAAATGTATCGTTGAGATTGTTTCAATACTCCTTACCGGTTTCATTACTAAATAATTGCTTCTTTTTATATATTCATTTTTTTTAGCTAAATGTGAGTGATGTAGTGAATTTGTAAGTGTGTAACATACTTCCACGAGGTGCATCAGTTCTTTTAAAATACATTAAAAACCACAGAACCTTCTATATACAATGTCTCTGGAAGACAGAGAAGCAAATGTATAAACCCATGCAATGCCTTGCTTTATTCACAGAAATCTGTGTTTCAATTATTTCCCACCAGGTTCTTCCCTCCCTGCTCCTGTATCCTGCCTCTAATCAAATGAAGTGATACAAGAAAGGATAACAACATTTTGTCAGTCTGAGTGGATGCATCCTGCCTAGGCTCCACCAAGAACAAATCCACAACCGTTTGTGTTTTTCCCTACTGACTTCTGTATTCAAAAGTCTTTTTGGGTTACAAATGTTGATTCTCTGCTCACAGGAACACAATATCGCCTCGTGTAACTTTCCGATAACCTTAAGGAGAAAATGAGGCCAATGAGAACTCAAGTTGATTATTTGTAATCAATGCAGATCAATCAATTTTTCAACACCGACATTAGCTGCACTCTGAATAGAGTGGAGGAAGAGTTTAGCACCCACATCTTTTCATTATTTTTGACAGCAACAACAGCGTTTTATGTTTGAAACTTACTTCTACTAGGGCTGTACAATACACACACACATAAACATATATACACATATACACACACACACACACATACATATATATATATATATATATATATATATATATATATATATATATATATATATATATATATATATATATATATATATATATATATATATATATATTTAAAAAAATGTTTAATTGTGATCACAATATCAACTGGCACAAATTACACATCGCGAAAGGCAGCGACATATTGCACAAGAATTTCGTCTATTAGTTAAAAGAAAATAGCTGGAGAAAACTGCACTTTGAAATATAATTGTCATATTCTTAGTGATGCCTTTCATGTTCAATTCAGTGTTCAATTTGTTCAATAAAAGAATGTTTTCTTTCAAAAAGCGATATTACAAAATTTCATTTTAGACTTTTAGTTACATTTTCATTCATGTATTACGCTACTTTTGTGAACCCAAGACTTTGGTTTACTCATTTCAAGCACAGAAACCGAAGAGATTTGAGACATTTTTCCGCTTTGGGGCCAAATTATCTCTTTACAAATCACTCTGGAACTATTTTGGGGATCACTATACATGAAACACATGGGGATCATTATATAAAAATACACTTAAAAGGGCATTTCAAGAAGATATCTAAAAATGCCTTTTGACCTCAGAGGGTAAACATCTGTTTATTGTGGGAATGCTGTTCCACAGCATTCCAACTATTGTTATTCGGTTCTTTATTTATTCTTCCTTATTCCGTACGTTTTTTGGCTCTCTCTATCTTCTGCATACTTTTGGCTATTTATACCGTTCAACTTTTACAATCTTCAGCTCTTTCAGCAGATGATGGGACTTCTTCTACTATTTTTCTACTATTTATACTTTTTCAAATATTAAGCTTTTAAACAATTTTGATGAGTCAATGAGAGCAAGCTTCAAATCCTTCAAATCTTCTTCTGCTCCCAAAATTTTCAGCGCCTTCATACTTTCACCTACAGACGTGTTTCAAACTTTACAACGTTCACAAAATATTCAGCTATCTGGCTTTATCTTTTCAGATTGATATATTTTACAGTTTTTGTGAAAAAGCAGTTTAAGTATAGTGAACATTTTATGATTTTTCTGCGTTTATAATGAGTGTGTATTGCGTGCAGTAGAGTGAGGAGTGATGTCACTAGAGTGGAGAGAGTCAAAAAATTCATCTTACTCCGTTCTCTATAACTTGCTCCCACGCCAACAATTCTAACTTATCATGACAATTTATACATCAAAACGTAGGTAATCTTGTCTAGTTTCAGCCAATGTGCTCATTTCTGCGATATGAATTATACTTTTCGCTCAGCGAGCTTTCAAAGGACAAGAGTTCAGGATCTTTCTCCATTCACTGCCATGTTAAACATCGTCCACATTTCTGAGCAAAACGCAGAGCGAAGCACTTTTTTAAAATCGCTCATACGCCCACATTTTTAACTTTATCAACATGAATTTTATATCAATACGTTCACAAAGGCCTTCTGGTGCTCAAGAGGAGGTTATTTGACTGAAATAACTTTTCATTTTGCCCGTCTGACCATTTGTTTGAGAGCTGGTTTAGTGTCTCAGGAGCTGCAGTTTCCACACAGTTGACACAGCAGCTGCACTGTTAACAGATCAAAGAGATGACATCACAGAGATGAAAGGCTTCCTGGCTGTGTTTACAAACATGGCCACTGATCATATGTAGCCATGACAACCATTTCCCAGACACTGCAAGACTCTGTATGTCTGTCTGTGTCATTATATATTATAATGTATAGCACTCTAAACTGATGCTTTAGTGGTAGCCTAGTGGTTATGACACATACCCTTCATGTGGGAGACCAAGGTTTGATTCCCACAGTGAAACTTCTGCCTAAACTTCCCTACTTTTTTATCTATTCTTACTACTTAAGCTTCTTCTTACTGATTTATTCAGTTTAGCTTTAGCATTTGCAATTTTTTCACATCATTTTTTACATTAGTGGTGTAATTCAACTTAATTACAACCATTCCTACTTTTTCAACTATTCTCAATACTTTTACTAATTTAAGCTATTCAACCAGGTTAGCTTTAACATTTCAGCTATTCAGCATTTTTCAACTATTCTCACTACTTCAACATCTTCTTACTGATTTAAGCTATTTATCCAGGTTAGCTTTAGCATTTCAATATATTTTTTGAATTTTCCCACCTTTTTACATTAGTGGTGTTATTCAACTTAATTAAAACCATTCCTACTTTTTCAACTATTTTTACTACTTAAGCTTCTTTTTACTGATTTAAGCTAATCAACCAGGTTAGCTTTAGCATTTCAGCTATTCAGCATTTTTCAACTATTCTCACTACTTCAACATCTTCTTGATTTAAGCTATTTATCCAGGTTAGCTTTAGCATTTCAATAATTTCTTTAGAATTTTTCCACAATTTATTACATTATTGTTGTTATTCAACTTAATTAAAACCATTCCTACATTTCAACTATTTTTTCTACTTAAGCTTCTTCTTACTGATTTAAGCTATTCATCCAGGTTATCTTTAGTAATTCAGCTATTCAGAATTTTTCAACTATTCTCACTACTTGAACATCTTTATACTGATTTAAGCTATTTATCCAGTTTAGCTTTAGCATTTAATTTTCTTCTTCTTCAATTTTTCCACCTTTTTTTACATTAGTGGTGTTATTCAACTTAATTACAACCATTCTTACTTTTTCAACTATTTTTACAACTTTTACTGATTTAAGCTGTTCAACCAGATTAGCTTTAGCAATTTAGCTATTCAGCATTCCCACGCATTTTCTGCAGGAAATGCATTTTCTAGTTATTAATATCGTTATTGCGATATTCAGCCACTTTATTGCAAATTTTCCTCATATCGTGCAGCCTTAACTTCTACTGATCAAATCTGAAATTCCCCGTGTGACGATACACACCGTGCCTCTCACTTGATGTTTCTTGGGCTCTGGCGACATCTCCTGTGGGATGAATTTGATTGGTCCTTTGATCTGCCTCCTGGACCTCTTGGTACCGTCTGGTAGCGTCTCCATGGCGATATCGGCCTCGTCACTGCTGGCTTGGTCACACTCGGAGCATTGCCTAAGGAGTAGGAAGGAAGAGAACTCCTCTCACTGAACTGGATTGATTTTGTTTTCACAGGCACAAATCTCTCGTATTCAGTGTAGAAAAACAACAACAACTAAGAAAAACAGGCGTTCACAACTTCTTTTCATCAGAAGGGTGAAAACGTAGAAAAGACAAAGTAGAGCTGAGTGAAAAACAGAAAATCAATTCACGAACATGTTTGACTTTGCAAATTCTAATAATCAATGGCCTCTATTGGTGACGAACAGCAATAGCAAAAACGTTCCCTAACGTTTCTCTATCTGGCCAGAATGTTTGATTTTTCCAAAATAAACCTGCATATCTAATGACATTCCCATCAGCCTCAGCAGTACTTTGTGTTCACTACTGTTAGCTGAACCACGCGCCACTGTGCGTAAGTACAGCTGGTAGCATTGATGTAGAAACTTCTTCAGAGATCATTTGTAGTATTTCGGGTGGATGATGTTGTTTGATGTTGTTGTTTGTCATTGCAATATTTCAAAAATGTTCCTGAAAATGTAATGGTATCAAGTGGACCATGTCCATCGAGCAGTACAAGGAAGTTCAAGTTAATAGCATTCCACACGTTTAAACAGAATTAAAGCATCAGCTGATTAATTTGCGCTCATCCTTTTTACCAACCCAAATTTCATTAAAAAAACACTGCATTCTTAGCCTAGAAATCCAGACCCAAACCTCAAAGATTAAGGGTCTAGCATCGAGTAATGAGAGTCATCAAGCTCGAGGGGCAGCACCAAGCGTGCATTTGAAAATCTCATTGCACGCAATTGGATAACACTACGACCAATCACAACAGCACACAGGGTGACGTATGCAGAGCTCCATACGCTTAGTTAGCAGCGGTGCTAACTGGTAGATTAAACGTCCTTCTCGCAAAGGAACGATTCGGGCCGGGTTTTCCTTGCCAATACACAACCCCAATTTGATAAAACTGAAATTTACTGGATCAAGTCAAAGTTAGAATAGAATGAATACAGTTTCAGAGACCAAGCAACCTCTGCTGTTTGTTGTACAGAAGAGCACAGTAGGCTGTAGTCTCTGTGGCTTTTTGTAAGTGCACAAGCGTGTAATTAGTTATGACTCAGCATCCACACATTTTTACCATTCAAATGGTTTCTAATTTTCACCCAATAATCAAAAGCGCATCATGCTTAAAATGAATGCCAAATGAAATACAGCAGTCACAGACAGACTGTGTTAGATAAACACAAACAGGTCCTGTATTGTAATACCAGCTGCATCAATATTTCTTGAATTTACCAGAGAAAGAGAAAAAAGCTTTCCTCTCTTTCTTCAAATAGTGGAAGAGGTACTTCACTAAGAGATAGAATATCTTAGAACTATCATTGGTGGAAAAACAGATGCACTAAATCTCTCTAGATAAGGAACTGCAGTAGTTGAGAGAAGAGATTGACATTTCCACCATCTTAGCATCCATCATGTGATAATCCTGCTGCCACCGACGGGGCTCAAATGTCACCACTAATATGAATAAACAAACTCGGGATCCAGATGTGGTACTAGCAGACAGAGAATAAATATGGAATGCAATCCCTGTTCATATTCACATAATTAAGATGTTTTATGATGCAAGAATTAAGTAGGATTGTCAAATGTATCAATTCTCCATTTATGAAATAAATGCATGCATGATAGGGTTTTGACAGATCAAAAAACTCACGTTCGGATCACGGTTTTGAGCCACGGATCGGATCTTTTTTCCAATCTGCACAAAAAATGCTTAAAGAACCAACAAAACACTGGGGAGCGGAGTTAGCTTTCTTGGTAAAAACAAGTCAACTACCAACTGCCGCTGATACAACTGAGCTGTAGCCGCCGTCATGGCTTTTTTTTTTCTTTTTTTTTTCATCCGCTCCACCGTTCACGTTAACAGCTTTTCACGGCAACCCTCCATATAGACTGAGGCCTATCAGCCTACTTGAGTAACAAAGACAGTAAACAATTATTTCACACTATTATTATGGTTAAACTGTGCAATTAATCCGCGATTCCCATGCATTCGAATCGTGTGGTGTGGTGTTGATAAGTACGGACCAAGGATCAACTACACTCTGTTACACCACAAATGGAAAACCAGTATGCCATGCATTTCATACCAGGATGGCCCTACAGTATCTTAAACCTTGTCCATCTCTCCCTGTAACCTAAACTGAGCCATTTGATTGGTGGAGCTTGTGGGCCACTATATGTAGAGTTGCAAAGTGGAACTATGTTGGTCCCCCTGGTTCTGGAAGTAAAAAAAAATCCCATTCTTTCTTCCCCACAGACAATTTTGTCGGGCTCAAAGTTAGAGCGCTCACTTTTGGTCCTTAGGTTCTGTATGTGTCCTTTTTTTAGTATTTGTCCCATGTATGGCTCCCCAACCCACGCGTGTCTTCATGTCTCACCAGTAGCTGTTCTTGGTCTTTTTGGGCATGCGTGTTAGTGGTGGCTCCAGGCAGCCCAGGTGGTAATAGAGCTTGCAGGTGTCACACAGCACCAGCAGGTGTTGGTCCTGGTTCTTCTTACAGATGCCGCAACTGCAGAAAAACGTGAAATAATGTGTGAGAATAGGCTCGTTATTGGTTATTTAACCCAAAAAAGCAGTGTGTGAGAAACTGTGTGACAGATAAGCCTATATTTGTGTTTTACCGTATAAATAGGGATTATACAGATGTAACCTCAAACACTGAAACCCCAAATGGTCTAAAAAAAACATTGATGGACGTCTGCAGTACAACACATGTTTCTGCACCTGGAATTTGATATATCAAAACAAGTGCCCCCTGAATTCACTAGCATTACTTTATCATTTAACCCTCCCAATCTTTCCTTAAAATCTCTCGGGACAATTTGTGTTCACCTGTAGAGGATTGCTGGCA
>JABXJD010000662.1:0-214918 GCA_013375575.1 Percina caprodes
TTCTTCGTGGCATAGATTCAACAAGGTGCTGGAAGCATTCCTCAGGGAGTTTGGTCCATATTGACATGATGGCATCACACAGTTGCCGCAGATTTGTCGGCTGCACATCCATGATGCGAATCTCCTGCTCCACCACATCCCAAAGATGCTCTACTGGATTGAGATCTGGTGACTGTGGAGGCCATTTGAGTACAGCAAACTCATTGTCATGTTCAAGAAACCAGTCTGTGATGATTCCAGCTTTATGACATGGCGCATTATCCTGCTGAAAGTAGCCATCAGAAGTTGGGTACATTATGGTCATAAAGGGATGGACATGGTCAGCAATACTCAGGTAGGCTGTGGCGTTGCAACGATGCTCAATTGGTACCAAGGGGCCCAAAGAGTGCCAAGAAAATATTCCCCACACCATGACACCACCACCACCAGCCTGAACCGTTGATACAAGGCAGGATGGATCCATGCTTTCATGTTGTAGACGCCAAATTCTGACCCTACCATCCGACTGTCGCAGCAGAAATCGAGACTCATCAGACCAGGCAACGTTTTCCAATCTTCTATTGTCCAATTTCGATGAGCTTGTGCAAATTGTAGTCTCAGTTTCCTGTTCTTAGCTGAAAGGAGTGGCACCCGATGTGGTCTTCTGCTGCTGTAGCCCAACTGCCTCAAAGTTCGACGTACTGTGCGTTCAGAGATGCTCTTCTGCCCACCTTGGTTGTAACGGGTGGTTATTTGAGTCACTGTTGCCCTTCTATCAGCTCAAACCAGTCTGGCCATTCTCCTCTGACCTCTGGCATCAACAAGGCATTTCCGCCCACAGAACTGCCGCTCACTGGATGTTTTTCTTTTGACCATTCTCTGTAAACCCTAGAGATGGTTGTGCGTGAAAATCCCAGTAGATTAGCAGTTTCTGAAATACTCAGACCAGCCCTTCTGGCACCAACAATCATGCCACGTTCAAAGTCACTCAAATCACCTTTCTTCCCCATACTGATGCTCGGTTTGAACTGCAGGAGATTCTCTTGACCATGTCTACATGCCTAAATGCACTGAGTTGCCGCCATGTGATTGGCTGCTTAGAAATTAAGTGTTAACGAGCAGTTGGACAGGTGTACCTAATAAAGTGGCCGGTGAGTGTATATATATATGATTAAAGGTTTATGTACACATAGGCACGACTTGGGTTTTATATTGGACAACACGTTTTCTGGGGCGCTTTAGTACAATACAGAAAGCCTTTTCTTTACATGTGACTCTTTACAGCCATCTGAAGGCAGCAAGGATCTGTTCCATCTGCAGTCTGCTTAACTAGAGCGATGTCACTGCCAAGCCACAATAACGCACGGCAGATGCAGTGGTTACATTTTGTGTAACCAGCCTAAGACTGTTGTAAAGCAACCACAGAACCCCCTGTGCTACCCATTAAGTTATGTATTGATTAATTATTCTACACAGTGTCTTCTTCACATAAACATGCGTTTTAGGGACAGACATTGAGAACAGTGCACACTTCATGGTGAATCTTAAAATGTCTCGTTCAGCTTCTAACTCTTTCAGGACTTTGCATTCCTGCCATTCCTTTACCCGGCGTCTGAATCCTAAACACCTGCGGGTGTCATCTTTTTATGATTATTGTTTTTTCAACTCAGCTCAACATTTTTAATTATAATACAGGTAGATGTGTGTCTGTGATGAGCAATATGTGATAGAAATGTTTTTTTTAAACTAAAGTTTAAAAATAGTTTTCTTCCAAAGTCCCATCCAACAATACGTACAATACTCTGTCCACATGATTCCCAAACTATCAGTGTGTCAGAGGAGAGCTCGGGGGATTAAAAGGGGTGGAAGTAGCAGATGTGATTGAATGCACCCACCTATAATAATGCTTTCTTTCTGATGCAAGTGTGTCACAGGTGCACTTGTGTGTGTCTGTGTGTCTACTTCAACGTTAACTGTAAAGCTAAGCCTGCTTGGAAATGAACACCTGTGCTGAAGTGTTAAATTTGTAAACTATATAAGTTATATAGTTAACTTAAGCAACACACGCACGCACGCACGCACGCACACGCACACACACACACACACACACACTGACTCCACTGGCTTCTTGTCTCATACAGGACTGAGTACAAAGTCTCCTTACTCACTCATCCAGTGCATCCACAGAAATGCCCTTCCCTACCTCAAAGAGCTAATTGAACCACAATCAAGAAGTTAAACCTTCCTTTTTAAGCATTTTTGTAAATCAAAAAATTTCTTTTGCTTCTGTTTTTTTAAATCTTGTTTTACTCTATAGCACTTCGGGATTGATTTCTCAATGAAACTCTACCGTCACTGTAACTTTTAAGTACAATCTGTTCATTAAAGACTCCTTTAAAACCTAGTTTCTAGTCACGTGTGTTTATCTGGGTCAAAACTAAACCCTAACAATTTTCTTCAAACAAAATGTACTGATGATAAACCAGTATAAATTTAAGCAACAGAGCCATAAACTCTCTCTCTGTCTCTTTGGCTGACTCTGTCTTTATGAGTCCAGTGTGAGTCGGTTTCTTACTCAGTCCGGTTATGAGGGTTGATTAACACAGATTTTTCTGATTGGCTCTCATAACGAGCCGGATTGGGTGACACATGGCGCACTGTCCATGAGGAAAATGTCTGTGATTACTCCATATGTTAATTGTGATATTTTGTGGGTAAAATCTGCATCGTTCTGTCTGGTAATTCTAAGATATACAGTAGGGTTGCATATAATGGTTCTAGAGTAAGCTACAAGCAGCAATACCACAGACTAGAGATGGTCCAATACTGTTTATTTATTCCCGATACCGATTCTGATACCTGAACTTGCGTATCAGCCGACACCGAGTACCGATCCAATACCAGTGTGTCATATATTTTATTATGTTTTAACAGCTGTATACTACTATCCCTGTATGGATGTGATATGATCACTTTGTTGTCAGTCTACCTCAGGTTCAACTCTCAAACAATGTATGCCACAGAACTTTCTTTTATTATGCAGTTTGGCAGTCCGTTATAACAGAAAAAGAACGTAAATTATTTTAATGTAAATTTTCTTCAGGGCTTTATAACGTGGTATCAGATCAGTGCATAAACTCCAGTACTTCCCGATATTGATACTAGTGTTTTAGGCAGTATCTGAGGCGATACCGATATCGGTATCGTTAGCTGTTGGTATCCCATTGACTGCCATTCATTTTGGCGCCACTTTGACAGTGAATAACTTTACATCTGAAGCATTTAAAGACTTTATTTGTCCATTGTTTATTTCTAAAGAAACATAACAATGTATAAAAGGCTCCATTACCTTGTATCTCACTTTATGGTTCTATAGAAGGCGTTTTTATAAAAATAGGCTAACGATTGTGTCATAAATATGTGACTTTCTGTCGCATAATAGACAAATTACCATACAGGACAGGAGAAGCTCACAGGCAGTTTCGACTTTAGCTGTTTTAGTTTATTTACTAATGTTAACTAGCATGTTAGTTAGCAGTAATTAGCCTGTGCCTATGTTATCTCCTAACATAGCTCTCCGTCTCTGCAAGACTGGGAATGATTGAGATTTCTGATTGAGATTGGCCATCTGTTAATGTGACTATTGGATCCAGTTCTTTAGCCCTGAAAACACCAGAATGTTTCAAATGTATTTTTTTCTCAAATAATCTTAATTTTATTTGCAGTGTTATCCCCACATCATGCTGAAAAAAAAAATCCACATCCACGGTTTTTTTTCTGAAGGCTGGCCAACTGCAATGCTCTCCTCACCTGGACTCAAAAACTAAAATACATCCAAAAAAGCGCTGCTAGGATCCTAATGAAGATACAAAAATAGGACCATATCACACTCACTCCATTGGCTTCCTGTCTCATTCTGGACCGAGGACAAAATGTCCTTACTCACCCATCCAGTGCATCCACGGAAATGCCCCTCCCTACCTGAAAGAGCTACTTGCACCACAAACAAGAAGGGCCTAAAACCTTTCTTTTTAAGCATGCATTTTCGCAAATCTAAAATGTATCCATGCATTTAAAAATTTATTTTCTTCTTACAAAATGTACTGATGATATAACAGTATAAACTTAAGAAACAGTGACATGACATAACACACACACACACACACAAATTGATTTGTCCTCAAATCTACCAATATTATTTCTGATTTTGTCAGTCAATTTATGAACCTCCTCCTTGTGTCACCTCATTATCTTAAGTTTTCCATGTCTAGTGATGTGAAACCAAGGCAACATACAGGCCTAAAAGTCAGTTCTACCAGTAGACAGGTCAGTATGGGGATGCACAATACTGACAAAATAATCAGTATACACTGATGCACTGTGACATTCTTCAGGGATGACAATTGTTGCTTTGAGATGAAATTTGCTTAAAAGACTATTTTGGGAAAGAAAAATACTGATAATGTGGTTAGTATGACTTAAGTGGGAGAGGCGTTCATTGTTAATAGTTAAGTATAATAATAATAATAATAACAATAACAATAATAATAATAATAGTTAATCAGCCTACAGCCTAACAGCACTTTGTGTCACTTTGATGTTTCTTGAACAGATAATATGCCAAGAATCTGAGACAGGTCTTCTAAGAAGAACAACATTTGATAACAACGCCCAACGTTAAAGAAAGTATATAGGAAGGTACCACACTACCTACACTGGAGTGCTATGTGGATAAAAATCGCCTATTATCACACTGACACACACGCAACACAGCTGCGCATGATTATTACTATTTACATACAATATCACAATAAAAACCTTAAAACAGACCAATCCTTTCTAGTTGACTTTCAAAGATACAGGACAACGTTAGGAAAGATATAATACTTACAAAGCTGACCAGAGCAAGTTACTTACACAGGACTAGAATTCAAAGAGCAATGGTCCACCATCATTTCGGGGAGAAAATCCAACTTAAAAGAAGCCATGATGGAGAAATGTTTTTCTTTCTTCTTCTTTGAACAGAACACGGCAATAAAGCTAAATTGACACAGTGATCAGAGGCCGGAGGTAAAATCCAGATGGTACACTTGTTGGTAAGTCCCTGGCAAAGGGTAAAATAAGGCAGACGACAGTGCACAAAGGAAGAGAAAAACAGTGTGCAAACCTATGCACATGGAGAACCCGCGACTGAAACACAAATACAACAAACAAAATCTAACTGAAAAACTGCCTTCGTTTGAGATGGAAGAGCACAAATGACAGACACTAAGTGACAGGCCTTCAGGTTGGCTTTCCAGGTTCTGGGACTGGGAGTAACCACAGCATGGAGATCATGGAGAGCTGCTGGGATCACTGGGGCCAGAGAAAGTAATGGCCATTTGGGGTCCCACAATCAAAGTGCTGATGATCCATGGCCTTTGTGAACATTTCTCCTAGGCCAGCAGATCTGGCTGCAGCGTCAGATAAACATGGTGTCAGATTGATGGTGATAAGGCCCAGTGGGCAGAGGGAATGAAAGAGAGACTGAATAGTACTCCCCAGCCAGTAGCTAATCCCTGGACTAGCCACACCAGGGGGCTAACAATTAGGTTCCGGCCTGAGGGGGGCTGTGTTTACCCTGTTGTCCTACAGGCTGCACTGGTTTGTGTGTGATTAATGTGTGTAAAAACCAAAGGGAACCTTGGACAAATGACACTGGCTTTGGTCTTTGTTCATTCCACAGTGCACACACACCT
Source organism: Percina caprodes (assembly GCA_013375575.1). Taxonomy (NCBI): domain Eukaryota; kingdom Metazoa; phylum Chordata; class Actinopteri; order Perciformes; family Percidae; genus Percina; species Percina caprodes. The sequence goes on from JABXJD010000662.1 coordinate 5,718, forward strand.
ATGAAATGAGATAAACTTCAGGGATAATACTTGGCCTACAGTATCTGTCAACCTGCCTTCAGGTAGTTGTTGGCTGGACTTAACATAACCCTCAACTGCTTCACAATGTTTTTGATTTCTGTTTTAGTATATCAATTTTCTTTTTGTTACAGAGACTGGTGCTTTTGAGATTGCAGCACTCAATCATTTCAGCAAAGCCTATTTCTAGTAACACACACACACAAGTTTATGATATAACAAGAACATCTTTCTAGAGTTGTACCAAATCTCTTAAAAAAAAAACTTTGAATTTCTGGATAGCTGTAAAGAAAATAACAACATTTACCCTGAATCCAACAATTTATGGATATACCTAGTGTGCTAACACAGCTTAACCAGCTTTCCATTACCATTTTAGCGCATATTATGTGATAGAACTTGGATATGACTTTTTTTGCAAACTTGTCCTGTGTTTGAATACTTGCACACTTGAGCTAGTGTTGCACAATTCCTAAAACTGGCAGTAGTGGAATGGGAGCTGGAGAGGTCATAGGACAACACTACTGTGATAACAGACAATATCAGAAATACAGGCACTGTAATTAGTAAAAGCCTGCTTTGCCTAATCTACGCACTCTGAATCTAGTTACCCAGTAGGTGTTAGTTGACCGTCTGTTAGGTGTACAAAGACTGACCACCTTCTTCCACAAGTGCTCTACAGCTGTCACACTTTCAGCATCTAAACTGAAAAAATGTGTCAAAACTAAATGGATATAGAACAGAGGGTTTTGCTAAAAATTAGAAATGGATAAAAAAAAGTATCCATTGTGTTTCCCTTCATTCATTCTGCCGTGAGTCCATGAACAAGGTCTGTCGTTAGTTCACGCCTGTAACAGCAGGACAATTGAGTGTTATTGAAACGGCTAAAGTCAGTTGAAGGGAAGATAGAATTGTCAGTAGCCTAACGGTTACAAACTGCAGTGAACAACATGCCAATGTGCTGACAGATTCTGTGTGTTTTTAGCTAAGCTAGACCAGAGAATATAGGGTTCAAACATTAAGCAGTGATGCAGTGCTGTTTTTACCCTATAGTTCTCCGTCAAGTTAGCATGAAGGGAGTGAGCAAAAAATAATGACAGGTAATCGGATTACATTTTTCTGATAACTTCAGTAATCACATTACATTTACTAATCAGAAAATGCCTGTGTTACTTGTGTTATGGTTTTTGCATAACGGGAGTAGAAAAAAACAAATCAAACATCCCTTTTTGTGCATGTTTGCATAGCCACTACTAAAGATGTCTTTTCATCAGTAGCTGTAGTAGGTAAAACTGTGGTCTTCCGTGTGTGTATCCTATTGAGTTTGGCAGATCAAGTTTTGCTGTCTCTTTTTCATACCGTTTTTACTAGGGCTGAAACGATTACTTGAATAACTCAAATAATTTGATTTAAAAAATCCTCAAAGCAAATTGTTTTGCCTTGAAGCTTCGTTACATCAATGTAAGTAATGGTGTGCGGCTCACAGTGTTTCTGAACACAGGATTATTACTAATGGACAACCGGCTGACGCTTCTGTGGACACAAGACTTACGGCGCAGATTACGAATAAAGGAAGACAGCGAAAATAGTGAGGGTCTAAGAGAAAAGACAGGCGAGAGAAACTGACAGAAAGTTGTGGTCATTTTAAACTGCAAACATGCTGCTGCATCATCTCAGTAGAAAACATCCAATGTACTCCTCCACGACACAAGGTAACATAATCGTCTGCTGCTCTCGTCCACTGCGCTGTTTTACACAACTACAGCATGTAACTCTGCAAATAGTGATGTTTTACAAACAATGTAAAACGAAAGCTGTCGGTTTGTAGTCTGTTTATAGGTTTGCTACTCATCTTTGGATACTTAGCCGTTGCTGGTGACAAACCAGCCCCTCTCACCAGCATGGCTACTTAATATGCACGTGAATGACGTCACCGGACCATGCCTGGTGCTGTCTGCATTCTTTATTCTTTCTCTTCACTCAGTATTAGGCTTCTGAAAATGTGGCCTTCTGAAACTGCGTAACTGACTGACAGCAGCAGTCACCAGAATTTAACTTCCTGATGATGCAGGATGACAGTCACTGAAACTGTCCAATTAGTGTCAGTCTGTATAACTTTGTTTACTCCTCTTGGTTTGTCAGTGTGAACATGAAACGGACCAAAACACCTAATATTTAATTTTTAACCATGGCCTGGACCAAATTAATTAAACAGGTTTAAAAGCACCCTAAGCTCAAAAGAAACTATTAATATAACAAAGACCAAACTGCATAATTAAGACAAATAGCAAACAATTAAAGTTGTGCAGGCAATTGGAGGAGTTCTAGAAAAGGTATCAATAATGTAAGTATATATACACAAATCTGGACACTTTCAAGGACTTCAACTGGTCATTTCTGTCTACTTCAAGTCACACAAGCTATTCAAAGCATTACGCTTAAATATGGCACCATGAGGTTTAAAAATAGAAAAGATGTATACCTTTGTAGCATCAAGCTTTATCTTGCACTGCACAACAAATTAGGTGAAAACTTGTGAAGTTATTAAGGATTCACAGAATGTCTAAATCAGTGATTCACAATGTTTTGGTCTGAGATTTCACCACAGCTTTGTCAGATAAACATACCACTTCATCACTTCTCAATGTGTTCAAAATGTAAAACACAAGCGATTGTTACAGTTCCATTGTTACACTATGGAACTGTCAATATTTAGGTTGGTTTAGTCAGAAATAACACTACTATTACTACTTAAAGTGAAGCTGAATGTTTCAGCCGCTTATTCAATACTTTGCTAAATATTTCATTACTCATCAATATTCAATATATTCATTACTTTTAGCTACCTGTTTAAACTTCTGTTACAGATGATATTATCTTTTAATCCAATATTTTTTTTAACGAATTGAGCAGCTCTACGATCTTTACAAGTACCTCCTGGCAACAGCAGAAGTACAAGTACCCCTGGTTGGGAATCACTGGTGTAAATGTTAAACTTAATACTGGAAAGATCATGGGTAAAAGTATGTTCTGCTGATCTAACAGAGCTATGACTCTGATGAAACGTGTTAACTCTTTAGGGAAACTGTTGAATACAACTACAAGCCTGTGTTATGTGTGTCCTATACCTGAGAATTCACAGATACACACGTTACAAACTATAGTACAGGTAAGCCAAGCTTAGAGGATGTCGAGTTATTGTGGTTTCAAGCAATCACTACAATTTCTAATATAGCAGATAAGTTGTATTTAGAGTCTAGGTCGTCATGACATGTTTTGAAACCATGGAGCTATACTAACAACAGGTAGTAACTACGACAGATTGACTGTGTATGGCTGCATGGTACTGACAGATAATCTATAAGCCCCTGTTGTCCCCCAAACTGCTATTAAAGCTTCTTACCCCCCGAGTGCCAAGTTGGAGACTTCTGAGGAAGGAAGGGGGAGCGTGGGCTGTCCAGTCTGCTCTGGAGACACATACAGGGTTTCAGGGTCCAGGCTATCCATCAGGGCCTTGAAATACAACTAGTAACATACAAAAACACAGGACACACAACACACCAGAACCAGACACACAAAAACAATTACAAATAAATACACAACAGAAATACACACAACAAATATTTACACAAGTAACACTCAACACATGAATCAAGCTAAAGTAGAACACAGACAGGTTAAAAAACAGGAACTATATAACTACTACAAGACTAATGAAGACCTACCGCTAAGATCATGGGCCCATATCACAACAGAGTTCAACTTATAGGGTCTTCCCATGCCAAGCAAAGCCATGATGACATGTGTTTTCATGTGCCTCACAGGAGGAAGGAGCCTATCTGCTCCAAGGCCAAACATAACCAACCCATGATGGTCCTGCCTTCATAGGCTGTGTTATGCTTGTGCTGGGGATTACAGAGAAAGCTCTGTTTTACGTAAACGGACCGTCTATGTAGCGTTCTTCTAGTCTACGACTAAATAACGACTACTCAAAGTAATTTACACATTGGTGGCTGAGGCTGCGATACAAGGTGCCATCAGTGTATCAGATAAACAGTCACACCTGATGGCACAAAATCTCTGTGGTTTTGGATTTTAGTTTACTACTATGTTCTTGTTTGCACTTTCAGATGTAAGCTTTGTGTTTACTGATTGCTTTCAGATGTTTCAGAACTGTGTAGTAAATAAGGTATATAAAATGCTGATATAAAAGTTTTCTCCTGCTGCTGCCTCACATTAAAAGCTTTCAACTAGCAACCAGTGGGAGGTACAAATTGTGAAGTTACAGGACATGCAACGCGTTTATCATATACCCCTTGTGGCTTTGTCTCAGAGGTAAAGTGAGTCGCATGTCAAAGTGTCATTGAGCAAGATACTAAACCCTGAGTTTCTCCCTGGACGCTAAATATAGCTGTCGTCACAGGTTGCTACACACTTTGAAAAGATTTGATTTAAAAAAAATTCTTTATACTAGGTATTTGCAGGCGTTTCAACAACAGCAGAGTGGAGCAGTTCAATTCATTCCCCATGAGTATAAAAAGTCGTATGAGCAAAGTCCTCTGACAGTGAGTGCCCCGGCTGGAACGTAAACGTATGACAATATTTTTTTTTTCTCGCTCCCCTCTCATGTCCGAGACACAGGTCTGCATCCTGCAGTTCAGTGTGGCTAATGGCTTGCGCAAATCTCTTTTTTTTCCCTTTGCAGGAAGCCGACAGCAAAGCCTAACTTTACATTTAATGATATCAAACAAAGAGAAATGTTCTTCCCTCATTCTCAAAATTGTCATACATCTGTACTAGAGTAGCCCTACTTCCTTGTTTACTGCTGCAATGAATGAAATGGAGAGGAGAAAAGAGCATCTGTCTCCAACAAATCATTTGTTGAGTGTTGGATGCGAAGGTAGTTTATTTGTGCTTCAGAACATGATCACTATGAAACAATCATAAAATAAGCTTTATTTCACTCTCGCTACTGTACAATGACAAAGTACTGTAGGTACAAAACATTAGTTCTTGTGGTGTACTGCTGGACTGGAGTATGTGACAACTTAGCTGTTACCTGAATATGACGTGTAAACTGCCCTACCTATTTTGATGAATGAAATGCAGAGGAGAAAATAGAATCTTTCACCACAAAATCATCTGTTACAAGTTCTTTAAAACGTAATCACTGTGAAATGTGACCATATCTTAGGCTGAGCATCATGCTTGAAGGAAAAAAAATGGTAAAATCTCTGTTTGCACTTTGATTATTGTTTATGCTTAAAAAATAGGAGGAGCCAGGGCTGCGCGCGTCGGGGTTACTCTCTGTTGAGTTCATTAATACCTCACATAAGACTACCTTAAACGGGTCACCAGTTATTAAAGGGGTGTGGCTTAAGCATAGAGGGCGAGCCAAACCATCAGCAATGAAGAAGGAACTCCCCAGGTGAGTTCAATGATACCTTACACAAGATTCTACCTTAAACGGTTCAAATGTAATGAAAGTGTAAGTGGGCGTGGTTTCAAGTATAGGGAGCACCTCTTAGTGCCTTATTGTCCCACTAGAGCACTGCACTCCCAGAATTCAGAGTTACTTGTGGTTCCTAGAGTCTCTAAAAGTAGAATGGGAGCCAGAGCCTTCAGCAATCAGGTTGGAATCAGCTTCAGGTCTGGGTTAGGGGAGAAGACATCGTCACCACATTTAATAGTTAACTTAAAACGCTCCTCTTTGATAAATCTTATAGTTAGGAAGTGATGAGTCGCAGCGTCCGCCTAGACCAGTGGGGAAGGGTGTATGCCGCAGACACGGCATCCCTTCTCTTCTCTGCTTCTCTTTATAGTCGTCAGATTCTTCTACCATATAATCAATAATATAATAAAACTAGAGAAAGGCAGGGCAGTACCAGCCTCCTCTCTTTACCCTGTCTCTCTTAGTTATGCTGTAATAGTTCTAGACTGCCAGAGGACTTCCTTTGACACACTGAGCTCCTCTCTCCTTTATCTTTCCATTTGGGTGCATCCATGTCCCAGAAATGCCTGTTACTAACCTAGCCCTTGGGAGTCATTCCCCAGAGTCTTTATGTTCCTTTCCCCCCAGCACATTTCCTTGGATCAGGGAGGCTCCAAAATCATGTTTGCAGCTGTCACTGTGGCCCTGCTACACATCCTGCGATGCCCTGTTGCATCCTGCTACGCTCTGTGGTGCCCTGCTACATCCTGCAATGATCTGCGGTACCCAGCTATGCTCTGCTGTGCCTTGTAATGCCCTGCTGTGCCTACCAAGAGCTTGGGTCTTACCGAAGTTTCTTCCTAAATAGGAGTTTTTCCTTGCCACTGTTGCTTGCTCTGGAGGGAACTACTAGAACTGTTGGGTCCTAGTAAATTATGTGGTCTAGACCTACTCTATCTTGTTATGAATTGATACTATAAATCACAAATTTCTAACTTTCAATTCAAAATGGCGGACTTCCTGTTGGGTTTAGGGTATGGCTCCAATGACTTTTTTTTGTACACCTGACATGCTACATATGTGTACCAAGTTTTGTGAGTCTACGTTAAAAGTATTGAAGGCTAAATCTTTTAATTTTGTAGGGAGTGCATGGATAGCTCAGTTGGTAGATCGAGTGCCCATATACACTCACCTAAAGGATTATTAGGAACACCTGTTCAATTTCTCATTAATGCAATTATCTAATCAACCAATCACATGGCAGTTGCTTCAATGCATTTAGGGGTGTGGTCCTGGTCAAGACAATCTCCTGAACTCCAAACTGAATGTCAGAATGGGAAAGAAAGGTGATTTAAGCAATTTTGAGCGTGGCATGGTTGTTGGTGCCAGACGGGCCTGTCTGAGTATTTCACTATCTGCTCAGTTACAGGAATTTTCACGCACAACCATTTCTAGGGTTTACAAAGAATGGTGTGAAAAGGGAAAAACATCCAGTATGCAGCAGTCCTGTGGGCAAAAATGCCTTGTTAATGCTAGAGGTCAGAGGAGAATGAGTTGACTGATTCAAGCTGATAGAAGAGCAACTTTGACTGAAATAACCACTCGTTACAACCGAGATATGCAGCAAAGCATTTGTGAAGCCACAACACGCACAACCTTGAGGCGGATGGGCTACAACAGCAGAAGACCCCACCGGGTACCACTCATCTCCACTACAAATAGGAAAAAGAGGTAATTTGCAAGAGCTCACCAAAATTGGACAGTTGAAGACTGGAAAAATGTTTCCTGGTCTAATGAGTCTCGATTTCTGTTGAGACATTCAGATGGTAGAGTCAGAATGTGGCGTAAACAGAATGAGAACATGGATCCGTCGTGCCTTGTTACCACTGTGCAGGGTGGTGGTGGTGGTGTAATGGTGTGGGGGATGTTTTCTTGGCCCACTTAGTGCCAATTGGGCATAGTTTAAATGCCACAGCCTACTTGAGCATTGTTTCTGACCATGTCCATCCCTTTATGGCCCCCATGTACCCATCCTCTGATGGCTACTTCCAGCAGGATAATGCACCATGTCACAAAGCTCGAATTATTTCAAATTGGTTTCTTGAACATGACAATGAGTTCACTGTACTAAAATGGCCCCCAAAGTCACCAGATCTCAACCCAATAGAGCATCTTTGGGATGTGGTGGAACGGGAGCTTTGTGGCCTGGATGTGCATCCCACAAATCTCCATCAACTGCAAGATGCTATCCTATCAATTTGGGCCAACATTTCTAAAGAATGCTTTCAGCACCTTGTTGAATCAATGCCACGTAGAATTAAGGCAGTTCTGAAAGCGAAAGGGGGTCAAACACAGTATTAGTATGGTGTTCCTAATAATCCTATAGGTGAGTGTATAGAGGTTTACTACTCAACCCTGCGGCCCTTTGCTGCATGTCATTCCCCTTCTTTCTCCCCTTTCATGTCTTCTGCTGCCCAAAAAAATAAACATACTTTTCAATGTCAATATGGCCAAATGCACAGCAAAGTTGTTATTAGCCTGGATTTATGTTGATTTTGACAGATGACATTTAAATTATAAAATAAAGTGACCAATGGAAAGGGAACTCTATGCTGAGTTCAATGACACCTCACACAAGACTACCTTAAATGGGTCACCAGTTATAAAAGGGGCGTGACTTAAACATAGGGGGTAGGCCAAACCATGACCAGTGACAAACAAACTCTTTGCTGAGTTCTATGATACCTCAACAAGACTCCACATCAAACGGGTCATTAGTTATGAAAAGGGGCAGCTGTGGCTCAGTGGTAGCCTGCCAATCAGAAGGTTGGTAGTATCACGGTACAGTGGCGGACCCAAATGCACGACTCAGACAGGTGATAAAAGGTAAGTACTTTTATTGTACAAAGAACAATACAGGCAACAGTACAGCAGGAGCAGGCAGTAATCGTCATCAAAAGGCAGGCAGAAGTCCAATTACAATCAGGTAGGCAAAAGTACAAAAGGAGCAGACAAGAAACGTAAACGGGAAACAGGCTATAGGCTAAAGTCCAAAAACACCGGGGAAGCAAACTCGAAAGAAAAAGCTGGAAAAAGTGACATAGAGACAACTACAATCTGGCAGAGGTGAAGTGGGAATGGTGAGTATTTAAGTGCTGGGATGAGGGGAAGCTGAAAGCCAACAAGTGAATTAAATTAGGGGAGGAGATAATAATCATACGGACGGGAAAGCAGACAAAGGCAAGAAGACAAGTGACCAAGGATGTAACCAAATAGTGGATTTTAGGAAGTAGGAAGTAGATAAACAGACAGAAAACATGAAACACACTACAACAGAAATTTGACAAAACCATGACAGTACCCCGCCTTCAAGGGACGGCTACCAGACGTCCCAAAACAAAAGGTGCAGAAAGACAACCCAGAGAGGGCAGAGGGGAGCCAGAGAAGGGCCAAACAGAAAAACCAAACAAGAAACAAGTCCGACAAAAAAAACAGTCCAGGTTGGTTGTAGAGAGTCCAGGAAGGAGGAAGAACAAAAAGTCCATGGGCCGTGGAATGGAGGGCACCAGGGAACAGGGACAGTGATGACTCGGGAACCGGGGCTAGTAGGCAACTCGGGAACAGAGATGCTGCAGTCAGCAGCGAAGACTGACCCTTTCGGAAGCCGAACTGGCCGACGAAGGTAGAGCTCCTCAGGCGGCCGAGGAGGACGTTGAGGGCTCTCGGGCGGCCGAACGGGCCAGCGAAGGTAGAGCCGAGCAGGGTGGGGCTAGGTGGTACCCCTCTGGAGATCGAGCAGGATGGCGTAGGCGATACCCCTCAGGAGGTCGCGCAGGAGAACGAAGGCACAGCCTCTCAGGCGGCCGAACAGGACATTGAGGGTTCTGAAGCAGCCAGCGGCAAAGCAGTGCACATAACAAGCTGCCCCCCTCCGATGTACACCTCAAAATTCTGCAAAGCCCAAACAAGTGCCAGCGCCACTTTCTCAATCACTGAATAATTCAGAAGATAACGGTTTCCTCGAAAATAAGCTAACCGGTCTCGCCAGTCCCTGACCATCCTTCTGCAGCAAAACCGCACCTGCCCCAAACTGACTTGCATCTATCTGGATCATGAACAGCTTATCAAACTGAGGGCTATTAACAAAGGGGACAAACACAACAGAGAGTTGATGTTCTCAAAGGTTTGCTGACACTCATCAGACCACAAATGTTGTGCCTTCAACAACTCACTCAGAGAAAAAATGACTGTAGAGAAGTTTTTATAGAAGCTCCTGTAGTATCAGACCAGACTCAAAAAAACGTAACTCCTTTTTAGTTGTAGGCACAGGAAAATGTTCTACCGCCTTAACTTTGGCCTGGACCTGAGCTACACATCCCAAATACATCACAGTTTCCCTTGCAACCTCACTTTTGGCCAAATTGACAGTCAGACGCGCCTTACAGAACCTGTCAAACAAGGCTTGAATGTGATTAAGTGTGCCATGTCTCCCGATAAATAACAGCCAACTGTTGCAGCCAATATAAGCAAAGGGAGACCCCCTCCCAGTCTCTTTCCAGCTTTGTGCAGATCACAGTCAGTAGATATCTACAGCCAGACTTAGAGCAAGGTAACCAACCCACACAGTCCACAATCAGATGCTTAAATGGTTCAGTTACAACCAGAATAGGTTGTAAAGGAGCAGGTTCAACAGACTGATTGGGTTTTCCACATGTATGCAGCAACGTCTTTCTTCATCCGCGGCCAAAAGAAATGCTTCAAGATGTTACGATAAGTCTTTTTCACACCAAAGTGCCTAATCTCATCATGAGCAACTTTTAAGACAAGTTGGTGGTGCATTTAGTCGGCACCACCAACTGAACGACAGCATCTCCAACAAAGTCAGCACCCAGAGGTAGGGATGCATGATTACGGCCAAAATGATAATCACGATTATTGTGATCACGATTATTTGTTGATTTTAACCAAAACAAATTTTATAGTCACATAGGCTATTTATAACTGCTTTCAAATCCATTTGTGCTACAATCCTCTTATGTTGAAGTTGTATGTTGTACATACATACAGCTGCAACACATTATCTGAAATAAATAGCCTAGGATATATTTAAAAAAAAATGTATCTCTGTGAAAGCTCCTTTACTTGTTTTCAACAATAACTGATAAAAAGGGAGAGAGGGGGAGTGCAATGGACATACTCACAGAGTGGTGGCTGACTCATTATGAATGGGTCCAGCAGGCTCTGTCTCACACGCTATTACTCTACCAATTGAAGTAAGTTGCATTCAATAACTTCTGTGTTTTTTTTGCCATGGCCGCTTTGATAGCAGAGTTACCAGCGGAAACACTGGTAGAAATACAGGTTTGCCTCTCATGCTTAACAATATACAGCTGTGTTAATAACAATTAAAACTGTGGACAAATGTCAGAAGCGTGACACCGGTGCTGTTGCCGCTCTGTCTCTGTTGCTGGGGAGCATGTGTAAGTGAATGGGGGCGCCGCTACTCGGAGAGTAAGAGGAGAGAGCCAAACACAGGCACGGCTTTACAGAAGAAATGGGTCATGTAACGCAACATTAAACTATATCGATATAAACAACATTGCTTGGTTTGTGGAGAGGCAGCGGATGCAACCTAGAGGCCCTTTGAGCTACCAGACACTAACTAGCACCAACAAGCACTGGTCACTGCTGTTGTCTGAAAAACAACACAGACGGGACAAAATGTTGCATTTACTAGTAAACTGGTAAACCTTGAGACCGGCGTATAACCGCCTGCTATCTGTTGAATTTTCCTCACGTTACTCTGTCTTCTCTGACTGTCTACATCTAGAAACTAAGCTGCGCGGTTCAGGGAACAACTCTGGCTCATGATCAGACAGTGTCATGCTGTATTGCCCCTGGCTGCAGTAATGAACTGTATAGGGCTAAGGCAGCTGGGGTTACGACACATTTCCACAGGCTACCTTTGACGAGGAAAGAAACAGTCCTCAACTCATGGCTAGCAGCTAGCTGCCTTAAAACGGGCCAGGCAGAGGACAGAGAGATACCTATGTTTACCGGTTATCGAGCATACTATCAAGTCTACTAGGCAAAGGGATGGATACTGTTACTGATACTGGAAATTGTTGTCACATACACAAAACACAAACGTATTCACTTGCAAAAAAGCCCAAAGTATAGGCTTTATAGCGTTCAACAAAACTGACTGACGGCATTACTCCACAAACTAGCACTCCGACCATAGACTGTATAAATAAACCAAGACTCCGACGATATCACGGATTGATAATAATGCGTTTACTAGCCGCTAACTAACCTCTTTAGAAATCACTTGAAAATACATTAGCACCAAATAAAATACATGCTAAATTTTTACCCCAAAAAATTTGCTACAATTTCCACATACTTTGGCCCTCTGGGATGGTCCCGAGGTCATTAGGAAGCTAACACTCTCAATTTTTTGTTTCTAGTGTCAGTGTGACACTAGGCCTTACTGACACAGAGCTAAAGAGGTTAGAATAGAGAATTTCTATTTCCGTCCAAGTAAATCATCTGTAAAATGATTAAAAACACTACGGTAAGCGTATTACATGGGCTACATACAAAAATAGTACCCTAGCCACATGTCTCAACTTAATACAGAAAAAATCCAGAACAAAATGACTCAGAAAATGGCTATTTTATGGAGGTATTTCTACAGATATGTCTGTGCATTTTTCTCATTTCCTTTCAGAAAAAAAGCCCAAAAAGTGCAAAATACAAAACTTCTCAAATAAAAAAAAACACATCCACATCACTCACACACATACCTGAAATAACTACATGCATAAATTTTTGAAATAAATAATTATACATTGATGAAATGGTGAAATGCAATAACTAAGGCCTTATTTTTGCTTTGACACAGCTGGAGCCATCACAGGGTTAACATTTTCTGGTCAAGTGTGGTATCAATCAACTCATCTTCTTATTGGCTACACAGCGAGGCCGGTTTCATAGCTTTTGATTCTAACTGGTTGGAATAGCTGTAAATCTTTCCCACTTTTGCCCTCTGTAAATCCTGCGACTTGATTGGCTTCCATAAGGGCTAACTCAGGTTACAGTAGACGGATTGGCTGAAATGACCTGTCAATCGAAAACTGGGACGTCATACAATCCGTCTCAATGCAAAGATACAATGTGGCAGCATCAGGACAGACGGTAGGAGCGATAAAAATCCATAAATGATGGACTTTTCAGCTTTGTTTACGAGGAAACTCGGCCAGAATCTACAAGATTGTGAGGGGACCAGCTCGTTTTGGATTAAAAGTAGATGGATTAATGTACTTAATCTTTGAACTGTTGGCGAAGCAGGAAAAAAAAGTTTATGGTGATCTTTCACCGCTGTGAATAAAGACACGAGGAGAAAGGATTGGGACGCACGCTCGACTTTAGACACTATTGGCGCAGAATCCTTCTGTTTCTTTACTTCAAAACATGATTATAACCGCTATAAGTCACCTTATGCTTTGTGTGTGGGCTTAATGGAATCATGAGACTTTAAGCTTTCTAATGATGTGCTGCATGAGCGTGTTTATGAAGATTTAATGCTTGCAATTTATGAGTGTAGAAAACGTTTTCTCCTAAAATTGAGAAAACGTCCCGGCAGCGGGACAAAGCTGGCAGATAGGCTAAACCACAGAATCCAACATCCCTCTCTACTCATCCTGAAGGTAGCTGATGTTCACCGTCTCAACTAAACCACAGAATCCAACGTCCCTTTCTACTCACCCTGAAGCTAGCTGATGTTCACCGTCTCAGGGCACATTGTTTATGCAGAAACAGCTGCTAGGTCCATAGTAAAAATCTGCCACCTCCGCACCTGCCTAAAGTAAACGGCAAAACTCGTGAATCCTCCGTAATCTATGGTCAAACTGGGGTAACTCTCCTACGTGCAGCCAACAAGCGATCCCATTGGATTAATTTGTCCAATTACATTTTCCACTTATCTGCCTCTATTTTCTTAAATGAACAGGACCTAAACCATGTTTTTCTATTTCCTAAAATAGCATAATGGGCTTGGATACAATAAATGCGCGTGCATGACAGTAAACTGCGCCCACACACACACACACACACACACACACACACACACACACAGTCACTGTCACTCCCCCCCAAACGATCCTGTATTGATGATGGAGCCTGAAACTGATTGTCCTCCATGTGGTGGTAGTTAGACAATACAGGCCTGTCTCTCACAGGCTCAAATGCGTAACCCATGCCATTAAAATTCCTAATTTTCCTGTGTATATAACATGCTGCAGCCGTTGCCTATATACCTTCGCAGGTCCTACCATGCCAGTGACGTCATCGATATTGTCAGCATTCTAACACTAACAGACGCAATTTTTGTGTTGCTTAAAAAAAGTCATATTGATTTTTATTTGTAATTATCATAACCAACAAGTTATCAACATTTATTTTTTCAGTTCAGTTCATCTTTAAGGGAAGAGTCACTCTGCTGTTCCTGTACCAACTCAGTTAATGACACAGATAGCGGAAAATCTGACAGTGAAGGAGTCAAAAACCCAACATCACTCCCATCAGGCTCCCTCTCAGACTCAGCTTTACTCATAGTTTGTGTACTCACATAGGCTGAGAAAACTTTAGCTAAGCCAGCGGCGATTTGGTCAACAACAGACTTAACTGGGAAAAATGTGGCAAAGGAGGAGAATCTGCCCAAACACGGCCAAGAACCAGCTTGTTACCCAGAATGAAATGAATCCCCTCAATGGGCAACGCTGGACACACACCCACGGCTACCTCACCCCCAGCTCACAGTCCAGGATAAAGCTATGTAATGGTACGGGCAAATACAGTCACCCGTATCAGTAGGGCTGCACGATTATGGCCAAAATGATAATCACGATTATTTTGATCAAAATTGAGATCGCGATTAATTATCACGATTTGTTGATTTTAACCAAAACAAATTTTATTGTCACGTAGTGTAGGAAAACAGTCACTCACTGGATAAATGCTCACGCTTCAAGATGGAGATTCAACGGGACAAGATAAGTTTCATAAAGGAAAATGGAATTTGTTTTGGTTACATAAGCAAAGACTGCAGGAGTCGTTTGGATTGTAGTGTGTGTCACCAGAAGCATCCATCAGTCCTTCACATTGAGGAAAGGGATACAAATAAGTCCTTTAAAGAAGCCAAAGCCGTGAACCCTCCACTAAGAGAGTCACCTGGACCGTCACAGACGTGGTCATATAGGGGCCGGTGATGAGGATAATGCTGTTTTCTCCATTGTTGCAGTTCAGGTTAAAGGCCAGAAGAGTAATAAAGTGATGCATACATATGCTTTCTTGGATCCTGGGAGTTCAGGTACATTCTGTACTGTCAGTTTGGCAAAGAGACTGGGCTTGGGAGGCAAACCAGCCAACATTGTATTGAGAACAATGGGTCAAAAGAAGATTGTGAGCACCACTGTACTGACTGGTTTGGAAGATTCTGACATGGATCTAATTGTGATTTCAGATGACGACCCAGAGGTCAAAAGAGAAGCATCAGTGAATGCCATTGTCAAAAACTTAGAAGATCCCACAACTCATCTCATCAACTATTTCTCATCTTGGAGGAAACTTAAAACATGTTGCCTGGTTCCTCAAGCTTAAGGAAGTTATTTTGCTTTTGAGCCGAAAGAGACAAGAGCTTAAAGCTGCTGAGAGTGACAAGGATACAGGAGTTAAAGGTTGTGTACAGAAACTTCAGAGCTTCAAAGCAACGCTCGGAGTAAAAGGCTTGAATTTGGAGAATTGTGATGAAGCAGAGAAGGCAATACTTCGTTTTTGCCAGAAAGATAAGTTCAAGAGTGAAATTGCTTCATTAAATCATGGCTCAGGTAATGTCTTCAAGGACAGTCCACTGTACAAGCTTGATCCTTTATTGGAGGACGGCATTCTCAGAGTTGGTGGTCGCTTGCAAAGGTCACTACCAGCAGAAACCAAGCATCCTGTTATCCTTTCAAAGGACCTGCATGTTTCCCAGCTGATCCATCAACAACTAGGACACGCTGGTAGAAACCAAATGTTGAACAGACTTCAACAAAGATATTGGATAATTAATGCCAACTCTGCTGCAAGGAAGACAATTACAGAATGCATTGTGTGTAAACGTTACAAAGGAAAACTTGGAGTGCAAAAGATGGCAGACTTACCTGAGGAGAGAGTTATGCCAGACAAGGCTCCTTTCACGGACGTGGGAGTTGATTATTTTGGCTCTCTAGTGGTTAAAAGAGGCAGAAGTCTTCCAAAAAGGTATGGAGTACTTTTCACCTGTCTGACTAGTTGTGCAGTACACCTGGAAGTGGCACACTCCCTTGACACTGACTCCTGCATTAATGCTGTGTGGAGATTCATTTGTAGAAGAGGTCCTGTGTCAAGTTTAAGGTCTGATAATGGCACGAATTTCGTCGGAGCAAACAAAGAGTTGAAGCAAAGTCTTGCTGCTTTACATAATGCAAAAATCCAAGGTGCCTTCATTCAAGATGGAATTAAGTGGAGTTTTAACATGCCAGCAGCATCACATCAAGGTGGCATTTGGGAGCACCTGATTCGCTCAGTAAGAAGCATACTTACCTCTGTCCTTGGACAGCAAGTATTGGATGATGAAGGTCTGCACACGCTGTTTAGCGAGGTGGAGGCAATACTGAACGACAGACCCATCACAAAGGTTTCTGATGACGCCAATGACCTTGAGGCTCTCACGCCAAATCATATCATTCTGCTGAAAGCAAAACCCGTTCTCCCACCAGGACTCTTTGAGAAAAGTGACTTGTACATAAGAAGAAGATGGAAGCAAGTACAGTATATTGCAGAGATATTTTGGAAAAGATGGACATCTGAGTACTTGTGATGCAGGAAAGACCAAAATGGGCTAAGGCAAGAAAAAGCTTCTCTCCAGGTGATATTGTCATCATTGCTGACGCTACAGCTCCAAGAGGATCCTGGATGATGGGCCGAGTTTTGAGTGCCAAGTCTGACTCTAAGGGATTGGTTCGTTCTGTGTACCTCCAAACTAAGACCAGTGTGTTGGAGAGACCTGTAACGAAGATCTGCCTGCTACTGGAGTCCACAGTGTAGCATCATGGACATCTATTCTCTTTCTCTCGTTCTATCCTGTCTTCTTTCTGTCTGTTTCTCTTACAGCAATTAGAAGAAAGAGACTATAACTGATATACGGAATCTATCTATCTATCTATCTATCTATCTATCTATCTATCTATCTAGGAGTATAGGTAGAAAGTATAGCTCACTTTATAGAAATAAAGTAAGGTAATTGTGAGTTTACACTTTTCACAATTAGGGGCCGGAATGTTGGAGCTATTCATTATTTTGTTATATATAATAATTAATTATTTGATTTATCTAATTTCAGTTTTTGCTTGAATTATACAGCTACATAAATTTATCATTAGTATTTTATTTGGTTTATTTTTGGTATCTGTAAGTGCTTTTGTTTTGAAGGTACCAGGCAGCCTTAGCCATCAGGTGTAGTCTACATATATAGGTGAACAGGTATGTGGGAGGTAGACACCGGGGAGGGCTGATGTTTTTTTTACCAGAGACACAGAGTTACAGAGTCACAGAGCCTAGAGACGCCATTGATCCTTCTCGTGAAATGTTTGTATGCCGAGTAAATGGATTAATAAACCTCACAGAATGCCATCTCTGCCTGGACAATCAAAGTTTTAATCTCTGCGTAAGATTCACTCCTTTGGTGCCTCAGTGGCTGTTGAAAATTGAGTTTTTAGTTTGTTTTGTTCAATCGGAAGACATTTCGCCACTACATAAAGCTTAACGCTTTAATGCTTGTACAAATTGCTATAATAATTAGGTAGATACACCCCGAGCTTACGTTAGCTAACTGAACCTATCATTTAACATTTGGCTAGCTGGTTGCTGTCTTTGTAAAGTTTAATGTACGGTGGCATGTTCATCTCTTTTTATATGCCGTTACCGTATATACGTAACGTTAGCAAAGATTTAGAAAGTTGGTGTGTTTATCACTAGTATGTATCTGTAGACGGGAAGTAACACTGCACCGTGTTAACTTCACTAGAAATGTACAACGAAGGCTAACGTGTATGAGTAGTTTCCCATGTAATAACATTGTGTTATAGCATTCATAATGTAAACTTTTTTTGTTTTGTGTTAACTGTCTTTTAACAGGGACTAATGGAGGCGGTCACCAAGGATGGCA
Source organism: Percina caprodes (assembly GCA_013375575.1). Lineage (NCBI taxonomy): Eukaryota > Metazoa > Chordata > Actinopteri > Perciformes > Percidae > Percina > Percina caprodes. The sequence continues at coordinate 23,417 of JABXJD010000662.1, forward strand.
AAGCCAAAGACCAGCAGGGAGACAGAGGCCAAAGAAAGATGTTGAATACATTATTTGTTATATTAAAGATTGGCACTCTAACAATAAATGCTTTAAATAAACTGGTTTGTCTGTGTCATTAAGTTCTTGGGTGTGTCACATTAAGGCTTTGTAGCAGGCATTTTTGTAAAAATAGGCTAACAATTGTGTCATAACCACACGACTTACTGTCGCATAGTAGAGGAATGTCGATTTGGCTCCGTTACCATCTCCGCTAACTTCTCTGTACCTTTTCAGAAAGACAAGCCGAATAGCTGTGCAACTAGTATTGCTTTGCCAGATTCATCTCCACAGTGCTTTGGAGTAAGGTGTGGCTACAACACACATATATTCTGGAATGGGAAAAAAAAAGTGTTGTGGGTTGTTTGCATTTATCTAATCATAATTGTCTTGGGCAGCGCTTAGTTCCGGACACGGTGGCTCCGCTAAATAGTCTTGAGAAGGAAATTGTATTGGTGAAACATTTGCACCCCGCGAAAGAAAACGCCACAAACAAAATTAAAGTGCCCATATTATGAAAAAAAAATCACTTTTTCTAATATATTATATTAGATAATATATATTTTCTAATATAATATCAATCAATCCAACACCAAAGATTCCTTTGTACCTTAAAGTAATGTTTCCAAAATCTTTTCAGTGGTTCATTAACTCGTTGCAATGACACATAAGAATAATGGTAATGGTAACAGTAATGGACAATTCCGCTTCCAACCTGCTTAGCTATTTGTTTTGGCCACGGTTAACAACTCTGGGCTAACCCACGAATTCATCCCTAACGTTAACTGTATAGATAGACGAATAATCTAATGGTAATTTAGCCAGCTAGCACACCCGTCTGTCTGCCTCACTCTCCCGGCGCTAAATCGCCGTGGTAACTTACGCTGAATACCTAACCTGGTCGGGAGCCGGTTAAGTTGGAGATCAGAGATCAACCTAAAGGCACCGCCTACTGACCAATCAATACTTGATTGATAACGGCATCACTGTTTAGAACATCAGCTGGACCAGAGAGAGAGGTGCGCTCATAATTTAAAATATTTGCAACAACCTGGTTAACATTCCCTGATGGGCATCTTTATGAAAGATATAGATTTTAAGCAGCAAGAATTACATATAAGCTATTTGTGTTTTACTATGATAAAAGTAGTGATTATTTAAATTGAGTCTAATGGGTTTGGTGATGGTGATTTCACCCTTAAATTAATGAATATAATAAACATATTCAAATGTTGGCTGAGTGAGTTTAGCCTGCTACAGGATTACGCATAGGTCTGCTTCTTGAGCAGTGTGTTGCCAATGCGCACATTTGAATTATTAGTTATTAGTATTAGTTTTAATATTTTTATTTACTCTCAGATTGCTTCCCCAAGGATGCAACTGAAATAAAAGGCTAAATCAACGACAGTTTATGGAAAGCACAAGTGTAGTTATGGTCAGATCTTGGTCCTGACTGATGAAAAAGTTATATTAATAAGCATTGTGATTTAAGCATAACAGCTTCTGCTTTTTTTGTCAGCTGTCCTTCTTCTCCAGTTTCTTCAAAACTTGCCATTTTCAGCAAATAGCTTGCTAGCTCGAAGTTTGTTGTTGCTTCCCAAAGCACTGGGGTTTTGAGGACAGCATTCAAAGAGCAGAAGGGAAGGGGCAATGCCTGACATAACGCGCCAAATGTCAGGCTTTATCTTGGAAACATACATGCGTTGATCCAAACTTGGAACTGTGTAAAAAAAGTATCACTGTCTTATAGGTGGATCTTCTGGACAGCAGTATTGCGGAATCTCTGTGTAAAAGGCTGTAGTTTTACTGGTGAGTCCTTACTGTGGCTGTGCTGTAGGGCACATTATGGTCCTATTTCAAAGTGGATTTGTCCAACTCTAAACAAACAGATTTGTTCTAATACCTCTTTTGTTAACATGTTAATTAGATGATGTGCTTGGTTAACATTAAATAAACATACACTTTAAAGCACCACTTAGACTTTTGCACCAATAACTTTTGTCAGAAGTCTTTTGATTCAGCTTTTACCAGCAAGGCCTCTTTGTGAGAGTGATGACAGATCCTCCTATATGTGGGAGGAGTGACAGTGACATAATATTCTCTTTTTGGGCATGATATACAGGGTAAACAACAAACCTTTTAACAGCACAGCTAGTACCGTTGCTGGTTAACGGTGGCACCAGAAACATGCATAGCTTAACGTTACTTAACCAGGGAAACTATCATGACGTAATTTCATAAACACATCACTGTCCGTAGGCTATATAAACTGTCATATTATTAAACTGACGTTCAGCCCACATTAAGACTGGACAAGCACAAGTGCTAGCTAAATGATCGACCACACAAGCACCGTGGGTATGTTATGGTATGGCAACGTTAGCTAGCTAGAACAGCGTTTCATAACTTCAAATCACCAACTTACCCGTGCTTTTACGCCACTGTTAATTTGACTTGTGCTTAAAACAAATGTCGTTTTGGATGTTTGCTTAGGATATAACGTTAACCATGCTGTACTTTTGGAGACAAGCCGACTACTAGCTACATATGTGCGTAACTTATGATCTGTCACTTCCTTCAGACATTTAGCTAGCAGTGTAAAATGGCAGTCTCTCTCTCTCTCTCTTGCTGAACCAAAGCTGGGACCAGGGGTGGAGGGGCCAGGGGGCTGAAAAAGAGACAACATTTTCTGAGTCATTTGCTTCAAGATAGATTGTAATAGCTGTATGAAGGCTATTTAGCGATAGACAAACATGAGCGATCAATGGTGTTTAGTGTTCTTTGAGTCTTTAGTGAAAGTGCACGTGAAAATTCCCTGGGTTAAAGTGTAACGTGGTACAGTCCATATCTTCCTAGACTGTAATAAAAGACCATGAAGCACAATTATTTCCTAATTTCCAACAAGCTCTTGATGCGATTTATGTTTTATTGCTAAAAGCCTTTATTGATGCCTAGAGGGACAATTTGTTTATTGCAGCAGAACAAGGACAGAAATAATAACACATACATAATAAAAGATAACTTAAATGTAAAGTTTTGACCACTCAACTTTTGAAACAATCAACTTCAATAGAAATTAAATAGGATCAATAAAAGGAATACGATCAATAAAGACATTTAACAATACTAATAAAACAAAGATTTTCTCTATTGAACAAATTGACAAATAGGGCTCCAATCATAGCTCAAATAAATAAAATGCAATAAATGAAGTAGTGTGTGGTATGCCCAAATTATAAACCTCAAATTTTTGACAGGTAAAAAATAAACTGATCAGTTGGCTTTTCAAAGCTGCCATGTTATTTATTATTAAATAAATACATATATAATTAAATAAATATGGAATAAATCCCTAAATGAATAAACAAGGCAATAAACGTGGAAATGAGTCAACATCGTTCAATTAAAAGTTTTTTTCAAATGACTATATTTATTTATTTCAGGGCACCTTTATTTCCTTAGGCCATTTTATTTCAGTGGACTTTTATTTCTAAATTCCACAATAATTTAAGGGAAATTCTTCATTATTAGGTCATTTTTATTTATTTCAGGGGAATTTAATATTATTAGGTCATTTTAATTTTTTTTAGGGTTTTTTATTTTATAATACCACATTTCACTCTTTTTATTTCCATTTTTTATGTAAGGGAAAATGTAGAGAAAGACAGTCATAGCAAATGCAACCTCGACAGGTGATGCAGGACCCTACATGATGCAAAGCTTATTACAAAGCTACCAAATAAGTCAATAATTTGACAGACAATATTGATTTAAAACTGATTTTATTTTTTTAACACAATTGTATTGCTTCCCCTAAAGAAAATAGTCAGTTCTGTCTCTACATTTGGAACGCTGAATCCATAGCAATGTAAACTCTGTAGCCTACTTAAAGGTATAATTCACATTAAACTGAACATTCTCGTTGTGGGTGAAGTAAGACAAGATGAATGGGACTTCTTTGGGAATATTAATGTAGACATTTCTATTCTCATTCATCTCATTCTTGCCCAGGCACTGCTGTTGACACACTTGGAAATACTAGGCCTATACAATGTAACTGTTGTCCATACAGCTGAAGTTATTGTGTAGCGATCCTGTATGAAAATGTAGTAATAGGTGCTATATACCGCCGTTGCCTGGATTTTCCCCACATTTTGCCACAGCCGATTAATTAACCAGACTTCTTTCTGCAGATTGATGGATGTCCTCCAAAGTGATCAGAACTGTTTCCATAGCAATGCTCTATTATACATGGCATGGTATACATGTGCCAGAGCAAATAAAACATGAGGTCAGCAGATTTGCTGGTTCCCAGGCTAACTACAATGTCACATGAAAAGATATAAAATACAAGTCCAGTAAATGTAATCTTGTCAGTTCCTGCAATTTAGGTATTGAACACAGCAATAAAAAATAAATATATATGGATAAAAGGGGGGCGGGTTCTCATATAGGATCCTAGTGGCTTGTGGAAAAAAGCTCTTCCTGAACCTCTGTGCTGGCCTGGTGTATCCAGTACCTTCTTCCCACCCTCAACAGGGAGTAAAGGCTTTCAGCCAAACAAAACCACTCACCTAAGTTATACAGGAGTAGAAATTGATCAGTATTTGAGGGGATACCTGGAATTTCCTCAGCTGTCTGAGGTAATATGGTCTTTGCCTTGCCTTTCACCACTGAGTCAGTATGCAGTGTCCAGGTCAGACCCTAGATAGTCTATATCTACAATGTTCTACTTCTGGTACGGACTATGAGGACTATGGTTACCTGGTCCTCAGATCTCTGCAGAGTAAATCCAGACAGCTAGCTAGACTATCGGCCTAATCTGAGTTTTCTGTTGCACAAGTAAAACAACTTTTGAACGTACACGTTCCACCAAAACAAGTTCCTTCCCGAGGCTATTTTGCAGCGGCACTACTTAGCACTTAGCACTGCCCAAGACGATTGTGATTGGTTTAAAAAATGCCAATAAACCAAAACACATTTTTCTCAGATCTCGGAATGCTGTGTGGACTAGCCAGGACCTGCTCTGCAGTGCTGTGGAGGAAGGTCTGGCATTACAAGATTAGACCCTAAGTGACGTGGACAGCTGTCAACCCTCTCCCCTGAGGACCTGTTGATTTTAAGGGAACCGTTGCTCTGTTGGGACAATAGGAAAACTGTAATGGGTCTATTGTGCTGGGTAGTGAGGAGCAGTACACCAGTTCAAAAGCATTTCATCACCACAGAGGTGAGTGCCACTAGGTGGTAATCATTCAGGCTGGCTGATCTTGTTTTCTTGGGAAAAGGCATAATAGTTTGCTTCTTGAGGCATGTGAATGATAGGGCCCTTTGATTTCCACAAAGCGGAAAACGTGGACAGAATCACGAAAACTACACATAAAGAGAATTTGCACACACGGAAATGCACAGAATTTGCATAAATTTTGTTGACTTATTTTGTTAAACAAACAATTTTTTTTTTTACTTCTTTCTCATTTTTCCATATAAAACAACAAGCGTAGAAAGGTCTTTACCTTAACCGTGGCCAAATGGCATTGTTAAATATGTTGCCTGGGAACCATACTGTAGGTCTTCATGTTCACATTGACTTTGTTGCATGGGGCACCTCTGGCGTGGCAACATTTTTTAAGAAACTCTCAATTGACTGCTAAATACCGGGCTGAACAATACTCCAACGACTACTATGAATCTGGACAACTGTTTTGTAAGTTTTGTCAACATACAGTTGACTGGACCCGCAAAGACCTAACAACCTTTTGAAATCAAAAGTTCATCTCAAGAACAAAGCTAAATCCACAATGGGCAAATCCCTCCAGGTTACCATTGAGGCAACAACATCAGTAGATCAAAGGCGTGACTTTCTGGAAGATTTTGTTGCAATGTGTGTGAAGCTGACATACCGCTTGAGAAAATGAAGATGATACGTCAGTTTCTTGTTAAAATTTGCAAGTGGGGAGGTGCACTTCCAGAAAGCACCAGCAGCTTCAGGCAGACCAACCTGCCGCAGGTCTGTGACCAGCACATACATCAAGTGCTGCAAGAGATTTGTGAAAAGAAAATCTTCGTTGTTGTCGACGAAACCTCTGACAACTGAGATTGCAGTGTCCTCAACATTATTATAGGTGAGCGTCCTATTATCTTTTATTTAGGTAGGCTAATACAGCATATTAGCCCATTTTTAACTAGGCCCAGGGCCTATATTAAATTTTAACATGAACTGAAAAGAAAAGCAAATACAAAAAATTTGAAAGGGCTAAAAATAAATCCAAATAAAACAGATTTAATAGGGCCCTAGAATGAAAAAAAGTGTTATTCGTGGACAATGTAAATTTATCTTGCGGTTATTTAACTGAAGCTTAACTTCATTTAAAGAATTTAGGAATTTAAATGCTCATAGAATGATTATGACACATGCAGACACAGTAAAAGACGACAGGCAGCGGAATATTTTAGGGGAGAATTAGTACATTAACCTGATCAAAATATATATATATTTAAAATAATTGGATTAACAAATATAAAACGCGAATAGTAGACTAACACTATATATTTCATTGTATCAGTCTAAAAGGATCTGTACCAAACTGATTAAACTGAAAACTAATAGTTGAGTTACAGTGTATATATACATTGAATTTGTCTGAATTAATACTAAACTAGTTTATAGCTGTGGTTTCCTTATCTCTCAAGAGGGAGTTTGAGAGAGACACCTTCTCTGTGGCTACTAAAAAAACATTTAACTTAATTCTTCTTTTTACTACAAGCCATAATCAATTAATGTATAATAGTTCATAGTAACATTGTTACGGTTTTTGTTTTGATCCTGAAAAGGAAACATGACTTCAGTACTTGTGCATTGGTTAGTTAAACAGAGCATATCAATGGCAACATAAGTTTTGTCCTGCTTGTCTCAGTATCTTCTCTATGAGACTTTTAAAGGGCCAGCTATCAGGGCTCTTGGCTGTAGTCGTAAATTTGACCTCCAGGTCCTGCAGCCAATGGGCCAGATGGTTATCCTGTGCTCTTCTGACACAATGTTATATGTTGGTCTGATGATGCACACATGATTACAGTACATCAGGCAATCAGATCCTGTTCTAAGGAAACTACACAAAGCTTTCCCTGTCACTCCGGTCAAGTAACTCTTTTTTAACCCACGATTGCAATCCCTCTTACAGTATGTGTGCAGAGTACCCCCAGACAATAAGTTTATTTGGTATTTCCTTCATCATCAGTAGTCATGGACGAAATTATTGGCACCCCTGGAACTTTTCCAGAAAATGCACCATTTCTCCCAGAAAAGTGTTGCAATGACAAATGTTTTGGTATACACGTTTATTACCTTTAAGTGCATTTGAACAGCACAAAAAAGCAGAAGAAAAAAGGCAATTATACAAATATATACAACACAAATTGGATTTTCCATCTATAAAGCCTTTCTCCTCATTACCTCTTTGCTTATCAAATGTGAACCTCAGAACTGTGGCACAGGCTTGTTTCAAGGGTGATATCAAAAGTAGTTTTTTGGCCCTGAAACAAGTTCCTGTGTCCAAGTGTATTGTTTGTGACCGTTTGTGGTTTTGAGTTAAAAATAAATAAATAAAAATGTGATCACAAAAAAGGGTGATATCAAAAGTTGGTGAAGCTGCCATTAGTTTTTGCTGCATGACTGCAAAACACGATCTGCCTGCTATAACAAAAAAATTACCATCAATTGTATTTATTGCAAATAAATGATTAGTATAGTCATAGCAGTATAGTAAAAATACAGTAAATATATTGTACATGCAGATGTCTTAAAACAGAAGAGTAAAGCATTCATTTCAGCAAAATCCAATGGGTAAAATCATGTCTGCAGTGGTCACATTAAGGAAAAAACAAATTGTTGCTGCATCACAATGTTGACATTGACTTCTGATGCTCCTCAGTTGCTCGTTTTCTGCTGACAAACAGAGTTTCAGCTGTCTGATAGGGCGTCTTCTTCTGCACTGTCTGATGCAGGTAGCCGTTAAAGAAGTCGGCCGCTGTCAGTCTTTTTTTCAGGAGCACTGCCTTGAATCCAACCCAGCCATCCTGGAATGTGAAACACATAAGAAACAATCAGCAGTAATTCTCATTTAATGTAGGACCCTCAAAAAAGTGGTGTCCTGGATGTATGAAGGGAGGGAGGAAGGATGTTGAGCCAGGGGTTTGATATGAAAGTCTTCAAATTGAGAGGCGGCTCCTGTAAGCGATCCATTTTATGATAATATAATCATCCCTGGAGGAGATCTGAGATTCTTGTGAACCTTGGGGAGCATATAAAAAGTGGGTATCCTGGGATGTTCACACTATAAAAAGTCATACTCTTGTTTGGTAATCCACCCCTCTTTCTTAGCTGCTGATAGCATTCCTATCAATATCTCCTGTGTTACTTAATGGATTAGAGGACAGTTTGTGATAACATTCAGGGTACTCCAATTGCTGTAAGGCTTCACAGGACAAATATTTTGAATATTTGTCCTTATTCATTACCACCACTGCTCCTCCTTTTATCAGCTGGTTTTATGATAATTGACTCATTCCTGGCTAACCAGTCCAAGGCCTGTTTACAATTACAATTATCAAGTGTTTGTAATCATGGTAACAAAAGGGGAAACTGTGTCTTGAAGAAGGCAGTTTTTGCCGCTACGCGTGAGTTGCTGCCCATCTAAGATTTCAGTATAAAATATCCATTTAAATAAAGGCTTCTTAAATGTTTTTGCAAGAAGAGTGCCTTGGACCTGTTTCCCCTTTTGAAGAAATGAAAAACTTTTGAAAATGTACATTATCATTTCCAAAATGCATGGCAAAAAATAGATAAACACAAAATCACAAAAATGTCAGAATGACAATAATCTAAAGATGGAGTGCTACATTCAAAACATTACAGGGTTAGAATCCGGCCTTTATTTTAAACAGACATTTTTTGAGAGATAGGCCATTATTCTTAATTTTCCTAGTTTCTTTCATATTTTTTGAATATATTTTAGTAAGAATCCTCTTTTCTAATTTGCTCTTGTTTTAATTTGCTGTTCGTACAAATTACACTTCCTTCATGTTCACCTGTTGTCTGGATAAAATCACACACTCACAAAAACTACTTTCTCATTTTCTAATGTAGACATTCAATAAGCCATTTACAGAAGTACATTACAGAAGTTTTTCAAATGTTGCCACTCTAGCCATTTCACAAACCCACTCCTGGATTGAAGGCATCCCTTCATTCCTCCATCCTCATCATCAGTCTAGCTATCATTAAACTAGATTGGACCCAGCTTCCTGTCTGTGAGTAGCCTATGACATGACTTTGTTATTGTACTGATAATAAACGCTTTGGAAATGTACATTATGATGATTTTGTTTCATTACTAAACACAGTAGAGACATGATAGGAAATTATGGGGAGAGAAATAGGAAATTACATGCAACAAAGGTCCCTTTGGACAGGAACAGGCTTCAGCTGTGGAACAATTTACCTTAAATTGACTCAAGCCAGCCAATGAGTGACACCATCGGCAGGCAGTGGCAGTTTAATTTATTGCAGAGTTAAAGTCAGTAAGTGTACCTGTTTAATTTGCCAATAGACAATTGCTGTGTTTAAGGTATATGAAGTAACAAAACACAAGTCCTTCAAGTCCAACCTGGACAATTGGCAGCAAGACTGGCGAGTCAGCAATGCCAATTTTTTCAGATCAACCGCACTCAGTAAAAATGTATGCACATGAAGCAATTTGTTTTTGTTTTGTTTGACTTTTTCGTAAGACATGAGTAATGATAATGCTGCACATTTATTATCTAAAGTTTACCAAATGTCAACATTTCTGTGAAAATGGGGACAGGTGTTATTCTCCATGTGTCCCCAGGCATTAAAACTTTGGACAACCCTGCTTTAATATGACATTAAAGTACGTAACATGCTTGTCAAAAAGGCTTTACTGTGAAATTATTTCGAGTGATATGAGGAACATTTGCAAAAGTAATCACATCTGAATTCTGCTGTTCAGGACATTTACACATGATGAAACAAAGCAAAAATTCAAATGAATTTATATAATTTTATGCTTCACGTGGCGTTGGGGCAGGTGTGCTGGTTTAAGATTTTATCAGTGGTAAACGAAATACAGCTAACAAAGTTTAACAGACCTTGCAGCAGACAGCCAGAGTGTTGGACTCCTTCTGATAGCTCAATGAGCCAGGGACCAGTTTTCTTCTTTGATCTGCAAACATGTGATGACAGCTCAGAGTCAAAGCACATTACTGGGGTAGCATAGGGCAACAGCACACACGCACACACGTCACATCTTAATGCCATCCGGCATATCGCTCAGAGGATGCAGCCTCTGGTTCTGAAATCATTCAAAAGTTTACTAGAGTACTTTTGACAACACACAGCAGTCTCCTGAGGGGTGTACCATGAAGCGGGATATATGTGTTGGCGAGGTAAAATCAGAGCTTTAAATGTCACAAATGTGGCTCTCTTCTAACATGACAAGGTTGCCATGGTAACTCATTACTTATTAGAGTTTCAGACCCTCTTTGGAGGGAAAGTGTTTAGAGACAGAATATATCTGCCTTTTCCTGGCAATATTCTCTAAAACAAGTACAGATTCTCAGCGGTGGAAATACATTATAAAGGCAAACTTTGTTGAGGTGAAATGTTACATTAGTTATGGCAGCGAACACAGCTGTGCAGGAACGAGAACCTACGCAGCTATGCAAAAAAATTAGTAAATTTTTATTTATCACAGATAATAAGGAGCAGATGTGATTCAGTGGTAGACCGGTTGCCTGCCAATCGGAAGGTTGGTGGTTGGTGGTAGGTTGGTGGTTGGTGGAAACCCGGGGTTCAGTGTCTTGCCAAAGGGCAAAGTGCACTGAACCCCGGGTTTCTGCGCATTGGAGTGTAAATGTGTGTGAATCCAATCAATAGAATACATTTTATTTGGTTAAAAAGTGATTTCCATTATGGGACAATGTCAGAGCTTCAGACCTTGAATCTATCAGATAGCAGACTCTACAGTCAGAGCTGTAGAATGAGCAGCTGTCAAGTCAGAAATGAACGGCCGGCATACAGAGTGCATCGAGTAGTGACAGACATACAATTAAGTGTATATTAATATTTCTTAGGCCCTGTTTACAAGCACATGGTTATTTTAATAAACGAGGCATTTCCCTTCGTTTGTGCCCTTCGTTTACAAGGAAACGGAGAATTCGCCTCTGAAAATGAGTCTCTCTAAAAAACTCCAGCCAGAGTGAATATTTTGGAAATCTTCGTTTGCATGTAAACTGAGACAAACGGAGGATTAGGCAGCCGACGAGGTGAGGAAGAGAGAGGAAGTGATTTGTTGCTGTTGTTGCGAGATTCTACAAGGACCCAACAGTTCTAGCAGTTCCCTCCAGAGCAAGCAACAGTGCGACAGTGGCGAGGAAAAACTTCCTTTTAGGCAGAAACCTCGGACAGACCCAGGCTCTTGGTAGGCGGTGTCTGACGACCGGTTGGGGTTAGAATGAAGAGTGGCAATAACGGTCACAAAAAATAGTAGTTTGTAGTAGTTCTTTGTAGTAGATCATGGCATAGCAGGGCACTGTGCGGCGTTACAAGGCACAGCAGGACGTAGCAGGGCACAGCAGAGCGTAGCAGGATGAACACGGCATCGCAAGACGTGTAGCGGGACCATGGAGACAGCTGCTACCATGATTTTGGAGCCTCCCTGATCCAAGGAAACAGAACTATAAAAAGTCATCTAACCTATACGAGCTCAGTTCCATCGAGGATTTTGCAAGTGTTGTTGAAAGACAAACTGCTGCAACCTCTTTCTTGGTATTTGCTGGGCGAAATTGCTTGCCATGCAATTACAGACCACATTCCTTGTTTCAGTTTAACTTAAGTGCTTTGACCAAGAAAATGTACTGCTGGCCATGCCTCTTGATGAAACGATGTCACGGATATTATAAATTATTATAATAATTATATTATTATTATTATATTATATATATTATTATAAATAAATGGCCAATTTTTATGATGTAGGCCAAATATGAGCTTCCCCTCTTTGAAAGACCAGCAGCCGCCACTGGTGTAAACGTAGCCTCATACCATGGTCTGGGTGAATACTTAATTCTGATTGGCTGCAAAAAAGTGATAAAGGACACCTACTAAATGAGTCACACTGATGGTTTACCATTCTAAATTAAACTAAAGAAAATGTGAATCTGTTCTTTCCAAAACTGAGTGTAGTCCTTAAGTGTCTTGTCCTCTGAACACCACAGGATGGCGGTCACACACAGGCTGAAAGAAGTAAGTTGCACCGTCCCTCTGAACCATAATAAAAATAAACTCTAATCTGACTTTGTTTCACAGCAATATCTCTCATCCCAGCTGCTGTTCAGGTTGCGGCCGACAGTACACATGGAGGATAATTTGTTCCTGAAAATCTTTATATTGATTTGGGTACAATGACATGGCTAACAGATAGCTTGTCTTGTTGTTAAACATACTGTCAAACTGTTTGTCAACCATACACAATGTCATTGACTCTAAATCTTGTTAGCATAACATTAGCTTTCTGGCTTGTAGCTGTCTGAGCTGAAGGGTTCTACAAACTAAGTGGACTACAGTATATATCCTGTTAGTCCATCCTATTTACTGGAACAGCAAACTTTTACACTGCATAAGAACCTTATTGGATGGGAAAGATTGTTTCAGGTATTAGTCAAACCCTCAGGTGTGACCAGGAAAACAAAGATTTTTATTGTTAAATACATTCAAATATAAATGAATGGTTTAAAAACAAACTATTTAGCAAGTGACTATGGTATTAGAGTGTTAATGCCGTTTGAGGTGTCCATTGTCAGGAATTAATGAACAACGGCGGAGGCATGAATCGTCTGACATGCAGCAAAGTACCATTAATGTGCCTCGTCGGGCATGAAACTCAAATGGAATGACAAAACCTTGAAAAAAATGGAATTGCATTTAACACATCTAAAAGTCGCCTACACATGATAGGCGGTGGTGCCCAACTAGTTGCTGCACCCTGGGGTTTCCTGCTTTACGCTGTGCTCAAAGTTTAACTTTGACCTAGTTGCCTTTCAAAAGCGCAACCAATGAGATAACAGCATGTTGTTACCTAGCAATGGGAAATATCTTCCTTGCCACCCTTGATTACAAATACCAAGTGACTGAAACCAAGTTTTTACATTTGCAAAGTGGATATTTCAAAAAATGGAATTGAAGTGGAAAACAGTGTACTGTACGGTAAGTATATTCATGGCCAGTACATTTGATTTTGACAAACTTACCTAATAATGAAATGTGACATTTTCCTACAAAATCCAGAAGTTTTATTGTCCTGCCCATCCATGTGGTCTTCAAAGGTATCTGATGGCAGAGAGAAGGATCAGTACAGTGATATTCAACAGTGTCTTCCATGGCTAAGAGGGAACAGTCCAGATCAGTCCTCATTACCCGAGATCCGATGGCACGATATAGACGATCAATTTGGTCACAAGTCTGTTCCTCCCACACTATCCAGCTCATGGATGCATTGATTTTCGGGGCTATAGGAGAAAATTAATGTGTAAGTTAAAGGAAGTCTTCCTGTTTTATATTTAGCATGACTGTGTAGTTTAAAACTACGTACCAAAGGTTGCACCTGTCTGTTTTTGCTCCCTTTTATGTGCCAGTCTCTCAGGCAGTGTCATGAGCGTATCAATCAGCTGCAAACAAGAATACAAATACAGCCACTATGTTAAATCCGGTTAGAAAGAGGACAAGGTAACCATCCTCTAGCAGAAACTCACCAGATGTGCTCCTTTTGTGGCTAGAGCAGCTCCAAGCTCCTCAGCAGTGCAGTTCTCAGGGACTTGATAAGGCTCCTGGTGGAGAATGGGCCCCACGTCAAACCTGCGATGTGAAGATATTTTTAATCTGTTTATGTTTTGTAAGGACAAAACAGGAAGAACACAGAGCTTTTCTCTCCGTTTACCTATGAGGGCGAATCTGGATGATGGTGACCCCTGTCACAGTGTCACCATGCATGATGGTGTGGAAGATGGGTGCTGGTCCTCGCCACCTAGGCAGCAGGCTGGGGTGAACATTCAAAATTCCGCTGCAATCAAAAAGCGGGTGCACAGACAGACAAACACTTTATATTATACAGTGTATATGATAAACATTTTCAGATAATAACTTCAGGTGGTTGACTTCGCTCCACCACTCAGACAAAGGAACTTGAGTGGCCAATACATTTATTTAAATTAGCAGCGGCTAATTTATCGAAACAATGTTCACGTCCTGCCTGTACGTGGCAGCACTGTTAAAAAACGCTTGGCAGTAAAACATTTCACATTGTATTTGGGGGTTCCAAGTGGTGGTGGTCGGTCTATCTATCTTCAATGAAGCTCTGGGGGTCATTCCCTGGAGTCCTTATGTTCTTTTCCCCCAGCATTTTTCCTTGGATCATGGAGGCTCCAAAATCATGGCTGCAGCGGTCGCTGTGGTTCTGCGATGCCCTGTTACATCCTGCTACGCTCTGTGGTTCCCTACTATGTCCTGCAGTGCCTTGTAATGCCGTGCAGTGCCCTGCTCTGCCATGAACAACAAAATACTAATATGTTTTAGTCACTGTTCTATTACCTTTCATGTGACTGTTATTGCCACTCTTCATTTCAACCCCAACCGGTTGTCAGACACCGCCTACCAAGAGCCTGGGTCTGTCCGAGGTTTCTTCCTAAAAGGGAGTTTTTCCTCACCACTGTTACACTGTTGTTTACTCTGTAAAGTGTCTCGAGATGATTCTTGTTATGACTTGATACTTTAAATACAAATAAATTTAATTTAATTGAAGTGTCTTTGTCTGAAGCTCTCTAGGATAGGCATCAGTTAGCGGGCTGGCGAGTAGCCAAACCTTACAAACATTGTCCTCTACACTATCCCTTCTCTTACCTTTGCCCAACCATTGTACGGTGTCTAAGAAAACAAAGGGCATATTTATGATTTTAAAGACTGTGACTGGTAGCTATCAGACTAGCTAGCTGGCATAATCACATTTGAGAGACAACATACAGATAGACAAAAACATAAAGCTCACTATGGAAACTTGTTGATCAGTCTCTCATGGAGTAAACAGCCAAAAGACACCACCACCCCAACATCAAACTGTCTGTCCACATTGTCTGGGGGCCATCTGTGAACTGGAAGGTGGTTGTGTTGCGCAAACCTCTTCACTGGGACGTCACCAGACAAGGTAACAACTTCAAGGGACTCCACTATCCTTTCACTGGAACTCCTTCAAATAGAAGATGGAGGTTAGTTATCATGCACTCACTTCTCTTATTCCAACATGTACAAGAGTCATTCAATGAGCTGCAAGATGAAGATGTCCAACAAATTCCATTGTCACCAGTTTTTAAGCCTTCTGTGACTAGACTTAACTACAACTGAAATGAAAATTGGGACTTGGCAATCTAACCCCACCTTTATTTAAGACTAAGGTAGATCTGTAACAATTACAAATTTTACAGCACAATTAAAAATAATTGCGCTTAACAATATAATTGTCTCATGCAGTCAAATAAAATAAATACAAATATTTATTTATTCACTATGTTTTTATACAAATTAAAAGTTTTGAATGAATTCCAGGATACAATAACACAAATACACAGCCTATGGTAAACAACACCTATTTATTATCATAAAACATTTTTTCTAACTAACTCCCTCTTGTCATTTTTATTGCTATGAACACTGACCAAAATTTTAAAATGCAAAACACTTTTGTTTTTGACCCCATTTTTCATAAGCTGAACTCAAAGTCTTAGAGACTTTTATGTACACAAAAGGCCTATTTCTCTCAAGTATTGTTCACAAATCTGTCTAAATCTGTGTGAGTGAGCACTTTTCTTTTTGCGAGAAAATCCATCCACCTCCCTCACCTTGAGTTCAGGAGGCAGACACCGTCCCCACATTTAAGAGTAGGCTTAAGACTTTCCTCTTTGATAAAGCTTTTAGTTAGGGCATAGAATTGAATATTGTTAGGGAGGGAGGAGTCGCAGCGTCCGCCTAACTCGGCCCACCTGCTTCTTGTCATAGATCTATCTATCATATAATCAATAATATAATAAAACTAGAGGGAGGCAGGGCATACAGCCCGATCCGGTTGGGGAGAGTTCTAGCCTGACCAGGCTCCTCTCTTTACCCTGTCTCTCCTAGTTATGCTTTGATAAAGCTTTTAGTTAGGGCATATAATTGAATATTGTTAGGGAGTGAGGAGTCGCAGCGTCCGCCTAACCCGGCCCACCTGCTTCTCGTCATAGTTGTTAGATCTATCTATCATATAATCAATAATATAAGAAAATTAGAGGGAGGCGGGGCATACAGCCCAATCCGGTTGGGGAGAGTTCTAGCCTGACCAGGCTCCTCTCTATACCCTGTCTCTCCTAGTTATGCTGTAATAGTTTTAGACAGCTGGGGACTTCCTTTGACACACTGAGCTCCTCTCTCCTCTATCTTTCCATTTGTGTGCATCCATGTCCCAGAAATGCTTGTTACTAACCTAGCTCTGGGGAGTCATTCCCCAGAGTCCTTATGTTCTTTTTTGCCCAGCATGTTTCCTTGGATCAGGGAGGCTCCAAAATCATGGTAGCAGCTGTCGCCATGGTCCCGCTACATGTTCTGCGATGCTATGTTCATCCTGCTACGGTCTGCGGCGCCCTGCTACGTCCTGCTGTGCCTTGTAATGCTGCACAGTGTCCTGCCATGCCATGAACTACTACAAAGAACTACTACAAACTATTATTTTTTGTGACCGTTATTGCCACTCTTCATTCTAACCCCAACCGGTCGTCAGACACCGCCTACCAAGACCCTGGGTCTGTCCGAGGTTTCTGCCTAAAAGGAAGTTTTTCGCCACTGTCGCACTGTTGCTTGCTCTGAAGGGAACTATTAGAACTGTTGGGTCCTTGTAAATTACGGAGTGTGGTCTAGACCTACTCTATCTGTAAAGTGTCTTGAGATTACACTTGTTATGAATTGATACTATAAATAAAATTGAATTGAAAATAAATTGAATTGAGGGATGATCGTTTTTTATCAGAGCCTAGATTGTTCCTTTGTTTAAAATGTGTGTTTGCCAAGAACTGGATAAATAAACCTCACAAAATGCCATCTCTGCCTGGACAATGAACGTTTTTACCTCTGCTGAAGATTCACTCCTTCGATCCTTCAGGGACTGTTTCACTTTGAGTTTCTAATTTGTTTTGTTCAATCATGATTATTGCACAAGTGTGCATTAGGGTGGCCACAATAAAAGGCCACTCTAACCCCCAATTTCCGCCAGTTGCGGAACGGCTGTGGATCAGCTCCGGAACGGCGGCGGAGTCATAAGGTTTCCATTAAAATCAATGTGTGTATTTCCACAAACTGCGCAACGGCTGCATCCTGACTCCGTCCCAGCTCCGGTGATTCACAGCCCTCCGGAGCAGATACGCAGAGCTTCTATTTTTGCCGGACAGCTTGGCAGCAATTCAGCACACGGCAGATAGTGCGGGACAGGAACTTGAGCACAAAAACAAAAAAAACATCTGGTTAATTTTCAAAATAAAATAGACCGGGCTCACAGTGGATCATATCTCCCTGCACTACACCTTGAAAACACAGCACAGAGTTGTTTCCTCTCTATTCATCTGGATGGAAACAAACTGTTGATGTTTTTGTAGTTCTATTTTATATGAATTTGCGAGATCTCGTGGGTCCTCGAGACTTCAGCTGTCAGTCATGGCCGCAGCCGTTCCGCAACAAATCTGGACCTGGTGGGTGTTGACGGACGGCAGAGCACGGAGCCGACACGCAGAGGAGCTTCCTGAGACAGTTTTTGACAGTTTGTGCAGAAATTCTTTAGTTATGCAAACCGATTGTTGCAGCAGCTGTCTGGGTGGCTGGTCTCAGACGATCTTGGAAGTGAAGATGCTGGATGTGGAGGTCCTAGGCAGGATTGGTTACACGTGGTCTGCGGTTGTGAGGCCGGTTGGATGTACTGCCTAATTCTCTGAAACGCCTTTCAAGATGGCTTAAGGTAGAGAAATGAACATTTAATTCACATTCAACAGCTCTGGTGGACATTTCTGCAGTCACCATGCCAATTGCACACTCCCTCAAAACTTGTGAAATCTCTGGCATTGTGCAGTGTGATGAAACTGAACAGTGGCCTTTTATTGTGGCCAGCCTACGGCACACCTGTGCAATAATCATGCTGTCTAATCAGCATCTTGATATGCCACACCAGTGAGGTGGATGGATTATCTCGGCAAAGGAGAAGTGCTCACTAACACAGATTTAGACAGATTTGTGAACAATATTTGGGAGAAATAAGCCTTTTGTGTACATAGAAAAAGTCTTAGATCTTTGAATTTCAATTTCAGTCAAATAGTGTTTAACACATCTCAAATATTGGTTAAATTACTGCATTTCGTTGCCTTGTACCTGTACCTGTGTAATGACAATAAAGTTGAATCTAATCTAATCTAAATGTCATAATTACCTGACAAGCACCAGGGCTCCTGGGCTCTACAGCACATTGTTTTGTTGCTAGCAGTTGCATACATTTCTCCAGCCGCTCTGCAAATTGTTTAAGAGCAGCTTTGCCAGCACCCTCCTTGGCTGGGGCCAGGGCACATTGCTAAGCGCTGTAGCGGCTTCTCCAGCAGGCTGAACCGGGCTTCCTCCCTCCCCCCCTCGGGCCACATCGCTACCTGGATGTGTGACGGCTAGATGATAAAAGGGGACACGCCGATTCTCTAGATGAGCCGCAGCTGGGGCCTGACTAAAATACTGGGAACTGTTGAGTTTAAAAAAAGTTAAAATGTCTGAAGGAGCCAGGTTAGAAAATTATGCATACCTCTGTCCCCCATTTTCCCCCTCATTACCACTGACTGTAAAGAATTGATCAGGTCAAGTCTGGCATTTAACATATGGAAAGGAGCTCCCCGCTACAACACCAGGAGGGGGCCTGCTGTCTCCTGTCCCCTGGGGTCTTAGTCTAGGCTAAAACAATACATGCTGATTCAACTGTATTGATGTTAGAATTTTACATTTACACGACAGACCCTTTTTGGATCTGTAACCACAAACGACCCCCAAAGAGGCCGAGTTTAGAGCCATGTTTACTCTCATTGGACAGCGAAGATGCACTCAACATGCTGTCATGACAACAGCAAACCAATGAGAATGGATTTAAATTCACCAGGTGAAAAGGAACCGCCCCCAGGTGCAGGGGATAAATAAATGTGATTTAGTTATTTTCTGGACTGCATTCACGTGACTCCGTCAGGGGGAAGCGTGGATCCAGTCCGCTGTCAGCTGCAGTGTTATTATGTTTTGTGTTTGTCTTTGTCTCGTCATCCTCATCATTCTGTTGCATTAAACCTTTTTCTTAATTCTCAATTTGACCCCGAGCCTCCTTCCTCAGAGATCCAAAGAACACAACGTTAGTTTGAAAATTCTAACAGAACCAAGTAATTGGCCTGTTTGGAACAGGTACATGCTCCAAACGGGCACAGCATTGTTTCGAGACGATTGTGGACGAAAATAAAGAGAGTTTTTATTTTATGAAAAACATTTTTGTCTTGTCTTTTTTCGTCAACAATAATGCATGTTAATTTAGTCTTAGTCAGCGTTTTTGGACAGTGGTGCAGTCTCGTCATCGTCTTGTCTTTGTCATGGAAAAAAAGGTTGTTGACAAATATATTTACTCTTGTCTCGTCTGACAAAATTAACACTATATTCAAGTACGGCATTGTTGTAAAAGGTTTGCTTAAAGCACTTGAATAAGAAATTTTTGTTGTTTAGTTTAAAACAGTCTAAAGGAAATGGCTGGGAATTATGGTGTGATTAAAACTCAATATTTACAGTACTTGATTTACAGCTGATTAGTGAAAAGGGACACAACTTTATTTGTTTAACAGTAATTTAGTTTAACTGCAAACCATCACAGGAAGTGCTTTTATTTTGAAGCAGCCTACATGGAAGTTGTCTGTTGTGTACTCTTGCTAGGTTACTTAGATGAGCGTGAGCCGCTAGATGCAAAACACATTTGTTGAGCTTAAGTTGTTTGCTTTCTTGTTTGTAAAACTGCAACATGTTGAACAGTACATGGTCAGAGTAGAAGACAAGCTTGGTTGGTCGCCCTTCAACTACAGGCATAGTTACTCTACACGGCTGTTAAAATGCAATGATATTTACGTGTAGCAAGCCTAAACATTCATTCTCAACATGTTTCTTTCTGTCAACAGCTCGGATACACTGTGTCACCTGTTGAGACACCAATGTCGTCCGTACCGTCTCTGGTTCTGGCTCTGTTACGCAGCATAATAACTCCTGAAAATAATGTCCATCTCACAAATGTTTCTGTCTCTGCAGTCATCTCAACCATCGAATACAGCAACATAAAATAATACTCACGCCTTTTTTTGTCCTTTGAAGAAATGTTTCATGGTGTTGGGGAATTTTTTAAAAAACAAAACACCACTAAATTTTGCACTAAATGCATTGTAGGCATAACTCGGGAAACTGAGATTTTAACGAGTATAATATTACCGAAATTGAATTAGTAATGTGTTATATTACTGCGTTACAGCAAAAAGGAATACATTACTGTACTGCGTTACTTTTGAAACGTGTTACTTTTGTACTCCACACACATTGTCTAAATTTTTTTTCAAAGTGCACCATATTGATGCATTTAAATGTTAAAATAGACAAAATTTTCGTACAGGGGAGAATGCCCATGGACCCCTCTAGGGGGGCTTGTGCCCCACTGCAGCTCTAGGTCTAGTGACGCCTCTGGGCCAGTGTCCCCGTTTTAAGTTTGCAAAGATAAAGGTATTTGAGCTGAAAATGTCCCCGGATTTTGTCTCAGAAATCTGGTCACCTTAGTCTAATCGAAGTGTTCGTTGTAAAAATATATATCATTTCACTGTTCAATGCGGGTGACTGTCACTGACTGAGGCATCTTAACCTGTAATGTCTCGCTTTGTCTCAATACATATGTGTGTGTAAACGTGGTATAATGCCGTGTGTGTTGCAGTGTGTAACACTGGAAGGTGTGTAGGAGTCGCACCTGCTTGATGTGAGGAGTTTCAGAGATTCCACAGCGAACTGATCAGAGCCAAAGAACAGGAGCCTCCACGGGGGTCCCGATGATGACATCAATCTACACACTGGCTGCAGCGTTATACAGCAGCGCTGGAAGTGGACCAACATGTTTAGAGACTTGTCTTGCTACATACTACAACACCAGTTGTTGCTTTGGCGATGTGTCCAAAATCTCAGTGTCTGGGACTGTAATCGAGTTGCCTAGGTGTCAACAGAGGACGCCGCCATGTTTTCCATGCCACTTCCACTTCGGTAAAGTTAGAAAGACATTCACAGATTCGAACTTCCGGGATCAATAACTCTGTAGCAAAATGTTGTTAAATCACAAACAACTGATCTTTCCTATTGTAGTAATGTTAACAACGAGCTACAAAGTCATTTTCATCCATACGAACCGTCCTTCAATCTGGAGAAATAACATTGGCCTGTACGAGCAGGCGGCGGAGAGACGGCGGTGAGACGGCGGTGAGACGAGGGTTTAGGGACCGTCTACAAATTAAAACACAGACCAGAGATACCACAAAAATATTCATTAATTAACTGATTAAATAAGGTAGTACTTCAATACTTACCTCGATTATTACTTGTCTAATGGTAGTTGTACTACAGCAGTTATTTTTCAAAAATAACCAAAAACATAATTTTGGTGAATTTTTTTTGCCAACATCATTCAATAGTTATTATATAAATGATGATTCAAGTCTCTAAAAGGGTTAGACATATAGAAGGCCCCCTGCTGGTTGTACTACAGCAGTTGTTTTTCAAAAATAACCAAAAACATAATTTTGCTGAATTCTTTTTGCCAAAATCATTCAATAGTTATTGTAGCTCCCTCCAGTTAACATACACGGACACAAGGCGTTCTTGTTTACGGGCATTTATTGGTCTTATGATGCCTTCCTCGATGTCATCAACATGCCGTGAGAACTAAATACATACAATATAGAAATCACATAAATTACAGAAATACTATTCTCACAGAGAACACATGAACAATTAAGCAACACAGACAATTACACACAAGAAATATTACACATACCTCATTGGCGCGTTAACTCCAGAGGAGTGAAAAACAGGTAAACTTCTCTCCAGCGTGTCCCTCAAACTTCCGAATGTAAAGCCATTACAAACAAGTCAAATGAGTCGCAGCTAGCTTGGCATGCACTGCATGCTCCGTTGCAGGTGCAACGCAAATAAATGTCTGGAACAATCAAATCTCCGCACAATAGTTCCGCTATATAAACCCACAAACAGATCAGCTCACACACATACTTCAAAACAAAAGAAATGCAGAGAAAACAAGGATATGTTACGCTACATTCAAACATGATTAAATTTAAACTATTCTTTAATAAACTTAAATTATGCGACTGTCTCTACTGGCAGCTACAGTTATTATATAAATGATGATTCAAGTCTCTAAAAGGGTTAGATATATAGATGGTCCCCTGCTGGTTGTACTACAGTTATTTATAAATATATATTATATATATTCACCAAAATTATGTTTTTGGTATATGTCTAGCTCTTTTGGAGACCTGAATCATCATTTATATAAGAACTATTGAATGATTTTGGCAAAAGAATTTACCAAAATTATGTTTTTGGTTATTTTTGAAAAATAACTGCTGTAGTACAACTACCATTAGACAAGTAATAATCGAGGTAAGTATTGAAGCACTACCTTATTTAATCAGTGAATTAATGAATATTTTTGTGGTATCTCTGGTCGGTGTTTTAATTTGTAGACGGTCCCTAAACACTCGTCTCACCGCCGTCTCTCCACCGCCGTCTCTCCAGACCAATGTTATTTCTCCAGATTGAAGGACGGTTCGTTTGGATGAAAATGAGTTTGTAGCTCGTTGTTAACAACATTTCGCTACAGAGTTATTGATCCCGGAAGTTCGAATCTGTGAATGTCTTTCTAACTTTACCGAAGTCTTCCGTCGTGTTTTCTTCTTCGGGGATGATTTACGGCAGCCGCAATGTTGCTGCCTCCTTCTGGAGCTCAACCAGTACTGTATCTTCTTCATACGATATTCTGTGTTTCTTTAGTTTTGTACAAAAGTTCGTCTATCAGGTGTGATTGTGAGTGCATGTCTAGCGCGGACCCGCTCCACACGGAGAAAATAGTGAGAGAAAAGAAAAAAAAGAGGATAATCAGCTGAGAATGTGCGTGTGCGTCCTTAAAAACTGTAAGTCGTATAACTTGTCAGTTCATTTAAGCCTGTTGTGGTATTGGTCTATAGTTCTTGCACATTTAAAGTTAGCTAGAGATTTAGTTGTTTGTGTTTTTAACCTGTTAGCTAGGTTGCACCTGGCTGTTAATCCATAATGGCGATTGTTGAACGTCCTTGCTCATGTTTGTATTTTAGGTGCATTATTTACATGCTGAAGTAGTTACTCTTTATTTAGATAATGTAATTAATAGTGATTTTATTGTTATTATTTGATAGCATATATATGATTTCTATGCATTGTGTATGGTAGTCTTTACAATGTTATTTATTTCTTTGCAGAACCACACACACACACACACACACACACACACACACACACACACACATACATACACATACATACACACACACAGCCATAGCAGAGCTACCCATAACCATGTATGTAGGCTACTGTTGCTTGATTGTAATAAAGCATCAAAAGAGAGAAGTTGTCTCCGTGATTTAACAGACACCTGGGGTGAAGTTGGAAACCAGAATCAGCTTTAAATACAGTCCTAATCTAGTCCTCACCAACTAGTTTCATATAATGTCACTGGAGTTAGTGTTATAATGTGCTGCATAACTCCAAAAGTATGGGGAACTTTTTAATTAATGTCTGTTTAGTCATTCATATGTAATCCTTTATTTTCTTTCCAGAAGCCATATTTGAGCACACACACATACATGTAGATTCCTTTAAATGTTAAGGAAAGATTAAAAAAGAGAAACTGGATCTGTGAATTCTCACAGAATCACAACTGAATTCATATCTTGCTGCTCAGACAGAATCTTATTAACCTGGAGTCACAGTCTCTGTTACAATAATCATATATGGGATGTTTTAGGCTTATTGGCAGACATCCATTTAAAATGTAGGCAACAGCATATAAAGAGCCAAGTTCCTCAGCTTGCTCTCTAAAAAATGGTTGTCATTCACAAGGCTACTTTTACTTTTATATTTTTAGTAAATTTCCAAGCCTGTACTTTGTTACTTTTACTTGAGTAAAGAAGTTAAATCAGTACTTCCACTTTTACCAGAGTATTTTTAACACAAGTATCTGTACTTCTACTTGAGTACGGGAAGTGAGTACTTTTGCCATCTCTGGATGTGAAGTTTTTTTTACAATGTCTGAACTCAACATAGCCATGCTAGGCACTGTATATACAGCTCCAGGGCAAGACCAATTATGTTATACCATGTTTCGACAGATGCCAGTAGGATAATTTCAGTTGGTATTGAGACTCTTTAATAAAATCTTGATGGATGGAATTATACCGTCTAGTTGGAAAAGTGCAATGATATTACCATTTAACAAAACCGGTAAGGACCCAGATAATCCTGGTAACTATAGGCCCATACTTTTGACAGCTCACCTATGCAAATGCATGGAGAGGATAATACTTTGCAGGGTATCACATATATTGGAACAGAAAGGATTACTGACTAATATACAAAGTGGATTTTGAAAAGGATGCTTTACAACAGATGCTGTAGTTAGAGTAAGTAATGAGGTGGAAAAGACATTGAAAATGAAAGAGCTACTGACTATAATGTATTTTGACATTGAAAAGGCATATGATACCATGTGGAGGGATGACCTGCTTATTAAATTGAGTAGTATGGGTATTGGATGAAGGTTGTATAATTGGAGTATGGACTTTTTAACAAGTAGGAAAATTAGAATTAAGGTTGGATCAGAGGTGTCTATGGATTTAGATGTGGATAATGGTATTCCCCAGGGTAGTGCAATTAGCCCTGTACTGTTCAACATCATGATAAATGATAGTTTCTCGAACTTGGATGGCTGCATCAAATCAGCACCATATGCGGCCATTTGGATGAGAGGAAGGAGTGTGTCATATGTATTAGGAAATATAAGGAAAATAGAAAATAGTGGAAGCCATCATTGCACTACAGTGGGTTGAAGAGGTCAGACCTGATAGGGTTGTATTATGCATGAGTCTTTAGCTGTCATAAAAAGCATACAGTCAGTGACGTCTGTCAGGGAAGACCACCTTTATCACAGTTTGCTAAGATTACACCGGAATGGTATAGAAGTTCAGTTTAGTGGGTATCCAGCACATGAGGGTTAAAAGGGAACTAGACTGCAGACAAACTAGCTAAAGCGGCATTGCTAAAGGAAATAACAGTTCCAATTCCTCTAGGAAAAGGCAAGGGAAAAGCGGTGATTAAGAAGAAAGACGTTACGCAATATGGTAGAAATGGTTGGAGGAAGACAGAAAAGGTCGGGGATATTATAAAATACAACAATCTGTCAGTATAAAGACTTATATGGAAATGTCCAGGAAGGAGGAGATTGTAATGACAAGGCTCAGGGTGGATCACATAGGACTGAATGGCACCTTGTTTTTAATGGGGAAAAGGACTGATAAAAACTGTGTATAAATGTGGGGTTACAGAAAATGCTGAACATGTACTGCACATTGAATGAAGGGGAAAGACGGGCATTTAAGTGGAGTGGAATCTGATGGGGTTACTGGGATTGGAAGGAGAAAGAAAGGCGATAAGAATCACCAGTAAGGCACAACTTTATTTTTTAAAAGAAACAGGGTTGATGAGTAGAATTTAGAAAATTGTTGATGAATGTTGAATGATGTTACACACTCCAGTACAGTATGTGGCAGTATGCACCTGAAAGTTGTTTGCAATCCGAAAATAAATAAGAGAAGAGGAAGAAGAACTGCCCAAGGGGTAGGCCTCTCCTCTCTAACACGGGGTAAGCCTCTCCCCTCTAAGCGTAGCTCCCATGGTGCCAATTTAATGCTATGAAGCCATCAGCTGCAGTTAGCATCCCATTCACTGCCATTCATTTTGGCGCCACTTTGACGGTGAATAACTTTACATCTGAAGCATTTCAAGATTCTATTTGTCCATTGTTTATTTCTAAAGAAACATGACAATGTATAAAAGGCTCCATTCCCTTCCGTTTTTATAGAAATAGACTTACGATTGTGTCATAACCACGCGACTTACTGTTGCAAAGTAGAGAAATCACTGTATAGTACAGGGTAAGCTTGCAGACAGTTTGGACTTCCATCAGCTGTTTAGGTTTAATTACTAATGTTAATTAGCATGTTAATTAGCAGTAATTAGCCTGTGCCTATGTTATCTCCTTACATATACCTACGCTCCAGTGACATGCAGTCAGGGTAGGCAAGCTAGGCACTGCCTACCCTGCCAAAATTCAATCATAAAAATGTTTATTAAATAAATGTATTTAATAAACTTGTATTTGAATTTTTACTGTTTATTCTTGTGATTTATATGTGTTATTCCAATTATTTAGACATTACGATCAAATGTAGCAGTTACGCATAATCAAATAGAAAAAAATGGTAGAATAAGCAGTGCTTTTACTGTCTGTTCAAGCGAAAAAACCAATGTTGTGCATGCGTACTTCGATCCTGTATTCTTCAACATGTACGGCAAAAAGCACAACTCTGCTGTGCCTTTGCACGTAAATTTGTTATGCCAGTAATCATCTCCTTTACATATAAAACATGGACCAATTAAAAACAAGATATTACTGGACCTTGGCGTAGCTAACGTCATTACACCAGCTATGTTGTAAGCGCAATCCCTGCGAAATTCAATGTCAAAATCATAGCAGCGGTGTCCGCCGATATCACAGCGTTGAGGAATTTCTCTAAACTCGATTTTAATTTAAAAAAGAGCTAATAGCAAGAGGAGGTCTCGCCAGCCTTAGAGGGACTACTGCAACAAAAGGGACAAAAATTGTCCGCTCGTTTCAAACTGACTGGTATGGAAGAAAAGATTGGCTATGTGGCTGTGCTAACAGTCAGTGGCTGTACTGTTATCCCTGCCTGTTATCCCTGACTACTCAGACTGTCCTGGACTTCAACAGGGTACTGTGATCTGAACAACCTGCCTGCAGCTTTAACCAATGTAATGGGAAAATTACATTTAACCAATGATTTTCATATTATTCATTCATAAGCTCTCCAATGCCTCTCAGAGTATATGACTTCTGTATCTTTCCACTGTGTCTTCTCCTTGTAAGAGACAACTGAATTTGTTATGTCTTTGCATTTGCCCTCCAAGGACATATGGCACAAAGTCTGACAGAAACAGTTGTCTAAAGCCATGTTTATCATGAAGAAAACTTGACGCACGGAGGACAGATTCAGAAAGACGTAATAGATCCAACTGTCTGCCTGAGGTCCACTAATTGTTTCTGCTGGGACAACCGGGTTATAAGGAACTGTCATATGCTGTTTGGCACACAGAACTGTGGCCACTCTGTAACTGTACATTGTGGAAACTGTTCTTGTCATTTTGATTGTTCTCTGCAGAAAACAATTTAACCTTTTCACCGAATACCTAAAACCTTTAAATCAGTTTGCAGCCTGTTTTGTTTCAACAAGGTCTCTTCTGCCACTGAAATTCCTCCTTGCTGTACAGAAACATGAAAAGTTGTCAGCTCACATCCAGTGTCAAATTAGGCTGAAAACTTTCAGTAAACCTCGGATCGACCTTGCACTTGACGAGCAAAAGAGGCTGAATATAACCTACCATAATGAAAAGGTAAAGGAAAACCGAGAAGTATTGAAGGATCTGATAAATGCGACCTGCTTCCTTGCAAAACAAGAGCTTGCTTTTCGTGGCAATGATGAAAGTGCTAGCTCTAGCAATAGGGGCAATTACATCGAGTTCCTGGATGAGCTAGCTGAGAAAGACGAGAGATTGGCTAGACATCTGCTGTACGTACATCTACTATTTACTGTATTTTCTGGAACATCTAACAGGAGTGGCAGATGTGCTCCTTGGTGACATTAGAAGAATCATAAATGCGGCCCCCTTTGTTGCTGTGGAGGTGGATGAGTCGACTGATGTGACAAATAAAGCCCAAATATCTGTTGTTGTACGTTATGTATGTGGAGGTAAAGTAAAAGAAGCCTTTCCAGGCTTTGATGATGTCAGCAACTACCGGAGAGCAGCAGCAATTTTGCAGTATGTACTGAGCACATTAGAGAAATACAACTGCTGCGATAAACTGGTTGCGCAGACATACGATGGAGCCTCTGTCATGGCCTCAGAGCTAAATGGGATTGTTAAGCATATTTGACAATAGGGGTAACAAAGTCATGTTGACGTGCTTACGTGGTGACGTGTTGGAACGTGTGTCTGCGTGCATAGGCCGATGCCATTGAGAGCATGTGCGAGAAATAAAATGTGAGTTCCCAGACCAAAGAGACGATGGCGGTCTGTCATTTTCCTCCCGTCCATATAGATGCTAGGAGTGCTATTAACCATTTTGGTGGCTGTTTTATCGTTAAGCTGCTGCAGGAATGTCTAACGCTACAGGTTATGGGCCCAGTCATGCAGGCCAAAGGTGGTTCAGACTCTTATTCGACGGCGATGAGAAAAATTACGAACTCTGGGAAACGAGGTTCCTCGCGCACATGGAGTTGCGTGGCCTCAGAGAGGTTATCCTGGAGGACCCGCAGATAGATGAGGAAGACGAAGTAGCTCTCGCGGAAGACGAGGCAAAGAACGGAGAAGCATATGCAGAGCTAGTGCAATGTCTGGACAACAAGAGTTTGTCATTGGTAATGAGAGATGCCAAACGCGATGGAAGAAGAGCACTGGAGATTCTCCGGGAGCACTATGCGGGAAAAGACAAACCCCGTGTTGTGAGTTTGTATTGTGAACTTTCCTCGCTCCATAAAGCTAGCAATGAAACTGTAACTGACTATATTATTCGAGCAGAGACTATATTCACGTCATTGAGAAGAGCAGATGAACGTATTAGTGATGGACTTCAAATAGCCATGGTAGTAAAGGGGCTACCAGATTCATACAAGCCGTTCGTCGTGCACGTCACCCAGACAAATGATATTGTAACATTCAGCGAGTTTAAAACAAAACTGCGAAGTTATGAAAGTACTGAAAAATATGGGCGGAGTGACGTGAATGTAGAAGAAGACAATGTGATGAAGACTAGCGGGACAACGAGGTCGCGTGGAAGAGGAAGAGCAAAGAAAATGGACCTGGCTGAGGTCGAATGTTACACGTGTGGTAAAAAGGGACACATGGCCAGGACATGTCCTGATGAATCCCAGGCGAGAAAAGAGGAACGAAAATGGGACGCTCTACAGCGAAGAAGAGGGCGCGGTCGAGGACGAGGCCGTGACCATGTGAAGAAAGCCGACGGAGATACGGAGGCAGAGCCTACATCTTTCTGTTTCTTCAAGCTGAGTGACTGTTCTACACAAAGAGGGAATAAGAAGGGTCTCATGGTCGACTGCGGCGCTACAACACACATGATCAACGACGCCACAAAGTTCAAAACAGTTGAGAGTTTCAAACCCGAGGACCACGTCATCGAGCTGGCGGACGGAACAAAGGTGAGCGGGATGGCGAAAATGAGGGGAGACGCCGAACTCTACATGTTGGACAGCGAGGGACGACGAGTGAAAACAAGGCTCAAGCAAGCACTCTACATCCCATCGTTTCCACAAAACATCTTTTCAGTGAAAGCGGCAACAGCCAACGGTGCAGAGGTCCACTTCAAGGACGGTGATAACTGGCTGTTCCACAAAGATGGTACCAAGTTCAAAATGGATGTTTATGGTAGGCTGTATTACCTAAGCACAATAGAAGATGAAAATGGTGATGAAGTGTATGGTTGTCATGACATTCAAACGTGGCATAAGATACTTGGTCATTGTAATTTTGATGATGTTGTAAAATTAGAAAAGGTTGTCAAAGGGATGTCGATAAAAGGGAAACATGACAGGTCCAATCAACACTGTGAAATATGCACACAGGGAAAATTCACACAACACAGAAACAGACAGGCAGATGCTAAAGCTACAGCTGTACTAGAGCTAGTACACACAGACCTATGCGGCCCTATAGAACCAGCAGATAAAGATGGATACAGGTATGCAATAGCATTTACCGATGATTACAGCGGGATGATTTTTCCATACTTTATCAAAGCAAAGAGTGACACGACAAAAGCTATAGAAAAATTTATAGCAGACGTAGCCCCATATGGAAAGATAAAGTGCATACGGTCTGATAATGGCACAGAGTATACCGGGCAAGAGTTCCAGTCCTTACTTAGGAGTAACGGGATAAGGCACGAGACAAGTGCACCCTACTCACCTCATCAGAACGGAACTGCCGAGAGAGGTTGGAGAACCCTATTTGAGATGTCCCGATGCATGCTATTGGAGAGTAACCTCCCAAAGCAATTATGGACATATGCTGTACAGACAGCAGCCCAAATCCGCAACAGGTGCTACAGTAAACGACTAGAGCAAACACCTCACCGTGTTTTCACAGGTAAAACACCTAATCTTTCTCACATGAAGATATTTGGCTCTAAATGCTACGTGTATAAACAAGATAAGAAGAAGCTGGATCCTAGGTGTGAAAAGGGGATTTTTGTCGGCTATGATAAATACAGTCCGGCATATAACGTGTACTATCCTGAGACAGGAAAAGTCCTTAAACACAGGCTGGTGAAATTCATAACCAAAGGTAACACAGATGGCCAGACTCAGACAGATTGTGATGTGAGAGATGACTTTGAGAATTATGAACACACACTACCAAAGATCACCCAGGGTCAGGGACAGCCTAAACAGAGTAAAGAGTCTAGTGTTGAGGAGACTGCTGAGGCAGGTCCAACCCAAACAGACAGTACTCACAGAGAACATGGAGAAAGGAGATACCCTACAAGACAGAAAAAGGCTCCACAATACTTAAGGGACTACCAATGTAAGGCTGAGTACAACAATGTTGAAAGTGAAAACGTAGATTATTTCTACAGAGTGGCTTATGGTGTACCAAAAACATTTAGAGAGGCTATGGACTCTAAGAAGTCAAAAATGTGGATTGACGCAATGAAAGAGGAGATGAACTCTTTGACAGAGAATGAGACTTTCACTCTGACACCACTGCCAAGAGGCAAACAAGCAGTTGGAGGTCGATGGGTATATGCAGTGAAAGAGAGCCCAGGAGGATCTGAGACTTGTAAAGCAAGATATGTCGCAAAAGGATATGTTCAAGTAGAAGGGATTGACTATAAAGAAACTTTTTCACCGACCGCTAACATGACCTCTGTCCGAGCATTGATGCAGGTAGCTGTACAGGAGGACCTTACCCTGCATCAAATAGCTTATACTTATACTTATACTTAGCTGTAGCCTGCTTTTGAGTAACATTATTTTAGGCTGAATCAAGCTGTCAGCTAGCGGTTAGCCAAATTAGCTGTCAGCTAAACTAACGTCGTTAGCTTTCCGGTGGAGGCTAACAGCAGACCACTACTGTGGAACAGATCGTGCAGTGCCGTAAATCCCTGGTAAATCTTTGTACATCATGATTATCATCTGCGAGTGCGCGAACATATTGCACATGCGCACGGATCGTGCAGGTAGGACGGATTGTGTACCGACAGTGTCCATTGATCCACACTCAACTTTCTGGCCGTTTTGAGTGCACCATCCGGGTACTCAAGTGCACTTCATTTGACCGCACTTTGACAATGTGAACGCACTATGTACTCAAATAGTTAGTATTTAGTACAGAAGTGCGCAATTTGAGACACAGCCATCTATACAGGTAATTCATGTGGTAAACAGATACAGATAATGCTGTACTCGCTCATCCCTAGTTCATATGTTATTTTGTATGCTTTTGTATGTCATCTGTGTTTTGTTTCCGATTTTTGCAATAAAGACAAAAAAAAAAAGATTGGGAACGATTGAGATTTCTCTTGGCACAGCTACCAGAAGACTTACAACTTTCAGACATGTTGCCTACGTCACAACTACGTTTTCAAGCTCAGTTGGAGTCTGCGCAGTAACGCTCAGCCATCACCGGAAAAGAACTTCTATCTTCCTTGTCTCCGTCCAGAACAACGGGATCTGTTGGTCAATTTCTTTAACTGTCTATGGGACTACCCGACTGACTTGACAGTGGATTTTTGTCACCGCCCCCGGCTGCTGCTGCCTGCTCTCGTCCACTTTACAGGCGAGGCGCAGTTCATCTCGAACCAGCCTGTTGTTTTTTTATTATACATCCAACCGAGCAAAGGTCTAACTAAACATTTGATTTGTTAAGAACGCGTCTTTGATTAAAGCGGACTTGTGATAGTCAACGCAAAGACACAACATGGCGACCACCATTAGCACTCAGCGGGGACAGGTAACGTTACAAAGTGGGCTCTGTGTTGTTATACTACAGTTTATCAACATGTCTGACAGTTCATTACCTTCAGTCTGTACAGCCGTCTGTACAGCCACCTAGAGACGTCTACAACACTGATACTATCACCTAACGTTAGCGGTATTATAACAAGCTATAATGGTAGGTTAGGGTTAGCAATAACATTAGCATAACAGTCTCTGGGTTAAACGTCAATACATCGCCCTGATTCAGTGCTGGCTGTAAAGACAACAGTAGCTAACCTTGTTCTAAAAGTTACCACTGCTGAGACCGTTGCCTGTTAGTAGTTTTAGGACTAGGTGGTGGGAAGTCTTTGCGTTGTGTTCAAGTGCAACTTTTTGGCCAAGACATACCCGATGTGAATGAACGCCAGAGGTCTTCGTAGCCACTAGCAACTTCTTTGCTGTCTGCTTGGTGTGCCAGGGCCTTAACACGTATTAGCAATAACACAACAGACATACCTACTGCTTTATGCTATCAGCAGTACGGTTCTTTGATGTACTGACCTCAGACCAGCATAAGTAGTAGCTAAGCCATTATTCTGCATTAGGACAACAGAGTGTCAGTAGAACTTGAATAAAACAATTAATGTAACAGAGAAAAGTTTTTTTTTCTCAAAATTTATATAGGTAAGAGTTAAAATTATGCAGCATTAAAAATACTTCTACAAGTACAATTACTTAGTAGATGTTAGGTTAACGTAGTAAATGTAAGTCATTACTACTTACCTCTGTTTCTCCCTGACTCTTGGCGAGAAGTCAGAGTCCTTACCTGTTGGCACATGGGTTGTCAGTTGTTGGGCTTCGATCACCTCAGCCAAATTAATCTGTAGTTTCATCACAGTTTAAATAAAAGTTTTGGATCCGCTGCAAACCGTAATGGGTCCTTCCACTAAGTTTCATGAAAATGGGTCTAGTAGTTTTCCCTAATCCTGTTGACAAACAAACAAAACCAAAAACATCTCCTTGTCGGAGGTAAATATTAGGGTTGGGGAATACAGCATTGATACAGCATAGTATCGCCATATTTTTCATGGCAATACTGTATCAGTACATAAAGTATAATTATTTTATTATAAATATTTCTTAGTCACTATGTCTGATTGATAATCCCATTTTGCAGCAATAAAATTGAAGTGAGATGAACAAACAGAGAAATGTATTTTTTTTAGATAAAACATATGTTGACAAAGTTTCCTTTTGGGGACGTAATTTGAAATTGGAAAACATTTAAAGTTAAATAGAAAATGGTAATACATTGCAGTATGTCGCAGAATATTGAAATATGTTTAATATCCTAATTTTGTATTGTGACATAAGTATTGTTATGATATCGTATCATGAGGATTCTGGTGATTCCCACCCCTAATAAATATGTGCATTTAGTTAGGTATACAGTGAACCCTCGTTTTTCACGGGGTTACGCTCCAAAAAGAACCTGTGATAGGTGAAATCCGTGAAGTAGTAACCTTTATTTTTTTACAATTATTATACGATGAAATACTCCATAATACATTGAAACCAAAGAACAAACCTTTTACAGGCCCAAGTATTTGTTTAACAAATAAAAGTACTGTATAAACGTTTTTTACAAATAACTACAGTACTGTAAAATAATAATTTTAATCATCAATACGAACTGAAGGCTTCAAATTGCGGAGATCAGCACCCCCACACACACACACACACACACACACACACACACACACCGCAACTAGAGTCATTGGAACGGGAGAAAATGAAAAATTATTATGAAAAAATACAAAGTACATTAGGAAAAATAGTGACTCGTGTATTTCACTGCTCTTCTGACTGAGCCGCTGCATCCTGACTCCGCTCTGTAGCGTTTTTTTCTTCTAAAGTGCAGGTGTGTTTTTTCGAGAGAAGAACATAGTTATCGGTAGTTGTTGTCGCTCTTTTTTCTTCTGGGCAAAAAGATTCTTATAAACCGACATGCCACCATTGATTATGTTTGCAGAATGCAGAACACAATGCACGATGCAAATCCGTGAAGCAGCGAGACCGTAGAGGTGAACTGTGATATAGCGAGGGTTCACTGTATAAAGTTTTAGTGTTGTGTGTGTGTGTGTGTGTGTGTGTGTGTGTGTGTGTGTGTGTGTGTGTGTGTGTGTGTGTGTGTGTGTGTGTGTGTGTGTGTGTGTGTGTGTGTGTGTGTGTGTGTGTGTGTGTGTGTGTGTGTGTGTGTGTGTGTGTGTGTTTTGTTGTTTTTGCATAGCATGTCCGTCTGAGTCCCTGTTTGTATATATATGCAGGTGTATATTGGGAGCTTCCCAGGACTTCCTCAGGATCACTCCCACCCAGCAGCAGCAGCAGGTCCAGCTGGATGCCCAGGCAGCCAGGCAGCTGCAGTTTGGAGGCTCAATAGGCACCGTAGGGCGACTCAGCATTACTGTTGTCCAGGTAAACATAGCTCAGCTTTGCTGTTAGAAATCTAACATTGTCTCATTTAAATCATTTTTAACCAATATGGATATGTTTAAAATATTCCACATCGTCCATTAAAGGCTGCCACATGTCCTTAAAAATTTCGTCATTTCCTTTCAATTTGGCACTTAGTCCTTCCATAGGGAAAACTCAAAAAATGTCTTTGTACCACCGAGTTACAGTGGGAGGTTTCTCACTAATACAATTAAATAATATACATTTTCTAGCCAAAAATAAGAGTTTATTGAGTAATTTGGATCTTTTCATATCCATAACTCTATTCAAAGATGGCAACCCCAATAGAAACTGGCCCAGATCTTTACCTATGCTGTGTTTAAATATTGCCGTCACTTTGATATACATTTAGATATACATGACCAGAACTTTGATATTCTTGGACAGCTCCAAAAGCAGTGTCTATATGTCCCATTTGTTACCTTACATTTAAGGCAAAATGGTGATCTATTAGGGTAAATTTTGTTCATAACATGATGTGTCCTGTGATGCCTATGAAGTATATTGTATTTCTTTAAATTTATTGCTGAGAGAGTGAGTGGTCTGAATACACCCCAGCCAAGCAACTTTATCATATACCCTTTGGAGGTCCTCCTCCAAATAAGGCCACTCCACGAGATCAAATGCCTTTTTGGCGTCAAGTGAGATAACAAGACCTTGTGCCTGATTAGTATTTGCATGTTGAATGATGTTAAGTAATTTTCTCATAATGGTATAAGTTAATAATGGAGTTCCTGTTTTTAATAAATCGTGTCTGGTCAGATCCAATTAAGAGTGGCAAGTAGTTCTCAAGTCTTTTTGCTAAAATGTTTGAAAAGATTTTACTGGCCACATTCATCAGGCTAATAGGGTGGTATGCTCTACACTCGTCGGGAGGCTTTCCCTTTTTGAAGGAGAATTACGGTAATTTCCAACACGTAGCTCTGTTGTTTGTAAATTTGCAGTGCTGTCAGTAAAGAGAAAAATTAAAACAATTGTTGTTGTCTACACGTGTTATCCTCCTACCAGAGGTGGCACCCAACAGGCTTAAACAGGGCAAGTAATTCAATTCAATTCAATTTTATTTATAGTATCAATTCACAACAAGAGTTATCTCAAGACACTTTACAGATAGAGTAGGTCAAGACCATACTCCAGAATTTACAAGGACCCAACAGTTCTAGTAGTTCCCTCCAGAGCAAGCAACAGTGCGACAGTGGCGAGGAAAAACTCCCTTTTAGGAAGAAACCTCGGACAGACCCAGGCTCTTGGTAGGCGGTGTCTGACGACCGGTTGGGGTTAGAATGAAGAGTGGCAATAACAGCCACAGAAAGATAACAGTTTGTAGTAGTTCTTTGTAGTAGTTCATGGCTTAGCAGGGAATTGTGCGGCATTACAAGGCACAGCAGGACGTAGCAGGATGAACACGGCATCGCAGGACGTGTAGCGGGACCATGGCTACAGCTGCTACCATGATTTTGGAGCCTCCCTGATCCAAGGAAACATGCTGGGGAAAAGAACATAAGGACTCCGGGAATGACTCCCCAGAGCTAGGTTAGTAACAAGCATTTCTGGGACATGGATGCACACAAATGGAAAGATAGAAAGATAAAAGATAGAGGAGAGAGGAGCTCAGTGTGTCAAAGGAAGTCCCCCAGCAGTCTAAAACTATTACAGCATAACTGGGAGAGCATAACTAACTAGGAGAGCATGACTAACTAGGAGAGACAGGGTAAAGAGAGCCCGGATCGGGCTAGAACTCTTCCCCAACCGGATCGGGCTGTATGCCCTGCCTCCCTCTAGTTTTATTATATTATTGATTATATGATAGATAGATCTGACAACTATGACGAGAAGCAGGTAGGCCGGGTTAGGCGGACAATATTCAATTCTATGCTCTAACTATAAGCTTGATCAAAGAGGAAAGTCTTAAGTCTACTCTTAAATGTGGAGACGGTGTCTGCCTCCTGAACCCAAACTGGAACCTGGTTCCACAGGAGAGGAGCCTGATAACTGAACGCTCTGGCTCCCGTTCTACTTTTAGAGACTCTAGGAACCACCAGTAACCCTGCATTCTGGGAGCGCAGTGCTCTTGCAGGGTTGTAAGATACTATGAGCTCTTTAAGATAAGATGGTGCCTGACCATGAAGAGCTTTTAGGTGAGAAGAAGGATTTTAAATTCTATTCTGGATTTTACAGGAAGCCAATGCAGAGAAGCTAAAACAGGAGAGATGTGATCTCTTTTCCTGGTTCCTGTCAGAACACATGCTGCAGCATTCTGGACCAGCTGAAGAGTCTTTATGGACTTTTTCGAGCATCCTGATAATAAAGAATTGCAGTAATCCAGCCTAGAAGTAACAAATGCATGGACTAGTTTTTCTGCATCATTTTTAGACAGGATATTCCTGTTAGCAATATTACGTAGGTGAAAAAGGCGAGCAAAGATAACTCCAAGATTCCTCACAGTGGTGCTGGAGGCCAGGGTGATGCCATCCAGAGTAACTATCTCTTTGGATAATGCGTCACGGAGGTGCTTGAGTCCCAGAGCAATAACTTCAGTTTTATCTGAGTTCAACATTAGAAAATTACAGCTCATCCAGGTTTTAATATCCTGAAGGCACATTTGAAGTTTAGCTAACTGATTAGTTTCATCCGGCTTGATCGATAGATATAATTGAGTATCATCTGCATAACAATGAAAGTTTATGGAATGCTTCCTGATAATATTGCCTAAAGGAAGCATATATAAAGTGAACAGGATTGGACCGAGCACAGATCCTTGTGGGACTCCATGACTAACTTTGGCGTGCACAGAGGATTCATCGTTAACGTGAACAAACTGAGATTGATCTGATAAATAAGACTTAAACCAGCTTAGAGCTGTCCCTTTAATGCCAATTAAATGTTCCAGTCTCTGTAATAAGATATGATGGTCAATGGTATCAAATGCAGCACTAAGGTCTAATAACACCAGTACAGAGATAAGTCCTTTGTCTGATGCAATTAGGAGGTCATTAGTAATTTTCACAAGTGCTGTCTCTGTACTATGATTAACTCTAAATCCTGACTGAAAATCCTCATATAAGCTGTTGTTATGCAGAAAGTCACATAACTGTTTGGTGACTGCTTTCTCAAGAATCTTAGAGAGAAATGGAAGGTTGGATATAGGTCTATAGTTGGCTAAAACATCTGGATCAAGGTTGGGCTTTTTCAGAAGAGGTTTAATTACAGCTACTTTAAAGTGCTGTGGTACATAGCCTGTTAATAAAGACAGATTGGTTATATCTAGTAGAGAAGTGTTGACTAATGGTAAAACTTCTTTAAGTAGCCTAGTCGGGATGGGGTCTAAGAGGCAGGTTGATGGTTTAGATGAAGAAGTAATTGAATTAAATTTATAAAGATCAAGTGAAGCAAAGCAGTCTAAACATATATCTGGTTTTACAGCTGTTTCTGAGGTTCCTGAGTTTAGAGATAAGTCAGTGCCAGTTAAAGGCAGGTCTTGGTGAATTTTGCTTCTAATAGTTATAATTTTATCATTGAAGAACCTCATAAAGTCATTACTACTAAGAGCTATGGGAATACTTGGCTCAGTAGAGCTGTGACCTTCCGTTAGCCTGGCTACAGTGCTGAAAAGAAACCTGGGGTTGTTCCTATTTTCCTCTATTAATGACGAGTAGTACGCTGCTCTGGCATTACGGAGGGCCTTCCTATATGTTTTAAGACTATCTTGCCAGATTAAACAAGAACTTTCCAATTTGGTGGAACGCCAAATCTTCTCAAGTTTCCGTGATATTTGCTTTAATTTGCGAGTTTCAGTGTTATACCATGGAGCTAATCGTCTTTGTTTTATTATCTTCTTTTTTAGAGGGGCAACAGAGTCGAGTGTCATTCGCAGCGAGCCTGCTGCACTATCAACAAAATGATCGATTTGGGAGGATCTGAAATTAGCATAGGAGTCCTCCGTTACTTTGTGACTTGGTAATGAATTAAATGCTAATGGGATCACATCCTTAAATTTAGCTACAGCACTATCAGATAGACATCTTGTATAGAAGGTTTTGCCTACTGGCGTGTAGTTCAGTAGTATAAACTCAAAAGTTATCAAACAGTGGTCAGATAGAAAGGGATTCTGTGGGAACACCATTAAATGTTCAATTTCAACACCATATACCAGAACAAGATCGAGGGTCTGGTTAAAACAGTGAGTCGGTTTATGAACACTTTGAGAGAAGCCAATAGAATCTAATAGAGAGATAAACGCAGTACTAAGGCTATCATTCTCATCGTCCACATGAATATTAAAATCCCCTACAATAACAACTTTGTCCGTTTTTAGCACTAAATTTGACAAAAACTCTGCAAATTAGATAAGAATTCAGAGTATGGACCAGGTGCTCGGTACACTATAACAAATAGAACTGGCTGCAGTGATTTCCAACTTGGGTGTGAAAGACTAAGAACAAGACTTTCAAATGAGTTATAATTTAGTTTAGGTTTAGAGCTGATTAGTAGACTAGAATCGAAGATAGCTGCAACTCCACCTCCTCGGCCTGTGCCTCGAGGAATGTGAGTATTAATATGACTGGGGGCTTCATTTAGACTAACATATTCTCCATCACCCAGCCAGGTTTCAGTAAGACAAAATAAATCAATATTGGAATCTGATATTAATTCATTTACTAGTACACCTTTAGAAGACAGAGATCTGATGTTTAGGAGTCCACATTTAATTCTCCTATTCTTTTGCACTATTGCACTTGTGGTTTTAATTGTTTTCATGCACAGCTCCTCTTCTGTCTACCTTTGATTTAAATAATTTTAATGGTCGGGGGCAGACACCGTCACAATGGGATTTTACTAGGTAACTCCTGGAATAAAGGAGCAGAGAAGTGTGTTAGACTGCGACTCTGCCTCCTGGTCCCAGCTCTGGATTGTCAGGGATTAGATCCACTAATAAACTTGTCCAGATTTCTGGAAATAAGAGCTGCTCCATCCCAAGTGGGATGAATGCCGTCTCTCCGAATCAGACCAGGTCTTCCCCAGAAAGACTGCCAGTGATCCACAAAGCCCACATCATTATCTGGACCCACCTCGACAGCCAGCGGCGAAATGACGACATGCGGCTGTACGTGTCATCGTTGGTCAGATTTGGCAGAGGTCCAGAGAAAACTACGGTGTCCGACATTGACTTCGCGTATGTACACACTGATTCAACATTGATCTTGGTGACCAACGTTTGGCGTAACCGGGAGTCATTAACGCCAACGTGAATAACAATCTTGCTGTATTTACGTTTATCCTTAGCCAGCAGTTTCAAATAAGACTCAACGTCGCCTGCTCTGGCCCCCGGGATGCACTTAACTATGGCTGCCGGCTTCGCTAACTTCACGTTTCTCAAAATGTTGCTGCCGATAATCAGAGTTGGTTTCTCAGCGGGAGTATCGCTGAGTGGGGAAAATCTGTTAGAAACGCTAACAGCCTGGTGGCGGTCCGTGGCCTTTGAAAGCTTACGACTAACTCTTCCTCGCACAGTCACCCAGTTACTATGTCCTGGCTGCTCAGGAGTTGCCGGTGGACGGCTACCAGAGGATAACTCAGGCTCAGGCCGGCCCGCGCCGACTACCGGGGGGGGGGGTAGCTACAGTAACTAACGACTGATCTATCATGGTGCGGAAACGGACTTCTAACTCACTAAGCCTCGCCTCCATGTCTATAAATAAACTACACTTGTTACACATACCATTGCCGTTAAAGGATGCAGAGGAGTAACTAAACATCTCACACATCGGACAAGACAAAGCAGGAGAGGGAGACAACATGGCTAACTGCTAAGCTAAAGACGCTAGCAGCTAAGCTAAAGTACGGTAGCGTTAGCGCTAGCTACCAAGCGTTCAAAACAACTGTTATTTAACGAAAGTAACTGAAAGACGTAAAACAAATGCTTATGCCTATGCCCCGTTGATGCGAGCTCTAAGCGAAGCAAATGTAGTTTAATGCACAACCTTTTCTCAAGTTCCAGTCACTTAACCAGATATGGCTAACAGCTAAGCTAAAGTCGCTTGGCGTTAGCTACCAAGCTTTCGAAAACTGTTTATTTAATGAAAGTCACTGAACATGTAAAGAACTGTGAGTGCTTAGGCACAGAACTACTATAAGAATAAGTGTTTAGCGGGCAGTTTGCCCCTGTAATAGCAAAACTAACAAATTGAACTAGTAGTTTAGAGAGCAGCAACACACTACCAACACACAAGCACAGGAAACGGAAATGAGTCAGGTACGCTTACCGTCTAGGTACCGTCTAACTGCTGGTTGCTTCTGGTTGTAAGAGACCTTAGATTTGAGTTAGATTTGTTGTTCACGAATACAAGAACTTTCCAGATGAAGGGAGGTGTGCACATGTTTGGGGGCTGGCACTGTGGTTTCTATATGCTGTTTTGGTGCTGCACGCATATGTTACACACTATATTTCAAGTACTTTATTTACTGTAATATTATGAAAGGTCAGTGAACAAAACAGAATCTTTATGGTCAGCGTATTGAAATTTGTCAGATTTAATGTTGATGGATTGGGCCAATTAAAAGAAAAAGGGCTTTGACATACCTTAAAGTTACACGTAGATACCGCTTTCCTGCAAGAAACTCACCTCACTTTGCAGGAACATGACAAATTAAAGAGAGACTGGGTAGGGCAGGTAGTGTCGTCATCATTCAATTCAAAGGCCAGAGGAGTGGCCATTTTGATAAATAAAAGTACACCTCTGGAAATACTCGATACGGTCATTGATCCCTCAGGACGTTATGTCTTTATTAATTGTAGAATATTCTCAGAACAATGGTCACTCCTAAATTTATATGCCCCTAATTATGATGATGAGTTGTTTGTGCAAGATATGTTTCTAAAAGTTGCATGGGGGCAGCAAAACATATTTATAGGAGGTGATTTCAATTTCTGTTTAGTTCCTACTCTGGACAAATCGACTAAGACCATTTCCAGGTCAAAAGCAGCCAAGACCACTCAAACATATATGAAAGATCTCAATTTAATAGACATTTGGAGGCAGACGCACCCTCAGACTCTGGATTACTCCTTTTACTCATTCCCTCATAAATCCCACACTAGAATTGATTTGTTCTTATTGTCCTCTCAGCTATTTTATAGAGCATTAGATGCTGAATATTTATCTAGAAATTTATCTGATTACTCATCTTTGACCTTGTCCATTTTGTTCCCAGATAAACCCAAAACACCCTATAGGTGGCGCCTTAATCCCACTCTCCTCAAGAGAGCTGATTTCTGCACATTCATAAGAGATCAGATTAAGTTGTTCTGTGAAACAAACTGTGCCTCCTCTCCCAATAGTTTTATTTTATGGGATACGTTAAAGGCCTATCTGAAGGGACAGATAATCTCCTATACAAAAGGTCTGAAAAAGCAATACACACAGGATATTGATAAATTGGAAAAAGAGATTTTGCTCTCGGAAAAAGATTATCAAAAAAAACCGCTCTTCAGACACATATAAATGTTTAGTCCAGAAAAAAAGTTCAATACAATACATTAAATATTAATTGAATAATTGAAAGGGCTATTTTAAGAGCTAAACAGAGGTATTATGAATTGGGAGAGAAAGCACATAAAATCTTGTCCTGGCAACTGAAAGCAGAGGAACGCACTAGGAATATCAATGCCATTAAAACTAAAGCAGGCTCTATCTCATATAACCCAACAGAAATAAATTATACGTTTAAACAGATTTATAAATTGATCTCTAAAGTGGTGGCAAATAGGCCTAGTCTGATATTACCGAGAATAATGAATCCAGACCAGAGTGGCTTTTTCAGAAACTCCTATTGGCCAATAATTTAAGTAGACCCTTTAATATAATCCATTTAGGCTGGAATGGCCCTATTTATTTAATGTATTAATTAAATTCGGTTTTGGAGAAGTATTTATTAATTGGGTGAGAACCCTATATCATAAACCCAAAGCAAGGATCACTACTAATGGGCAGATCTCATCACAGTTTTCCCTAAATAGATCCAGTAGACAGGGATGTCCACTGTCCCCAAGTCTGTTTGTCTTAGCCATTGAGCCTTTGAAGGAGGCAATCTGAAAGGACCCTGTTAAAAAGGGCTTTAAGGTTGGTCAGACAACCCATAAAATTAATTTATTAGCTGATGATATTCTCTTATAGCTAACGGACCCTTCTCACTCTCTTGCTCGACAACAGGATTTATTGGGCACCTATGGTACTGTCTCAGGATGTAAGGTAAACTATGATAAAAGTGAAATAATTCCATTAACAACATTCGACTACTCGGCGTGTTGAAGCGCATCTGCGTTTAAATGGGCCCCAACTATTGGGACAATAACTTAAAAAATCTTTATAAATTCAGTTACGTATAGTCTATTACTTAAAAAAAATTGAGGATGACCTATACAGATGGATAAGCCTCCCCATTACTTGTTTGGGAGGATTATTTGCATTAAAATGAACATTTTGCCGAGGTTGCAGTACCTCTTTCAATCGCTGCCTATACCGTTACCCAAAACCATTTTTTTTTTTTTTACTTTTAATAAAAAAGTAAGACAGTTAATTTGGAATAACAAGGTGGTTTCTAGAATATCTTTGGAGAAATTGACGTGGGACTATAAGTCAGGGGGACTTCAACTACCCAATTTTAAAAAATATTACTTTGCAGGCCAAATGGGATTTCTTTTGTCTCTGTTTCAGAATGACACAACTCCATCCTGGGCTCATATTGCATTTTCTTTTGTTCAATGATTTTGTTTACTAATACAATGGCCAAATTTGTCCAAAAAGACTGATGACCCAATTTTAATACATGTCCTTAAAATTTGGTATGATGTACAGTACATAAAACCATTGGCGATAGGACTGTACTTTGGTAAGTAATAAAGACATAATTTGATTAGAATGAATCTGCCGATTTTGCCAAGTGCGAGGCGTGCTGCGGGCCTCTGACGCTGATGAGTGAAGAGAGTTGTGGGAATTTTCTCAGCGGGTCAACAGTACAGACGTTCATTAGCCATGGCACAAAAGCGCATTTTGGATTTCTTTATAAATCAACCACAGGCTAAAAATCCTAAAAGATCCGAGGCAGAAAACTCAGCAACTGTAACCAAAAAAAGTAGTACCTCCACACTCCCAGAGCAACCTGCTAGCAACAGAC
Source organism: Percina caprodes (assembly GCA_013375575.1). Classification (NCBI taxonomy): domain Eukaryota; kingdom Metazoa; phylum Chordata; class Actinopteri; order Perciformes; family Percidae; genus Percina; species Percina caprodes. Next base: position 67,706 of record JABXJD010000662.1, read on the forward strand.
GACCAGGCAGCTAACGTTGTTAGCCAAGCTAGCAGCACCAGGGCAACCACGGAGGGAATCTTAAGAACGTCAACTCAGTGCTGCAGCCTCGGGGTAATTATCCTACCGTATATGATTAAGCCCTGTTAAGAACTGTTAATATACGGCCCAATATCTTTAAGCCTTCAATTTGCTATTTCTGTGCATTTCTCTATTTCAATGTTTGTGTCAGGACATGGCTTGCTTCACTTTCATTTGATTTAATATAATTCAGTGATGTGTTTAGTGGCTGTGTTTTTTAACTTGTAGTAGGCCTATTCCGTGCCATTGTCGCAGCTGTGTGTCTATACAGGGTTACCCATGCCTAGTTAGTCCTGTCTTGTATTATGGACTTAATTCTTGTTTTTATGCTTATGTTTATGCCTACATGTGTTCCAGTTTTATTATTGAAGCCTTAGTACTGACACCACAAAGTGCCTTTGTTTTAATAAAGAGTCTTTATCTCGACAGTAGGCCTATGGGTAAGAAAGAAACTTATATTTGGTTGAATAGCAATAACAGCCTATTATTTTCTGGTGTTTCCGAGTCAGTAGCCTTATTGTCTTGGATAGGCTATTTATAATCTCTATACAGTGAAATAAATTGTGATGGATGCAGTTAGGTGTGTGGTGGTTGACTTTGGCTGAAAACTTCACTGGACATTTGTCAGCACCCCCAATTCAAAATATGTTCCCTCAGTTCGGTCTATCAGATACATGTTTTTGATGTGCTGCAGATGTGGGCTCTTTCCTACACTGTACTTGGTTATTTGTGAAGGTTAGAGATTTCTGGATTGACTTTTATGATGGATGGACTTATTCATTCCTGCACTGTTTGTACTTCTTTTTTCACAAATATCTTTATTTGAATTTTAAATGTTTTCCAGACATACAAAAGAAGGAATGTATAAAGACAAACAAAAAATTTGATTCCTCTTCTTTGTAGTCCCTTTAGGAAAGATGAGCAGCAAGCAGAGTTTACCGTCCATTGGCATGTTACATTCAGTCAAACGGGAAATAAATGTAGTAACCTCCTTCCAAAAAGTCTGAAGTTCCGGACACTGCCACATACAATGAAGAAGCGTGCCCTTATCTACACCACATTTTACACAAACATCAGGAATATTAGAATTAAAATTATATATGCAACAAAAGCGATAATGGGCATCCTTGTCGTGCTGATCTACATATGCTAAAAGGACTTGATAACTGGCTGTTTGTTACAACTTTGGCTATGGGCTCTGTATATAGTAATTTAATCCATTTCAAATATTTTTCGCCCAAGCCAAATCTTTTGAGTGTCCCAAAAAGAAAACACCATTCAATCCTGTCAAATGCCTTTTCGGCATCTAATGACAGAAAAGCATGATCCATGGCAAACTGTTTTTCGTATAATATATTCAATAATCGGCGGGTATTGTGAAAAGCTTGGCGCCCAAGAACAAATCCATTTTGGTCATTCGAAATTAAGTTAGGAATATGTGATTCGATTCTCCGAGCTAGAGCTTTGCATAGTATTTTGGTGTCACATGACATCAAGGATATAGGCCTATATGAGCCCATGTCTGTTGGAGCTTTACCTGGTTTTAACAGAAGTGAAATAGCTGCCAATCTTAAGGATGGAGGTAGGATGCCCTTCTCATAGGACTCATTATACATTTCAAGTAGATGAGGTAATAATTTATCTGAAAATCTCTTATAAAGCTCAATAGGCAGGCCATCAGGGCCAGGGTCTTTACCTGCATTCATATGGGCAAGTGCCTCCTTAAGTTCTTGAATGCTCAGTTTTCCATTTAAATAATTTTTTGTTTCCTCAGACAAGGTTGGGAATTGGAGTTGGTCCAGAAACTGATCCTGTTTATCCATATTGTCTGGATGTTGGGATGTATATACATTTTTATAATATTCTGCAAAAGCGTCATTTATACATTTTGGATCCACTACCTTCTCTCCATTTTCAAGTACAATCGAATTAATAGCCCTACTTGTCTGCATTTTTTTAAGCCTCCAAGCCAGGAGTTTTCCTGCCTTCTCACCCTGATCATAGTACGACTGTTTCAACCACAGTAAACTAGTTGCTATTTTATTGGTAGTGAGTTCATTATATTCAGATTTTAATAGGAGAAGCTTTTTATACTTTTCAGTGTCATCACAGTAATACAGCTGGTATTTATTTGCTTGTCAATATCTTTCAGTTTATTTAGATGTATTTTAGATTATTTTCATTATTTCCCCCCTTATATAGGCTTTAAATGCTTCCCATTTTATTGATGCACTGGTCTGGTCTTTATTAAAATTAAAATATGCCGTTATTTTTTCTTCGAGAAATTCCTCAAATTCTGCGGACTTCAGCCATTTAGCTTGAAACCGAAATGGAAGTGGAGATGAATAATAATTGGGAAACTTAATTGATAAGATAATTGTGGCGTGGTCTGAGAGTAGTATAGTCTCATACCAGCAATTCTGAATCATAGATATCAGACCAGAAGAAATCAGAAAGAAATCTATCCGAGAATATATTTTATAGGTAGCAGAGAAACATGAATACTCAATCTTACTCGGATAAAGTTGTCTCCAAATCTCCCTAAGTTAAGATCTTTCATAAATTTTCCAATCGTTTTCCTGGCTTGTTGGTGGGATGTGTCGGAGCTATTTGAACGGTCTACTACAGGATGTATCACACAATTAAAATCTCCTCCGATGATGAACTGGCCCCTATAACCCGACACAGTTAAAAAGAAATGTTGATAAAAGGCAGGATCATCCCCATTGGGGGCGTATAGACATACCAAGTTGACTAATGTAGAGATTATAGTTCCACTAAGTATAATAAATCTCCCAGATGGATCCAGATATTTATCTTTTAGATCAAAAGGAACTGATTTATGGATCAATATTATGACCCCTCTTGCATGAGTCGTAAAACTAGAGGAGAATACCTGACCAGGCCATCTAGATTTAATCTTATTCACATCTTTATCTACCAAGTGTGTCTCTTGTAAGAAACACACTGTGCTCTTCATTTGTTTAATTCTGCCCAGTACCTGTTTAAGCTTGACAATTTTGTTTAGACCTCTTACATTCCAACTGGACACATTTATAACTGAGGTATCGAACATAAATCATGTAATTGAAAATATCTCAGGCCGTGTAAAGTCATCAAACACAAAATAATCTGGAGTGAGCTCCTTATTACAAAACCCCACACATTTCCCCAAACGAAATGTGATGTTAAACCCTTTAAGACTAGGAACTTGGGTTATATAAAACGTTTCATCCACGTAGTGGGTAACGTGTAAATCTGCACACATAACATAGCCACACATGAGCTAGCTGTAGTAGAAATGTTTGGACCATAATAAAATTTGACGCACATAAACGTGCACCCAGTGCGTGATAAATCAAAAATCTATATCAATAATACAAAAAACATATCTTAAGACAATCGTGCCAGTAACGTATTTTAACAAAAAAAAAAGCAATTTACTAAATTACCCATTGAGTTTTGTAGTTTTTGGCCATACTCGTCAGTGGCTCCATTGCAAGAGGAACGAAAAGAAAAAGATTTAAGTTACGGAGTCGTCACAAGTCTGCGAGCTTATTTCCTGAACGTATTCTTCAGCCTCAACAACCGATTTAAAAATCCTGTGTTTGTCATTGTGCGTGACGATCAGGTGAGCTGGGTACAGCATGCCATACCGAACATTCAGTGCACGAAGCTGGGTTTTCACACCGTTGACGCGCTGTTGCAGTTTACGTGTCTCTGCGGAGAGGTCAGGGAAAAAGGCGACTCGTTGATTCTCATAGCGTACCTCCGTCATTTTCCTGGCGCTTCTCAGGGTTGCTTCCCGGTAGTTCAGAAACTTCATTATTATCACCCGTGGCGATGTAGATTTAGGGTTAATAGGCCCGATCCTGTGTGCTCTCTCTATGATGGGGGACAGGGTGAGACCTTCACCTAGTGTATCTCGGAGCCACTTTAACAGAAAACCACACAGATCTGAGCCTTCCGATTTTTCAGGTAGCCCAACCAGTCTCAGGTTAGAGCGTCTGCTTCTGTCTTCTTGCTCTGTAATTCTGTCGCAAAGGGTCTCCACAGTTTTCTCCAGTATTTTAACTTTGCCTTGAAGAGAAGTTACATCATCTTCTGTTTGAGAGATTCGCTCCTCCGTCTCATTGATTCTTTGAGAGTGTAACTGTATATCCCCTTTTATATCGTTAATTGCTTTCAGCATGTCGGTAGTTTGTTTGGCTATGTCCCCCTTTAACGACAGAATTTCCTTGAGAATGTCACCATTTGTCGGGCTCAACGCCGCCGGCGCCTCCGGTGTTTCAGGTGTCTCTAGAGTCTCCGATGCCTCCCGTATATTGGCCTCATTGGGAATATCCAGCGTTTTGCTAGCATTAGCCGTGTCCACATTAGCCCCTTTGCCTTGTGAAGCCGTTTTACCCGGTTGTTGGCAAGTTTTAGTGTTTTTTGGTGGCATATTGTCCAGTAGAAGCGCGTGTGTCAAGAACAAGTAGAATTATGTTTATTGGTCCTAGTTAAGGATAGTTTCAAGGGATTTGACAGCGAGCCTCACGCACATGCAGCCTACCACTAAGACGCCACAACCGGAAGTCCCACTGTTTGTACTTCTACAGGAAGTTTGTTAAAGAGACCTGTTCAGTTGATTTACCCTTTAGAGATTAATTAGGTAATAGGCCGAATAGTAATGAATAAAAGTTTATCGGGCGGGAGGATGTTGTGAAATGTTTGTTTAAAACACTTAAAACTAATTTGAGGTGTTTAGTTTAAAACAGTCTGAGGAAATGTTAAATTCTAGTCTAATTTAAAACTCACTATTTACTGCAAGGATGTGCCCAACTGACGTGAAATGCTGTCACTACTGTCGACCAAGGAGGCAAAGAAATCCGAGTCAGAGAACCCACGGGTAAATTATGCAAGTTCAGTTAGATCTCTTAATGCTCAAACTGCCCATGTTGATGATGGAGAAATACAGCGGAGAAATAAGCCAGTGGCACAAATTCTGGTCTCAGTATGAAACTGCTATTCACGATGTTATGTGTACAAGAGAGAAGTTCACCTAGCTGAAGTCATATCTGACTGGGGCAGCAACCAGAGCTGTGGCGGGATTTACCATGACTGATTATGATGCAGCAGTGGAATTGCTTCAGAACAGTTTTGGAAGAATAGACATTGTTATCAGCGCATATATGTCCAAGCTACTGAACCTCATTCCTGTAAAGAAGTCATCAGACGTCGCAGCTTTGAGACACCTTTTATGATGAATATGAAATACAGATTTGCAGTCAAGAATCCTTAGGGATACACAGTGATATATAGGGATGCCTGCTATGCCCTTCTGCTGGCTTACACACGCAAGTCAGACCTCAATGATGAATGGAAGGTTCTTGAGCTCATCAAATTCCTGCAAACTGAGGTCCAAACCAGAGAGAGAACACTTCAGCTTTCACGTCCAGGTAACACACAAAGTGACATTCCACCAGAAAACAGATTGAGTGCTAAGCCCAAGTCTTTCAGTGAAAACAAACTTCAAAAATGGAGTGTGCCCTCAGCCACTGCACTGCACACTGCCATTAATGCCCATCAGAACTGTATATACTGTGACAGTGATAACCATAAAACAGAACACTGTCCAGAAAAGTCTGTGTCTGCACGTAACGAGAAACTAAAGAAGGTTGGGAAGATGTTATGTATGCCTAGGCCCAAAACACATAGCAACATTCTGCAGAGTTAAAGGCACTTTGTGTGACTTGTGTGGTCGCAGGCATCACCAGTAAGTCTGTGAGCAAAGTGAAATGAAGACATATGCAGACCATGGCAGCACTGATGCTATTGTATTCTCTGTGTCTAATGCAGTGAAACAAACGATTAACATGACGAACACAGTACTGCTCCAAACAGTAAAGGCGTGGCCAGGAGGGAAAAAAAATTGTCTGCTGGATGGAGGTAGCCAGAGAAGTTTAATTCATGAGGCCGTGGTTAAAGCCTTGGGACTACCAGTAATGAGGCAGGAGAAGCTAAACCTCACACCTTTGGCTCTACTAGTCCTGTAACTAAACACTGTAAAGGTGTCTCTGGAAAATGTGTGGAATACACAGCAAAGACTTGACATTGAAGCAGTGGAGAGTCCTCAAGTGTGCAGGGTTGTGATAAAAGTGCCAGGTGAACCCATCCAAATGGAATTAAAGAAAAGGGGTCTGAAACTTGCTGATTTCCCAGAAAAAGGCACAAATGATACAGAATTGGTAGTGTTAATAGGAGCAGACTGTTACTGGAAAGTAGTGACAGGCAAGGCCCAGAGGATAACAGAGTTACTAGTAGCCATGGAAAGCAGCTTAGGGTGGGCCTTCCAAGGACCAGTATCAACATCTAGTGTAACCGACACCACTTGTATGCACATTAGCCTACAGGAGGATGCTCAGATCTCTAAAAAAACTACATGCCTTCTGGGAGGTGGAGGTGGGCATTGTGAAAAAACCCAGATGAAATAGAGGCTCTACAAGGATGGTCGTTACCAAGTTGAGTTGCCCTGGCGACCAGACAAACCAGATCTCCCAGATAACTTTACAGTTGCAAAGAGGCGGTTTGAAGGCCTCAAGAAGAAACTAAGAACGGACGCAACCTGTACACAAAGTACAATGATGTCATTCAGGATTATCTACAGCAAGGCATCTGTGAGGATGTCCCAGACAACTCTTCAACAGCAGAGCAACCTGAGACTGGGAGGTACTACATCATGCTGCTCTAAAAGAACACCTAAACTAAGAGTAGTTTTTGATGCATCTTCACACAAGGAGGGTTCCCCCTCATGAAATGACTGTTTGCTGACTGGGCCAAACCTTAACCCAAATCTGTTAGACGTGCTTATCAAGTTCAGGCTCCACCAGATAGCATTTACTGCAGACTTTACTAAGGCATTATTGCAGATAGCTCTAATAGAAAGGGATAACGATGCTGTGAGGTTTTTGTGGCTGCATGGACCTCCAACCAGTGACTGTAAAAATGAGCTGTGCATCATATCATCATATTTGGTGGTCATCCAGCCCATTTCTGCTAGCTGCAACCATAAGACAACATATCAAGCAGTATGAAGCTGAGCAACCTACTGTGAAGGCACTAAATTAGTCTCTCTATGTAGATGATTTCATCTCCATCTCAGACGGTGTGGATAAAGCCTTTTCAGTCATCACAACAGCAAAGGAGATTCTGTCTCATGCCAGCATGAATTTGTGCAAATAGGTAACAAACTTACTAGAACTGAGGGGAAAGTGGACTAGAGCACACACCAGAAACCTTTACTTGTGGAAATGTACTGAAGGTGTTAGGATTGGTTTGGAGATCTGAAAATGATGACTTTGTGTTTGATGTGAAAGGACTGCTGGACATCTTAAAGGGCAATGAAAACACAAAGAGAAGTGTATTAGCTTGCATCTTTGACCCCATCGGGTTTCTCACCCCATTTACCATATGGGTAAAATGCCTTTTTCAAGAACTATGGCAAAGGGGAATTGATTGGGATAAACAGTTACCCCCAGACCAGGCTGAAAAATGGGATAAGTGGTGTGCAGAGCTGCCGCAGCTCCACTTGGTTGCAATTCCAAGATGGTACCAAGTTAAAATACAGCCAAACGTACAGACATCCAAGTTGCACGTCTACTGTGATGCCAGTGAAAAGGCATACAGTGCAGTTGCCTATCGGCAAGGAGAGAACAAGGAAGGACAAGTTGTCACTAATTTTGTGGCATCAAAGTCAAAGGTGGCCCCACTAAAGAAAATGGCTTTTACCACACTTGGAGCTCATGGGCGCCCTGATTGGAGCAAGATTAGGGAATAACCTTCTCAAGCCACTGAACATGGAAAGAAATCAGCTTAATATGTGGCCTGATTCCATGATTGTTTTTCAGTGGATACGTAGCACAAGCACATAGGTGGAAGCCATTTGTGGCAAACAGAGTGAGTGAAATTTAAGGTCTCCCTAATCCAGAACTAATCTTTTGTCCCATGGCAGTGGCAAAACTAATCCTGCTGATTTACCTACGAGAGGCCAGAGTGTTGAGAACCTCATCCAAGAGCAGCTGTGGTGGAAGGAACCCACTTCCCTGTCATTGGCTGATGAAGCAAAGAACATTGATGAGGAATGTGGCTTAGACAAAGTTAGCTTAGGTCTAAGTTTCAGGTTGTAGTGCAGCTTACCAGCACTGGACAAGCTGAGCCACTATTAGACTTAGAGAAGTACAGTAGGTTAAACACAGTGTTAAGAAAAACTGCATGGGTGAAAAGGTTCTTAGTTAATGCACATTCTGGTCAAAGGATTCAGGGAGAACTCATTTCTGAGGAGCTTACTGTAGCAGAAGTATATTGGGTGAAGATGACACAAGGGCATAGTTTAGCCAGGAAATCTGTATACTAAAAGAGAGATAAAACCTCAGAAGAGATCCTGAAACCCCTTTTTAATGAAAATGGTCTCATTTGTGTGGGAGGCAGGTTGCAGCAATGCATCAGAGCCCCAGCCACGCACACCTTCTCATTTTCTAGTTGGAAAAAGACTGACTTCCTTACCACCAAAGACTATGCTTCCTCTATCTCAAGCAACCAATGTGAGTTGAGAGGACATGTATGGAGATACTGACAGAGACTAATAACCAGCTTTTGGAACAGCTGGAAAAAGGACTACTTGCTGAACTTGAAATCAGCTCACAAGTGTGACATACCCACTGTGCTAAAGGTGCGAGAGGTCATCTTGATTGGAGAGGATAACATTTCCAGGCAGACCTGGAAAATGGGCAGGATAAAAGAGCTGTTTCCAGGAAGAGATGGACTTATTTGTTCCTGCACTGTTCGTACTTCTACAGGAAGTTTGTTAAAGAGAGCTGTTAACTTGATTTACCCTTTAGAGATTAATTACGTAATAGGCCGAATAGTAATGAACAACAGTTCATAGGGTGGGAGGATGTTGTGAAATGTTTGTTTAAAACACTCAAAACAAGTTTGTGGTGTTTAGTTTAAAACAGTCTAAGGAAATGTTAAATTAGAGGGTAATTAAAACTCACTATTTACTTTATTTAGAGCTGATACTTAAAAAGGTACACAACTTTATTTAGTTTACTGCAGACCGTCACAAGAAGTGACTTTATTTTGAAGTAGCCTACATGGAAGTTACCTGTTGTGTATTCTTGCTAGCTTACAGATAAACGTGAGATGCCAGATGCAGTCTGTGTCCGCCAGGCAAGTTGTTCTTTTCTTGTGTGTAAACTGCAGCATAGTGAACAATAATGTTCTCAGTAAAAGACAAGCGTTTTTGGTCGTCATTCGAAGCCATTTGATTACAGAATGAGACTGACCTTGAAATATTGTATACCTATTTTGAAATATTGGAGCATCCTTTTTTTTTGAGGGAGTTGGGTTTGTTTGTTTACTTTTGTTCTTGTAAACTTGAAAATAAAGTATTCCAAAAAAAGCATATGCTTATTTTTGAAAATATGTTTGTATTTCTTTTTTGTGTTGTAGTTTGTAGACGGTCCCCAAGCACTTTTGCAGTATCAACACAGGAACTAAACAGAGCTGAATTAGCACAACTTTCATACATTTCCTTCACATCTACAGCAGTCAGATTCACTGTGTTCCCTCGGAAGGAATCACTGCACATGGGCAGGCACTTGTAATTACATTTTGAACAGGTTTGGCTTTGATATAGATAGTAAAAAGAGCTGGACCTAAAGTTGAGCCCTATGCAACACCTTTTGGTACTGTTAGAACTCAGAACTGTAGTTTCCGAGTTTAACAGATTATTGTCTCTCTATGTATACAGTGGTGTGAAAAAGTGTTTGCCCCCTTCCTCATTTCCTGTTCCTTTCCATGTTTGTCACACTTAAGTGTTTCGGAACATCAAACCAATTTAAACAATAGTCAAGGACAACACAAGTAAACACAAAATGCAATTTGTAAATGGTGTTTATTATTAAAGGTGAAAAAAAATCCAAACCATCATGGCCCTGTGTGAAAAAGTGATTGCCCCCTAAACCTAATAACTGGTTGTGCCACCCTTAGCAGCAACAACTGCAACCAAGCGTTTGCGATAATGTGCAATGAGGCTTTTACAGCGTCCTGGAGGAATTTTGGCCCACTCATCTTTGCAGAATTGTCGTAATTCAGTTACATTAGAGGGTTTTCGAGCATGAACAGCCTTTTTAAGGTCATACCACAACATATCAATAGGATTCAGGTCAGGACTTTGGCTAGGCCACTCCAAAGTCTTCATTTTGTTTTTCTTCAGCCATTCAGTGGTGGACTTGCTGGTGTGTTTAGGATCATTGTCCTGCTGCAGAACCCAAGTTCGTTTCAGCTTGAGTACACAAACAGATGGTCGGACATTCTCCTTCAGGATCTCTTGGTAGACAGCAGAATTCATAGTTCCTTTTATCACGGCAAGTCTTCCAGGTCCTGAAGCAGCAAAACAGCCCCAGACCATCACACTACCACCACCATATTTTACTGTTGGTATAATGTTCTTTTTATGAAATGCAGTGTTCCTTCTACGCCAGATATACTTGGACACACACCTTCCAAAGAGTTCCACTTTTGTCTCATCGGTCCACAGAATGTTGTCCCAAAAGTCTTGGGGATCATCAAGATGTGTTGTGGAGAAATTGAGACAAGCTTTGATGTTCTTTTTGCTCAGCAGTGGTTTTCTCCTTGGAACTCTGCCATGCAGGTCATTTTTGCCCAGTCTTTTCCTGATGGTGGAGGCATGAACGCTGACCTTAACTGAGGCAAGTGAGGCCTGCAGTTCTTTGGACGTTGTTGTGGGGTCTTTTGTGACCTCTTGGATGAGTCGTCGCTGCGCTCTTGGGGTAATTTTGGGCGGCCGGCCACTCCTGGGAAGGTTCACCACTGTTCCATGTCTTCGCCATTTGTGGATAATGGCTCTCACTGTGGTTCGCTGGATTCCCAAAGCTTTGGAAATGGCTTTATAACCCTTTCCAGACTGATAGATCTCAATTACTTTCTTTCTCAATTGTTCCTGAATTTCTTTGGGTCTCGGCATGATGTGTAGCTTTTAAGGATCTTCTGGTGGACCTTACTGTGTCAAGCAGCTCCTATTTAAGTGATGCCTTGATTGTGAACAGGTGTGGCAATAATCAGGCCTGGGTGTGGCTAGAGAAATTGAACTCAGGTGTGGACAACCACAGTTATAGTATGTTTTAACAAGGGAGGCAATCACTTTTTCACACAGGGCCATGATGGTTTGGATTTTTTTTCACCTTTAATAATAAGCACCTTCATTTACAAATTGCATTTTGTGTTTACTTGTGTTGTCCTTGACTATTGTTTAAATTGGTTTGATGTTCCGAAACACTTAAGTGTGACAAACATGCAAAGGAACAGGAAATGAGGAAGGGGGCAAACACTTTTTCACACCACTGTAGGTAGCTCTTAAACTAATTATGTAACCAGTCTGGCCTCAGTACCGGTTACCCGCATTGTGTCTAACGACTGAAGCAGACAACTGGAGACTCAGGCTTTGGCACAGGACATTTATCGCTGTTCAGTGTTTTACAGAAATAAAACACAGCGTTGGTCATATGCCCTCAACACACGCCGCTCTCAGCCAGATCCAACATTGTCAGACGAGACAATCTACTCTCCCAATGAAACAACAATCCCACATATCAAACAACAAATGCAAAAATACAACTAAAGAACACAAGAATACTTTCGCAATATATATAGCCCAAACAAAACTGCTCTCAGATGCCCCACACCCCCCCACAGCATTACAAAATATACACTTTAAATCACAATGTTCCGTGCAAATAACAAACCTGTTCAGTGTTTTAGGGAAAGAAAACAGCGTTGGTCATATGCCCTCAACACACGCCTAACAACATAAAAAGAAATATATATACTTTAACAGACTTAGTGCAGGACACAGAATGGAGAATGCCAACGCAGATACACGGGAAAACATAGCATGTAAGCTAGCTCACTAAAACACTCAGAACTTAACAATACACAAAAATACACGGAAGAGAATGAAGCAGTACAACTGCTAAAAACCTATACTACTCACAATCACCCTGGCTAACACTTAAATACACATTGAACATTGTATTTAATACATCTGCCTTGCGCTACACAAGGTACCTACCGCTCTCAGCCAGATCCAAAATCGTCTGACGAGAGCCTGGAAAACAAACAGTACGTTCCCAAAACGCCCAGCAGAGGGCACATTTCCCACTTAAAATACACAAACAGTCCCATCATTAAATAAAGACCAAACAAAACAAAACAAAAATACACAATAAAATAAGGGATATTTGGTAGAATACAAACATTTTTCCATATCTGCTACATGTACATACTGTAATATTAAAGCCAATATTATGTAACCTCTGTAAGAGCAGCCAGTGACCTTCTGTGTTCAAGTTTTGGAAAGATCAACAAATAGTGTGGCTTTTTTTAATCTAAGGCTGATATTTATATAATTTACTACCAAAATAACAGCAGTTATCGTACGGTGTCATCATCTAAAGCCGGACTGAAATGGGTTCAGAATGGAGGCTCTAGACAGAAACACCTTCAATTGATAATTTACCAGAGATTCCAGGACCTTTGGACCTCATATTGGTCTATAGGTGTTGAGATTGTTTGCATCACCTCCCTTATGTCATCGCCAATCACTCAGTCGAGTATAATGTTCCTCCTCCTAGTGCTGTTTCTCCAGGTGGATCTGTGTCGAGCAGTGTCTTCTTAGTTTGCACTGCTGATCTGAAATGTTTTGAGGTTTGTTCTGATGTTGTCTTTGTAGCGCTTTATTGTGTACAATAATTTATTGTGTGTTATTGCTTTAATAGTGTACTTGCGTACTTTTGCGGAGCTTTGCAAAAGCTCCACTTGCACAGCCAATTCTGTGGTGTACTTCACTATCTGCTTTTGAAGAGAGGTGGTTACCCAGGTAGGGGATGTGATTCAAGTTCCCAAGATATTAATTTGCAATTGTTATTGTTGGCAGAGGTGCGGAGGTGTCTGGTGGGGGCTGGTGAAGGACCTTGGTTTTTTGGGTCAGTCCAAGCATTATAGTCTGCATATTGCAACTCCTGTTCTGAAGACAAACCGGTGGGTAGATTTTGGTTTCAACCTTAAAAGGTTCAGTCTCAGAGCCATCGCAGAGGACAGCTGCTGACATGTTGTCATGTAGGAGTTGCAGGATCCTGATATATTTTTCTGAGCATCCACAGCTAGACAGGATTGTCCAGAGGGTCTGGTGGTTGGAGTCAAAAGCTTTGGTGAGACCTATGAAAGCCATGTATAGTGATTGTTTTTGTTCCTTGCCTTTTTCTTGTAGCTGTCTGGCTGTGAAGATCATGTGTGACTCAGGGAGGATTTCTTCTGATAGAGATAGGAATCTCTTATGCGGGTGAAGATCTTTCCGGTGGTTGCTAGGAGGGAAATTACCCTGTAATGACCACAATCTGCTTTGTCACCCGTTTTGAAAAGAAAGCCAATAAATATGGGCATCTCCTGGTCCCAGATTTTCATGATGAGGGCATGAATATGCTGATGAAGGCTAGCCCCTCCGGCCTTCAGGATTTATATTGCTTTGGTGGCACTGAAGAATCTGCTGGTTTGTCTGCAAGATGTTGAATTTCCTGAGCTTTTTCTGTCCACCAATTGGCTTTGGCAGTGGAGAAAGCTTTCCTTTTGGTCTTGCAAGTGATGTCCTCTTGCCATGCACAAAAGGCCTGCCATTGTTTTTAAATCAGATTTTCAATTGCCTGGTCATTATCATCAAACCACTCTTGGTTCTTTTTAGATTTAAGACCCAGCACTTTCTGGCCAGTGGTAAGGATGTTGGATTTCAGTGAGCTCCAATGCGCATTGACATCATTGGGGTACTCTAATGGTAGGCTATCATTTTGTACCTGGTTCCTTTTAAAAATACCTGCCTGGTATTTTAAGGTTCTTCATGTTTATTGTGGGGCGGAATTGTTTTTGCTTCCCTCTTCTTTAGGGTATGACCATAGTTGATTGGTCGGTACAGCATCCATCTGAGATTGTCATTGCTCTTGAGATGTACAATAACGGAATCAATCAGATGCCAGTGCTTGGTGCCTGAACAGGTTGTTGGTGACAATGAGACTGCACATTTGGTCAAGAGTAGGACGCCGTAAGGATTCAATGGTACCACTCAAGTGGTGCTCCCAAGGAGGATGATTTTGTCTTCTTTTTTTGGCTGACAAGATGTTTTCTAGGCTGGCATAAAAAGGCTTCTTTGATGTCGTGTGAGTCTAGAGTGGACCACTCACAACAGTGGCTTTCTGTTAAAAAACATACATAGATAAGCCTGGTATGACATAGAAAACAGCACAGTATGACATGCAGAGCCAATAGTAGACAAATTGTTGAAACTGGATTGTTTAGAACAGTGGGTGTTAAGGAAAAACTCAGGAGCCGCACAACTGATATTCACATACGTAATGAAGATTTGGAAAACAATGGCTTACAAAGAAGCATTTAATAGAATCACAATTGAGGAGAAAAGTTAAATCACGATTAGGGTGTACAGTAAACCACGGTAAAAAATGTTGACAGAAACAATTACTGGCTGCAATGGGCTACAGGACAATAGGCAAGCAGCTTGGTGAGAAGGCAACAACTGTTGACACAATTATTAGAAAATGAAAGAAGAGATGATGGTCCATCTCCCTCGGTCTGGGGATCCATGCAAGATCTCATCTCGTGGGGAATCAATAATGTAAATAAATGTGATGTCTTTATATGGCGCTTTTCTAGTCTTAACGAAAAGCGCTTTTTTTTTACTTCATACCACCATTCATACACTGAGGCCGAGGCTGCCATACAAGGTGCCACCTGGTCATCAGATAAACACTCACACACATTCACGCTCCAATCAAAGTCAAAGTCAGCTTTATTGTCAATTTCTTCACATGTCAAGACATACAAAGAAATCGAAATTGCGTTTCCTCTATCCCACGGTGGAGACAAGACATATTTTACACAGACAAAGACAAACGGTGAAGACAAGACATATTTTACACAGACAAACATAACATTTAAGTAAACAATATAAAAAGTAAAAAAGTAAAAATAAGAAGGCACATACAATGAAGAAAATAAGAGCAGCAGGATTTGAATTTGAAGATGTGCAATTGTGCATACAGTGGACAGTCAATATAGTGCAAAAAGTCAAAGTGTGCAAGTGTACAGTGGAGTAGTGCAAGGTGGCCACTGTGGGTCCAAAGTCCAGGATGTTATGTGACTGAGGGTGGAGGGGGGAGAGAGTTCAGCATCCTAACAGCCTGATGTATGAAGCTGTTGGTGAGTCTGGTGGTGCGGGAGCGCAGGCTTCTGTACCTCTTCCCAGAGGGCAGTTGGTCAAACAAGTAGTGAGCGGGGTGACTTACATCGCTCACAATTGTGGTCGCCTTGTGGGTGAGGTGGGAAGTGTAAATGTCCTTCAGGGAGGGAAGTGAAGCACCAATGATCCTTCCAGCTGTGTTCACTATGCGCTGCAGGGCTTTCCTGTTGTGTTGAGTGCAGCTTCCGCCCCACACAGCAATACAGCTGGAGAGGATGCTCTCAATGGTGCCTCGGTAGAATGTGCTCATGATGGCTGGTGGAGCACTCACTTGGCGCAGCATTGGGGTTCAGTGTCTTGCCCAAGGACTGCAGGATGATCAATGATCATGAGGAAGGTGAGGGATCAGCCCAGAACTACATGGCAGGACCTGGTCAATCTGATCTTGGCCAACAACCTCCTCCTAAGAGCAAATAATAGTAAATAATAGTAATACATTTTTTATTTGTAATGCACTTTACATTTAAGACAAACCTCAAAGTGCTAGCATTGAAGATGGGTCGTGGCTGGGCCTTCGACCCAAAGCACACAGCCAGGGCAACTAAGGAGTGGCTCCGTAAGAAGCATCTCAAGGTCCTGGAGTGGCCTAGCCAGTCTCCACACCTGAACCCAATAGAAAATCTTTGGAGGGAGCTGAAAGTTCGTATTGCCCAGCGACAGCACCGAAACCTGAAGGATCTGGAGAAAGTCTGTATGGAGGAGTGGGCCAAAATCCCTGCTGCAGTGTGTGCAAACCTGGTCAAGCACTATAGGAAACATATGATCTCTGTAATTGCAAAAAAAGGTTTCTGTACCAAGTATGAAGTTCTGCTTATCTGATGTATCAAATACTTATGTCATGCAATAAAATGCAAATTAATTATTTGAAAACACATACAATGTGATTTGTCTCTCACAGTTAAAGTGTACCTATGATACAAAATTACAGACCTCTACATGCTTTGTAAGTAGGAAAACCTGCAAAATCAGGAGTGTATCAAATACTGTTCTTCCCACTATATATTATTGCCTTGATAATATTGCTGTTGCTGTGTTTCCTATTGCGTCGCTGATAGATAGATTGTTTAATATTACTTGTGCAGCCACGTGTTGGTATTCAGGTTGTGTTAGGGCAATTTGCTTGCAATGTGCAATCGCCAGTAAACAGACTGACTGTTAAAGCTATGAAAGGTGTACTCTGTTTACTCTGCTATGGATATGTGTGCTGTAATAGATGTGGCTTATTCTCAGTTTGTGTTACTGAGCAATATGTTACATTTATGTTAATTTTTACAGAGAAATGAATGTAATTCTTAGTATTGTTTCTTGTTATATGCTGGTGGCATATAACATTTAGTTTTGGTAAATAATGATCATAGTAAGTCGGATGCTTATTAATGTGCATTATCATTTGCTTATATTTCAGAACCGCATCCAACTTCACATGTAACGCCAAATACAACTTCATAGTTAGCTTCATGTTCGAGTTGGAAATAAATCTTCCTGGATCTCACAGTCAGACATCTCTGGTTCAAGTTCTTACCAGACACCCTATAGCGGGCCAGTGTTTCAATAGACAGTTTTCAATAGATTTTACAAGCCTATTGCATATCTTTTTGTAATATAATAAACATTGTTACACTTTTTGAAATTATTTCAGCTTGTGTAGGCCTAACAGTGCTTTCTGAAAATATTGAACACACATAAATACTGTGATAGTAATGAAATTGTGATAATTTTGGTCACTATAGCCGTGAGGTTAAATTTTCATACTATTACATCCCAAATCACGATGTGTTGTGTTTTGCTGTCCCAACTCTGAGATTCTTCTTGCTTCCCCAGATGCATATTCTGTATTTCTCACTCAAGCAAGTCAAGTTTGTAATGCCAAGATATTGATGGCGCCAAAACAAAAGATGCTCACTTAAAACCTAGTTGAATCTAGCTCTCTCTGGGATGTATGCTCATGTGGGTCAGGCCCCTTTACCCTGTTTCCACCGTCCTCCAAAAGTCCTGGTACAAAACATTCCATTGTCATGCCACTGCCTAGACTCCCTAAATATGTGAAGGGACAAGGTACTGTTAAAGGGGCAGCGACGGCTTTAGAGAAACATTTCAACGGGTTGTGGTAGTAGTGAAATTTGAATACCACTTAGTGATAGTTATGTAATGTATTGTGAATCGGTTTAAAATCAATATGTGTAAACATTACAACTGGTTGGGATAAAACATTAATTGCAATGCACTTTTTAAGCGGCTAAAAGGTTGATAGGCCTTCTCTCAAGAACCTCTTTATCATGTAAAGTAGCTTAGTAATGTGTAGGCTCCTCCATACACGGGTAACTGTGACAGTAGCCTTATTGAATGTTATCATCTGACTAAAGCCACCTTGTTTTTTTTGCCGTATAGGCCAAGCTGGCTAAAAACTATGGTATGACTCGGATGGATCCGTACTGTAGGGTCCGACTGGGCTATGCAGTTTACGAAACACCAACTGCTCACAATGGAGCCAAGAACCCGCGCTGGAACAAGGTGATCCAGTGCACAGTGCCTCCTGGGGTGGACTCCTTCTACCTGGAGATCTTTGATGAGGTGAGGAGGTTGCAGATGCCACAGATTTCATCTGACCTGCTAATTATTTACAGTATGTATGTGGGGACTGTTGGTCTGTCAGAATTGCAGTTTTTTCTATTTGGCTTTTAATATATACAATTGATGAGGAAAGTAGAAACATATTTTACATAAGAGTAGACTTATCCTAAAAGTAATTAAAAGTTCCTTTGGACATCAGCTTAATGTAATGAAATATAATGTAAAGGTAACAGGCCCACTTGGATTATTGATTAGTAATTTATTGAAAATCATGTAAATGGCTTTAGTGAACCAATATAGTTCAATAAATACTTGTACGTTTACTTGAGAACAATATTTTAGTACCTTTTTTTTTTTTTTTTTCCTTTAATCAACTAAGACACATCCACTTTATTAACCACAGCTTCTGACAGTCAGGCTTAAGAGACATGTTCTGTTCCAGACAACTAACTGCTGCCAAAGACAGAGCACAGCCCCAAGAAAAATCTGTGTTTTGTTTCTACCTTTTTGCATATGTGTTGCATCTCATGAGTATGTAGTTATCTGTTTAAATGTTTTTGCTGTGTCATCCAGAGAGCGTTCTCCATGGACGACAGGATAGCATGGACTCATGTCACCATCCCTGAAGGCTTGAGGGAGGGCAGTGTGGTGGATGAGTGGTTCAGCCTCAGTGGCAGGCAGGGCGACGACAAGGAAGGCATGATCAACCTGGTGATGTCTTTTGCTGTATGTAGATTTACTTTAAAAGTCCGACACATGTAATCTTACTGGTCATAATGTTGTGTGTGAAAATAAGTGTTGCAGCCTCTCTCCATCTGTAGTCACCACTCTGTCTCACTCAATGTCCCACCCACATCACTATCTGGTTGATTACACATCACAAATTATACCCAATCAGCTCCATTAAAGGATGCTGTACCTCTGAAGGTCAACATTGCTCTGCTGAGCGACACAGCTGTGTGTCCAATGGAAGGCAGCCGATATAACTGAAGTTACCAAAAACACCTAGTCATTCTGCTTGTGACGGTAGAACGTCACAAGCAGAAAGCAAAATAAATCACAAAACGGAAAATAGTTACTGGATGGTCAGAGTACAAGAACTGCAAGAAGAGGAAAAGGTAGGATGATGGCGCCTGGACGTGGGCAAGAGATGTTATCCATGACCAGATTATCATAGTTTATAAAATGTGGTGCATTGATGACATTTCATACACTACGACTTAATTCTCGAAATCTGAGAGGACACAGATATGTGGGAAATTCTTTCATTGTGCAGAAAGTTTTGAATAGAAAAAATCTTGCAAAAAGTAATATGAGCTATTTACAGTGAGGAAAATAAGTATTTGAACACCCTGCTATTTTGCAAGTTCTCCCACTTAGAAATCATGGAGGGGTCTGAAATTGTCATTATAGGTGCATGTCCTCTGTGAGAGACATAATCTAAAAAAAAAATAAATCCAGAAATCACAATGTATGATTTTTTATCTATTTATTTGTATGATACAGCTGCAAATAAGTATTTGAACACCTGAGAAAATCAATGTTAATATTTGGTACATTAGCCTTTGTTTGCAGTTCCAGAGGTCAAACGTTTCCTGTAGTTTTTCACCAGGTTTGCACACACTGCAGAAGGGATTTTGGCCCACTCCTCCACACAGATCTTCTCTAGATCAGTCAGGTTTCTGGGCTGTCGCTGAGAAACACGGAGTTTGAGCTCCCTCCAAAGATTCTCTATTGGGTTTAGGTCTGGAGACTGGCTAGGCCACGCCAGAACCTTAATATGCTTCTTACAGAGCCACTTGGTTCTCCTGGCTGTGTGCTTCGGGTCATTGTCATGTTGGAAGACCCAGCCTCGACCCATCTTCAATGCTCTAACTGTGGGAAGGAGGTTGTTCCCCAAAATTTCGCAATACATGGCCCGGTCATCCTCTCCTTAATACAGTGCAGTCGCCCTGTCCCATGTGCAGAAAAACACCCCCAAAGCATGATGCTACCACCCCCATGCTTCACAGTAGGGATGGTGTTCTTGGGATGGTACTCCATCATTCTTCTTCCTCCAAAAACGGTTAGTGGAATTATGACCAAAAAGTTCTATTTTGGTCTCATCTGACCACATGACTTTCTCCCATGACTCCTCGAGATCATTCAAATGGTCATTGGCAAACTTAAGACGGGCCTTGCTCCAACGGTGGACCTTTTTTCACCAAGCTGCTTGGACATTTTCCCGTAGCCCTTTCCAGCCTTGTAAAGGTGTACAATTTAGTCTCTAGTGTCTTTGGACAGCTCTTTGGTCTTGGCCATGTTA
This sequence comes from Percina caprodes, assembly GCA_013375575.1. NCBI lineage: Eukaryota > Metazoa > Chordata > Actinopteri > Perciformes > Percidae > Percina > Percina caprodes. The sequence continues at coordinate 88,006 of JABXJD010000662.1, forward strand.
GTAGTTGGATTCTAACTGATTGTATGGGGTGGACAGGTGTCTTTATGCAGCTAACAACCTCAAACAGGTGCATCTAATTTAGGAAAATAAATGGAGTGGAGGTGGACATTTTGAAGGCAGACTAACAGGTCTTTGAGGGTCAGAATTGTAGCTGATAGACAGATGTTCAAATACTTATTTGCAGCTGTATCATACACATAAATAGTAAAAAAAAATCATACATTGTGATTTCTGGATTTTTAAATTTTTTTTTTGATTATGTCTCTCACAGTGGACATGCACCTACGATGATAATTTCAGACCCCTCCATGATTTCTAAGTGGGAGAACTTGCAAAATAGCAGGGTGTTCAAATACTTATTTTCCTCTCTGTATGTCCAAGGGTATATAAATTAAATTTTGTCATTATCATTGATGTGAACAGGCGCCACATGCTCATTTAATGCTTCCCCCAACAAAAGACATAAAAGAAGAGGGAAGAGTAAATCATGCCTATGCCTATATGTGCACTAACTGTGTTAATATGGATCCTACGTAACTTTTAGGCAAGTCCCACCCTACGAAGCAGCTCGATTGGTTGGGGTTAGGCATTAACCTCAAGGGTTAAGGTTAGGATAGCCAATTGGTCAGGGGATAGGACCTGAAGAAATCGAGTTACGTTACCTTGCATAAGCATGGACGCCTGGCCAGTGGTAGTGTGTGAATGCAATTGAAGGGCGGGTCATGCCTAGATGTTGCGTGGGTTCCTTAATAATGCCCGCTGCCTCAGCAGAACATTAAACATTAAACGTTAAAAAGTTGATATACAGGATAATGAATATTACAATAAAATACAGAATGCATGAGAGCCTTACTGCATTATATTCAGAATTTGTTTTATTACTTTACATAAAATACATTTCCACCAAAAATGTACAAAGAAGAAAATCATCAGGATGCAGAAAATTGAAGTCTTCATATATCTTATGGTAAAACACATTCTGCGCAAGCAGTGAACCTTGACCCTTCTTTCTATGCTTCAGTCCTTACCAGCAGGGATGATGACTCAGCCTGTGGTCCTAATGCCCTCTGTGTATCAGCAAGGAGTAGGATATGTGCCCATTGCAGGTCAGACACACACACACACACACACACACACACACACACACACACACACACACACACACACACGCACACGCAGAAGCCAGCCACCACATCACTTCTGTTTACTGCTATTGTTACCTCAAGCTAATTAATTAGCTAGTAAGTGGTGATTTTTGGCAGCCAGCCTTCCTGAAGAGAGCACAATGAAATTAAATAACCGATCGTTAACCGACAAGCAGGTTACTGAGTCTCAGCAGTGGGACTGCTATTATTTTGAACACAACTGTACAGCTGCAAACACACACTCAAAAAAATAACTCATTGGAAGAATCTCGATTAAGTTGTGGGCAGGATTTCCATCCAATGAATGTAGCCCCAACTCCAACTAAGTACTAGTAACTAGCTTTTAACAGGATGTACATGTAAGTCAGTTAGCCTAACTCATCTCAACAGAATATAAATGAGTAAGCCTAACTAGTTTTTATCAAATAGATACAACAGTATGTAATTGAGTTAATTATTGGAAAGAAAATTCTTCAATATATACATTTATTTATATTTGATCCCCCATTAACATACACATGAGACAAACCTGGTTGACGCGTTTTTATTACATTAAGGTTTGAACATCTTTTACTTACCTAAAAATGTTTTTCTTCTTGTTCCTCTTGGGTGATGTTTGAGCTTCACCGTGCTAAATGATGTAAAATAGAATGAACTTTATTGATCCTCACAGGGGGAAATTCACACATTGCCACAGCTCACGAAACAAAGCTGCGATATGTGAACTTCCCCAGTGGGGATCACTGAAGTGCCATCTATTCTACACAATGAATATCAAACATGTATGTGCAGAGTTTGACACACAAAAGGCTGTTCTCATCTACTGAAAATCCAGCTGTAAGGGGCAGGCTTACTGGCATGATTTGTGATATTACAACTCATTTTGAATTAAAGTCTGATCCAATATTCAATTAATATTAAAACCTGAATCTGTAAAGTGCACATACACTGAACGTGGATGTGCAGTACTGCATGCATGTAACACATGCATGCATTAACATGTGCACTGCACCACTGAACATTTTGTGTCCGGCAAGTAAATTTAGAAATGTGCATATTCATAGATTCTGGAAAGTCTAATGAGGTAGACGTAAATTCACCTTTTAAGGATGTACACGTGAAAAGTATACTTTTTCTGCTTAACAAAAAAAACAAGACAGAAGCTATTGTTCCAAGCAGATTGTATGCGTCTTAATACCAATAATGTCTGGAAGGCATCTTTAAATAAACTACCAAGATTCTACAAGATTTTATAGAATGCACTGCAAAAACTCTATTTGGATAAGTGCATTGTAGTTGCTTGCCTTGAACTAATTTAATCTATTTAATCCCCAGTGGGGAAATTACAATTTACACTCTGTGTACACTTTTTGTTAGTAATCCACACAGGCCTGAAATACACACACATGCTCAAGACCTGTTCATGCACAAATGGAGAGATGTCAGAGTGAGTGGGCTGCCAGCTGGACCAGCGCCCTGAGCGGTTGGGGGGGTACGGTGCCTTGTTCAAGGAGGTGAAGTGGCCTTGGTGGTTGGTGTGTTATCATAGGTGGTAACAGAAACAAGTATTGTGAAAGCTAAAGAAAAACAGAATAATCACAAAACATTCTGAGTGATTATAACCTGCAAGGAAGTCGTTTAAATATAACTTCATGTAAATGTCACTTGCAACATAAAAGAAATAAAATAATTCTGGCCACTCACAATCAAAGTAAAATACAGCGTATTGAGCTGTTTTTAGATCAGTTTCAATCCATCTTGAGAGTTGTCAAATCAAAGTAGAGATGAACCGAGAAGGTAGAGTCAAGAAATTATGATGGAGTGGTGAAATAGACAAACTTTCTTGGTGTAAAAACAATCAAGCCCAAGTAATCTCAGTCTTAAACCCTCTATCAAGGTAGATTTTCACTGTCTGTCAGCCTGGCTACAGTGCTAAAAAGAAACCTGGGGTTGTTCTTATTTTTCTTTTATTAAAGTAATAGGCTGCTCTGGCATTTCTAAGGGCCATGTTTTCAGACTGTCTTACCAGTCCCAACGAGATTCTTCCACATTGGTGGAACTCCATTTACTTTTAACTTTCCGCAAGGTTTGTTTTATTTTGCAGGTTTGGGTATTATACTAAGGTGCTAATTTCCTTTTGTTTCATTATCTTCATTTTCAGAGAAGCAACAGAGTCTAATGTCGTAGCAAGGCCACAGCACCTTCCACAAATTGATCAATTTGGAAGGGACTAAATTTAACATAGGTGTCCTCTGTTATATTGAGGCACAAACTCAAGTACTATATATAATTCAGTGTGAGTACAGAAAATGCCCGTCCTTAGTAGCCATGATAAATTAGCCTGTAGCCAACTCAGCGTCCTTTTGGGCTCAAAGCTGTTTCCATCTTTCAAATACACTTCTTTTGTTATGTCTCTGGTCCTGCAACTGTTAGAAACATGCCAAGTTTTTATTTATTTTTTTATTTATTTTTTTGTTTATTTTTTTTAAGGTTGGGTAGAATCTATCTCCGCTGAACCCTTTCTTTTGTTTGCCTCCATGGCTGTACTACAGATGTAGTGCACTGGGTTTGCGTTTTTACAGGTACAGTGGTGTGAAAAAGTGTTTGCCCCCTTCCTCATTTCCTGTTCCTTTGCATGTTTGTCACACTTAAGTGTTTCGGAACATCAAACCAATTTAAACAATAGTCAAGGACAACACAAGTAAACACAAAATGCAATTTGTAAATGAAGGTGTTTATTATTAAAGGTGAAAAAAAATCCAAACCATCATGGCCCTGTGTGAAAAAGTGATTGCCCCCTAAACCTAATAACTGGTTGGGCCACCCTTAGCAGCAACAACTGCAACCAAGCGTTTGCGATAATGTGCAATGAGGCTTTTACAGCGTCCTAGAGGAATTTTGGCCCACTCATCTTTGCAGAATTGTCCTAATTCAGTTACATTAGAGGGTTTTCGAGCATGAACGGCCTTTTTAAGGTCATACCACAACATCTCAATAGGATTCAGGTCAGGACTTTGGCTAGGCCACTCCAAAGTCTTCATTTTGTTTTTCTTCAGCCATTCGGTGGTGGACTTGCTGGTGTGTTTAGGATCATTGTCCTGCTGCAGAACCCAAGTTCGTTTCAGCTTGAGTACACAAACAGATGGTCGGACATTCTCCTTCAGGATCTCTTGGTAGACAGCAGAATTCATAGTTCCTTTTATCACGGCAAGTCTTCCAGGTCCTGAAGCAGCAAAACAGCCCCAGACCATCACACTACCACAACCATATTTTACTGTTGGTATAATGTTCTTTTTATGAAATGCAGTGTTCCTTCTACGCCAGATATACTTGGACACACACCTTCCAAAGAGTTCCACTTTTGTCTCATCGGTCCACAGAATGTTGTCCCAAAAGTCTTGGCGATCATCAAGATGTGTTGTGGAGAAATTGAGACGAGCTTTGATGTTCTTTTTGCTCAGCAGTGGTTTTCTCCTTGGAACTCTGCCATGCAGGCCATTTTTGCCCAGTCTTTTCCTGATGGTGGAGGCATGAACGCTGACCTTAACTGAGGCAAGTGAGGCCTGCAGTTCTTTGGACGTTGTTTTGGGGTCTTTTGTGACCTCTTGGATGAGTCGTCGCTGCGCTCTTGGGGTAATTTTGGGCGGCCGGCCACTCCTGGGAAGGTTCACCACTGTTCCATGTCTTCGCCATTTGTGGATAATGGCTCTAACTGTGGTTCGCTAGATTCCCAAAGCTTTGGAAATGGCTTTATAACCCTTTCCAGACTGATAGATCTCAATTACTTTCTTTCTCAATTGTTCCTGAATTTCTTTGGGTCTCGGCATGATGTGTAGCTTTTAAGGATCTTCTGGTGGACCTTACTGTGTCAAGCAGCTCCTATTTAAGTGATGCCTTGATTGTGAACAGGTGTGGTAATAATCAGGCCTGGGTGTGGCTAGAGAAATTGAACTCAGGTGTGGACAACCATAGTTATAGTATGTTTTAACAAGGGGGGCAATCACTTTTTCACACAGGGCCATGATGGTTTGGATTTTTTTTCACCTTTTAATAATAAACACCTTCATTTACAAATTGCATTTTGTGTTTACTTGTGTTGTCCTTGACTATTGTTTAAATTGGTTTGATGTTCCGAAACACTTAAGTGTGACAAACATGCAAAGGAACAGGAAATGAGGAAGGGGGCAAACACTTTTTCACACCACTGTATATCTGGTAACCCAACCTGGCTGTCAAAATAGGCAGTTGATATCAACACACAGGCCAAAACACTTGCACTGTTGTCTGAAAAGATAGTATTTCAGCTTAGCATATTTCTTTAATATCTGATGACATATAGTAATCATTTTTGGATTTAAAACAGTAATTATTTTACATTTTGCACATTTAAATTTAGCTATAGCACTATAATGGCGCTTACCCATGGCTAGTACCAGCTCTACTCGACTTGACTTGACTCGACTCAACTCGGCCGTGGTGCCCCATCCAATCAGTAGTTTGAAGGTTTTAACGTCACCTCTTGGTATTGGTACAGCTCGCTTGGACCCTTGACAGAGGTGATACTAAAAAAAGTACCTGTTGGCAAGTACCTGGGACTTTTTTTCATATTGAAATAAATAAATAAGGTGAGTAGAGTTGAGGCAAGTCAAGCAGGTACCACGTAATAGAAAAACACCATAAAGAGACATCTAGTCTCATTTTTGAACGTCAACAAGAAGTAATGTCACCCAACATTGCTTAGAGCACCTTTAAACAAACATATTTTTCATGCGAAAGTTTTTTTTCTAGACATAAGAGCGGCTCTAGCCAAAGTGGGACGAACGATGACTTGCGGCTGTACATGTCTTTGCTAATCAAGTTTGGCAGGGGTACAGAGAAATTTACAGTGTCCGACTTTGTCTTTGCGTATGCACACACCAACTCAACATTAATTTTAGTGACCTCCCGGTTGGTGTAATTGGGTGCCACCAATGTGAATAACTATCTTATTGCATTTACCTTTATCCTTAGCCATCAGTTTTTAAATAAAATTCAACACTGCCCGCTCCGGCCTCAGAGATACATTTGACTATGGCTGCTAGTGCCACTACTTCTCGTTTTCTTTCTTAAATACATTTGGCTCCTCAGCGGGTGTGTCACTGTCAGTGAGTGGGTAGAAACCATGGGCGAGACGGTTGAAACATGAAGGGGTTGGTGGTTAACCATGGGCTTCGGCTTATAGCGACCACAGTTATATGCATCCCCGGGCCTCGGTTTAAAGCTATGCTTCTTTTGGACAGTCACCCATTCTCCCGGCTGTTGGGAAACTGCTAGCAGAAGCTACACTATGTCGGACCGCACCAGCTACAGGGTGCTGGCTAGCTACAGAAGTATACAATTTAGATACCATTGTGTAGAGCTGGGTCTTTCACTAAGCCTTGGCTCCAGATCAGCAAATAAACGTAATCAATGTGAGACAGGCTCAGACCCGCTGTGGATTTGTGTCAGTCAAGCAAGCGGTTCCAGGAAAGTAGCTACATGTGTCCAGTACAATGCGCAGAACATCGTGACTGCGCGACTAGTACAAGTTTGCAACTGTCCACAGAATGCAGAAAGTATGTTGAGCCTCCCGGACATGTGAACTGGGATTCCGTTGCTTGCTTATCAACGGTTTATGATTGATGAACGAGGATTGGCTAACAGTCATGAAAAAAAATCTAAATTAGCGTCCATATTTGTAAACTACAAATTCATGTCACAATGTTTGTGTACTTTTGCATGTTTTCATGTTTATTTTCAAACACTGTATCTGCTACAGTTAAGCAGGCTCTTATATCAGTGTCCTGTGTTTAGGAGTGCCTGCAGTCTACAACCAGGGCATGGTGCCAATGGCAATGCCAGCATCTGTGCCGGCTGTTGGGGGTCAGGGGCCAGTGTGCAGTGAGGAGGACCTGAAGGCTCTGCAGGATATGTTCCCCAACCTGGATAAGGAGGTCGTTCGCACTGTGCTGGATGCACAGCAAGGCAACAAAGACGATGCTATCAACTCTCTGCTGCAGATGGCTGAGGAGCTCTAACTGCAGAACACAAGCTTACAGCGGACACACACACACACACACACACACACACACACACACACACACACACACACACACACACACACACACACACACACACACACACACACACACACAGACCTAGGTTCAACTGCACATGAAATAAAAAAAAATAAAAAAGCTACGACCACACACACACACACACACACACACAGCAGCAGCAGCAGCAGCAGCCATACCTGAGCTCCCAGGCATCCTGGTAGCCACATGTTTCCTCTCCCTTTATTGACTCCTGGTTGGCAGATGTATTTGGAAAAATCATGTCAGACTGATTTAGGTTTGTAACACAGTCTGTATTCCCAGTTTTTTATTTGCACTGTTTGAGTTGTAGTGAGTCAATTTCAGAGTCCAGTTCTGTTTATGTTAATACTGTTGTTACTAGTATGTGTAGAACATGTCTGCAGTAAACCTGCAGTGCACTTCTACTGTTTAATATGTAGTTGGAAAAAGGTAAATGCATTCAGAATCTGTTAAATTATTATGGGTGTATTAAATTATATAGGATTCTATATGGTGATGGGAGAATTGTGAATGAACAAATGACCTGAGGGATTGAGGTGTCAACTGCCACGTCACACCACACTGAGTGAACTGATTCATGAAACCCATTTTGAATCACTGTAGTAAGGATGTCAACGTTGTTTTAAAGTAATATCCTGTGGAGTATTTTTTTTTAAATAACTAGTTTGCAGAGAGATGCTTGAGAATGAAGATGTTCCTGTTCTGATAAAATCAGGATGTTTTGAAGTTTGACAGGATGTTGTATGGAGAGCTTTTGAGACCAAAACACTTTTATCCAAGTTGTCTGCACAGTGACTTAGGTAAAGTGAAGACCTAAACAGAGTAATTCAGTCCACTTTTAATGTGCTTAATATCCACATATGTACTTTTTACATATGTACTTTTGCCCCCTGAGCAGTGAGGCCTAAGACAGTGACCTGACTTTCATAAAATGTTTTCTGGATGTTCATGGTCCCCAGAAGCTGACTCCTAATGTTTCCTTACCTTTACTATAGTGCCACCTTGAGTTAAAAGCTTGTGCATGAGGAAAATAAACTGATTTGGGGAGCTCTTTCATGCTTCATAGTTTGACTGCAGCTTCTAATCTAGCTAGCAGAGCTTTACATAGTCTTCTTGTTTTTCAGCCACAGTGTTTGTATGTGTTGTAGTTCTTTAACTTTACATTGACACTTAGAGTATACAAGGTCTTGATTCTAATGTGCTGTCTGCAAAAGTTTCTTTTAAGAGTGTGATAGATAACTTTTCACTTGTGATTCCAAAATTATCGCTGTTGAAATTCTTAAGTCATTTTATTCTGTGTTATGTGATTCTGTTTGCCACTCACTGCTTCACAGCATCTGGAAATCCAAGCACATGCAATTTAAGTTGTAGCTGTGGGAAGGAAAAGCCTTTCTGTGGGATGTAGGACTGATGGTGATGCCACCAATAAGACAACATGACATCTTAAGATACCTGTTTCCAATGTTAACATAGCTCAATTTAAGACACTTTTACTCTTAAGATAGAAAACAAATGGCAATGCCAAAAGGAACAGCAGAATGAATAGAAGACTTTGTTACAGAGATAAGATGTGTTACAAGATATAGTCGCTAGTAGGGCTGTAATAAAGCTGAAATTGCGACACTCAGCTCCAACTGTACAGACGACTAAAAGCGAAAGAGGCGCACTGGTAACGCTATCGGAGGTGTAACGTTACACCGCTGTTCTGACTTGAGTGCCTGGTCTGTTTCCCGACGGTTCAGTAAACTGCCGTTAGCGTCCTTAGCCCATAGGTAAGAATAATATAATATGCACTTATTTACCCTGGTGACTATACTAGAAAATTTTAACTGGTGCGGACAACATCTTGTTGGACCACATGCCCCTCTGTGCGCCACGACCATGCTGTTCCACCAACACATCCCAAACATGGTCTATTAAAGGTTTGAAAGATCCGAAATTCATCCTTGGTGCAGAATTACAGCCACTAGAGCCAGTCTTTTTCCCAAATACCACCATTATATAAACCACTAATGCAAACTTGTTACCACAAATTACTTGTTACCCTACTGGAAAGAGCCATTAGAGGATGGGTAAGCTTGCAGCTGTTTTACAACATGTCTGGTCATACAACTGCAAAGTTTTTTTTTAGGTTGCATAGGTTGAATCTAACTCTATCCAGTTACTTCTACCATAGCTGCATGGACTGTTGACACAAATCTCATAAATCATATTTTTTGGTAGAAGTGATAGTTCTACATGGCAAATTATTTACTACTAAGTGTTGTAGAGTCACAGAAAACCAACAGACAGTCATGACGTGCATGCTTATCATTCTATGTAATTAAATCTGTAATTGAAAGGGGCATGTTCAAAATAATAGCAGTGTTGTGTTCAATTAGTGAGGGGATTGATTCTGTGAAGAAACAGGTGTCAATTATGGCCCATATTTAAGGAAGAAAGCAAGCAAATGTTGTGCATGCTGGTTATAGTGCATTTCACACTGATCAAAATGGGTCGTTCCAGACATTGCTCTGAGGAACAGCGGACTTTGATTAAAAAGTTGATTGGAGAGGGGAAAACATAAGAAGTGCAGAAAATTATAGGCTGCTCAGCCAAAAATATTTTAAATGCCTTGAAATGGCATCCAAAACCTGAACGACGTGGGAAAAAACGGTCAACTACCATTCGAATGGATTGAAGAATATCCAAAATGGCAAAGGCTCAACCAATGATCAGCTCCAGGAAAATCAGACTTAGTTACCTGTGAGTACTGTACGAATCAGAAGAAGGCTGTGTGAAGCAAAGCTATCAGCTAGAAGCCCCCACAAAGTCCCATTGCTGAAAAAGGCCAGTTTCAGGGTGTACAAATAAGGTAACATGAGACACAGCCATACTATATTCTTAGAAAGGCGAAGCACTGCTACTTGGGCAGACTGATTAACGCAACACCGAAAAGCACAGTTACTTCCGTCAACAAAACCAATGTGAATAACTAGTAGCGAACAACACTGGTGATCATGGCTGACTGAGGGATTGAGGATTTTTACTTGGTATCAAACCAAGATCCAGAACCATATGTTTTTGAGCCAGAACACACAGACGAGGAGTTACGGATTTTGGAAGCTGATAGACAAAATGCCGAACAGACTGAGGTCAAAGGGAGAATCAGAACAAACACGGACTGGTGATGTATATGTTAAAATTGTATTCTACATATACACCACCAGTCCGTGTTTGTTCTTAGTCTCCTCTCAACCTCAGTCTAGGCTACAGTCATGAGCGTTAGCTCTAGCACCACTCATTTTATTCTGGGGTGAAAAGGCGCATTTGTGACAACACTAACATTACAGGGGATAGCCCGACAGGTGCAGTTGATGTTATTTTAGAAATATTTATGAGGATCAATATTGTTCTGCATTTCAAACAGTTTGTTCATTGGGGTCAAAAGTTTCTGGATTCAAGTTTTCACAGTTTTCATATGAGATACTACTCATAGTCAGGTGATCCAAATTCACCAAAGTCGTCACCGTCCATGTCATTAAATGGAAAGGAATAACACTTATCAGGTCTCATCAATGTCGCCATTTAGTGCAGTTAAATCAATTAGGATCATTTCCACGTCACAGACTTATCGTATTGCAGATCCATTCACAACCCAATCTGGTGTCATTGATAATTCTTCTATGTAGCAAATTGTAAACAATTTGAAGGGCAGCAACATCTAATATATTGTATAGTCGAGTGATTTAAGGATATTCATAACATTGCTTCTATGTGTGGTGTAGGCTATAGGCTACCTACTATTTTTAAACTTTAACATGATGATTACGTGCTGCGCGAATATACGATTATTATAAATATACGTACTGTAGGCTAATAATTGTGCCCTCCCATGCATTTCAAATGCCCCCCTTAAGACTGAGGTCTGGTGACAGGACTGCTTATAGCATCAGGATCAGACTGTTGTCTAGGGTCTCTGTTTCCTACTACAACATCAGGAGGCGTCGGTGTCGTATCCAATTTGTTAGAGGACAATGTTGGTGGGCTTTTAAACCACTTACCATGATGACGAACTGAAGCGAGAAAGCCAGCGAAAACTCATCCCGCCTTTGAAAATGCGCGGTAACTGTTGAGTGGCTAGACTGACGTAGGCTACGTCACGTACGTAGCCTAACTTTCTTTTTAGTAAGGCCGTGATCGGCTGGTGCAGTGTAGATTCCCATCAATCAAACAAAATCACACCATTGTTTCTTTATATTTTTAATGTTTTAATGATAAAGAATGCAACAGTAGTGCAACACAAAGTTAGCAAATATGAAAATATAAAATTAAAGTAATTTGTTTAAGAGATCTGTGCCTCAAGTTGGTAGGCACAAGCATTTTTGGGGGCGGGCCTAGCCCCCTATGGCCCACCCATAGTGTGACTGTAAATAATGTAAATACTAAATAGTGAGTTTTAATCACACTGCAATTGATCATTTCCTTTAGACAACCTTAGTTTTAAACTAAACAACATGAATTTCTTATTCAAGTATAATTCAAGTGCTTTACAAACATTTTACAACAATGCCATACTTAACATACAATACGTAAGGTAGTTTTACTTGCCTATTGTACGTTTTAATTATCTATTTATATAGCTTTACATATTCATATACATTTTACAAAATATTATGAATAATCTATGATGTATGGATAGAGAGGAGACTATTGATCCGGTAGTGAAATTCACACACTAGCTGCCAAGTCAAACTTGGTGAAAGTAACTCAGTAGTGTAACATATTACTTTGAAATGACAGTAACTAACTAGTAATCTATAATTATTTACATTTTGGAAGTAACTTGCCGAACACTGGATATAGGGTTGTGTGTTGCTCTTGTCACTGTTTGTGAAAGATGAGCAATAGATTGTGCTTCAGTCTGGCTACATATAACTTTGTTTATGTTGTTTTATTGTAAGTATATGTCAGCTGTATGATAAAAAAAAAAAACAATATGTCAAGTGAAGCATTTGAGCTCAAGGCAAATATAATAATAATAAAGTATCGCCTGCAAATTGTCTACATGATATGTAAAAATTATACGTTGTCGTAGGACTGTAGCAAACACATTTTTAGATAGATAGATAGATAGATAGATAGATAGATATTTATTGATCCCAAAAAAATGGGAAATTATGGTGTTACAGCAGCAAAATCAGTCCAGCCCAGAATACAAATATAAATGAAATACTAGGATACAATATACATACATACAATATACATGAAATAATAATAGGAATAAAATATAAGAACAAATATTTGAATATATACAGAACAGGAATACAAAATGTGTAACTGCTTAAATAGTATGCTAATAAGTATGATAATAAATTAATAAAGTATACATTAAAATGTAAATAAACCAATTTTGCAGGTTGCACTTAGTGCAGTATTGTGGTGTCTCAGAATCTTATGTAGCACCCAGTGATGTTGTGTTAAACACTTTTATTGCCTGTGGTAGGAATGATTTCCTGTCCGTGTGACATCAAAGCTGTCTGAGCCTCTTAGAGAAGGTCCTCCTCTGTTGGACCAGTGTGGGGTGGAGTGGGTGGTCAGGGTTATCCATGATAGATAACAGTTTGTTCAGTGACCTCCTCTCCACTACAGCTTCAAATGTGTCCTGTTTGCAGCCGATCACAAAGCCAGCCTTCCTGATCAGTTTGTTCAGTCTGTTTGTGTCGCTGGCTCTGATGCTGCTGTCCCAGCAGATGGCGGAGGAGAACAAAGCGCTGGCCACAACAGACTGGTAGAACATCTCCAATATTCTGCTGCACACAAAGGATTTCAGCTTCCCCAGGAAATAGTCTGCTCATCCCCTTCTTGTAAACAGCAGTGCTGTTGATCCTCCAATTCAGCCTGCTGTCGATGTTGACACCCAGGTATCTGTACTCCTCAACCATGTCCACGTCTCTTCCCAGGATGCAAAGGGGGAGCAGGTCCCTTCCTCCTGAAGTCAATCACCATCTCTCTTGTCTTATCCACGTTCAGCAGCAGGTGGTTCTTACCAGACCACTCTACAAATTCCTCCACCAGCGCTCTGTACTCTCCCTCCTGTCCATCCCTTATACACCCAACAACTGCAGAATCATCAGAAAACTTCTGTAGGTGACATAACTCTGAGTTGTACTGGAAATCTGTGGTGTATAAGGTGAACAGAAAAGGAGACAGCACAGTCCCCTGTGGGGCCCCCGTAGCACTCACCATCACATCAGACAGAACACGGTCCAGGTTGACAAACTGTGGTCTGTCTGTCAGGTAGTCAGTGATCCTGGTGAGTCTCTGGACACACCGACACCCATCAGCTGCAGCTTCTCACCAAGTAGCAGTGGCTGGATGGTGTTGAATGCACTGGAGAAATAAAAAATGTGATTCTCACATTACTGCCACCGCCATCCAGGTGCAAATGAGCTTGCTGCAGAAGATAGATGACAGTGTTGTCCACTCCCAGACGAGGCTGGTAGGCAAACTGTAGAAGGTCCAGATAAGAACTCACCTGCGGCCTCAGGTAGGCCAAGACACCTTCATCACATGGGATGTGAAAGCCACTGGGCGGTAGTCCTTAAGCCAGATGGAATCAACTTCTTGGGGACCGGGACAAGGCAGGACGTCTTCCACAGCAGCAACACCCTCTGAAGGCTCAGGCTAAAGAGGTACTGGAGAACACCAGACAGCTGACTGGCGCAGGTCTTCAGGACCCTGGGGCTGATGCTGTCTGTGCCAGCAGCCTTGCACTGGTGAAGCCTCTCCAGCTTCCTCTTCAACTGGGCAAATGTGAATGTTAAGCAGGAGGGGTCTTTGTAGTGTCAGTGGGGGGAGAGGAAATGTGCTGTAGTGTTGGGGGGCGTGTGCTGACTGCAGGAGGGCTGACTACAGGGGAGTAAGGAGGGAGGTGTGGAAACAAAAGGGGGGGAGGAGGCAATGAAGTGGTGTAGGGGGTTGGTGGAGTGGTAGAGGAGGCAGGGGATGGCTGTGAGCTAAACCTGTTAAAATAACAGTTCAGCTCGTTTGCTCTCTCTTGGCTGCCTGATGTTTGTCGTCTTTTCCCCCCACACCCGGTGATCTCTTTCATCCCTGTCCACACCTCCCTCATATTGTTCTGTTGGAGACTGGCCTCCAGCTTCCTCCTGTAGGTGTTTTTACGCTCCCTCAGTTTCTCAATATTTCCTGACGTTCGCTTCGGGTTCCGCTTTTGCGCTCTCTCAGTGCGGTGTGGCATGGATGCTATCAACAAGTGGCAATACGGTGGTGTTATAGAAGACCAGGATGCTTCAGTAGCAGCCTTCAGCTCTTCTTTATTGTTCAGACTCATGTCTCTCATCTTTCTCTTGGCAATGCCCCAGAGATTCTCTATGGGATTCAGGTTAGGCGAGTTTGCTGGCCAATCAAGCACAGTAATCCCATAGTCAGTGAACCAGGTTTTGGTACTTTTGGCAGTATGGGTAGGTGCCAAGTCCTGCTGGAAAATGAAGTCAGCATCTCCATAAAGCTGCTGAAGGAAGCATGAAGTGCTCTAAATGTCCTCCTTTGGTTATTAAAAACCAAGAGAAATACGACATTTGAAGCCCATATCCAGAACCCATCTGTGTATGGTGGCTCTTGATGCTACTGCATCAAGAGAGTGTAGGGGAGCTTCACACTCCTTGTGAAGCTTCCCCACACTTTTGAATGGCCTTTTCCTGACAATCTTCTCCAGACTGTGGTCTTCACTGCTGCTTGTGCACCTTTTCCTTCCACACTTTTCCCTTCCACTTAACTTTCTATTAATGTGCTTTGATACAGCACTTCCTCCTGGCAGCTCCAACTTCTTTTGCAATTACCTTTCAAGGCTTTCCCTCCTTGTGGATGGTGCCAATGATGGTTGTATGCACAACTGTCAGGTCAGCAGTCTTCCCCATGACTTTGAATTCTACTGAACCAAACTGAGAGACCATTTAAAGGCTCAGGAATGTTGTGGTAAAATAATACAATGGCTGAGGTGGTGATGAGCAGGGCACCCAGGAACGGCCACGTAAAAGCTGGCTCAAAGTATAAATTGTATTAACCAAAGAGTGAAATAAGAGTGTGTGTATGTGTGACATATTATACATGATGCTTTGCAGCTGGGGTGCAGCTAGGAGGGAGAGAACTGGAAGGGCTATCTTAGTCAGACAAGTTACAGTGAGCACAAAAAGAAGATGTGGTGAGGACAAGGACACTGAAGTTCGAGGACGGTCTAATAACTCAGAGAACAGGGTGTACAAACTGAGAAGGGAGTGAGCATAGCTGTCTTGTTGAGTAAATAATAACTGAAGATAACTGAGTAAAAACAGATAGGCAAGAAGGAAGAGGGAAGAGGCAGAATAGGGAGTGTGCCCCAGCAACCATATAGCTGACCAATCAGGCTCCACAAGGGGAACCTTTATAATATGAGCACAAACATTGTTAAAGTGCCTTTTTGGGGAACCTCTGTACTAGACAAGTTTCCATTAGGACCGTGCACGTTAAACTGCCCGGAAAGCATTTTTGTCTGTCTGCATTGAATAAATGTGCTTGTGTGAAATTAATAATTGGTTTAGCGTCATTCTGCTACATAGGAAACTCAAACAATTCTCCAACAAAATTTGGTGACCCCGACGTGATAGGAGTGAACAGGAGAATTGTGCCAGGACGCGGTATTGTACCGTTGTCTGGCACCAACACTGCTTTTGCAGATTCGCGGATGCAGGATAAGTGACGGACTGGGTTGATCACTGAGAGCTCTCAACAAAACAGGTGAGCAGAAGCCTTTTTAATTAAAATTCTGTCATTGAAGACGCTAAATTGAATGTGATCAGAACTGTTTGTTCGCATGTCCTGTTCCTGCTGATAAATTGCATTAAAGACAGACTAAAATGTTGGGCAAAGGTGTTTTAGTTGATTGAAAGAATTGAGATAAAGTGGAAAACTATAGGTTGTATTGTGTGACGAGGTCTGAGGAATTTTAATAAAATATTTATGAGGTAGGAGCAGAAAAGGGACATACAGTCAGAAGAATAACATAGAATTGGGTAGGAGCTTGCTATGGACAGATAGTTCAGATGCCTGATTTTACATAGAATTGGGTAGGAGCTTGCTATGGACAGATAGTTCAGATGCCTGATTTTACATAGAATTGGGTAGGAGCTTGCTATGGACAGATAGTTCAGATGCCTGATTTTGAATTATCCATAGACTCATTAGAAGAAGTTACATATTTGACTAGACGACACAATAATTCACAGAATGATGAGGGTGCTATTGTGATTTCCACTCCTGAAGTAGAATTGGTGTTGCCTGTTTGTCTCTGCGGAGGGGCAGATTTGCCCCCCCATATTGATTATAGCGGCCAAGTGGGCCACTTTGTCGACTGTGAATCTTATGCTGAACTAAGCAAAAAGGCAAAGCAGACCAGCAGATTGTGGAGAACACTCGCTATAGCCATTGTGATATTTTTATTGTCATATTTTATAGGATATATGTGTTTGCTGTATTTGAAGTGAGACATGTCTACCACATATGGAAAGTTGCTAGAAGAGGCTTTGAAGCAAGGAAGGAAAAAGGGAGATGTGAAGATAGGACAATTGTTAATAGCTGAATGGGAACGTGCTGGATGGATACCTGTTCGCGGAGCGCCGTCTCCGGACCAAGTTAGCAAAATAGTGAACTATGAACTAGCTAAATTAGAACATGCGAGGAGAGAGTCAGAGATTGAGGAAGGAAAAAAGGGACTGCAGCTGACAAAACCAAAAAAGAAAAAGTATGAGGAAGAAAAACACAAATGGGAGGTTGGAAACCAGCTGACGAAGGCAATGGAAAAACAATTGATAACAAAAATACCTGATCCTAAACTCGTATCAACCGAAGAACCTGACCGCGAAAAAAAGGACCCAAATTTGGACCCAAATTTTCTCAGTAAAAATAACCCATTTTACCCTGACATAAGTACTCTAGCCATTAATGATCATCCACCGGCATACTCCGGTCCCACACCGACTGCGCCCCAACCAGTAACACAGGCTCCAGTAGTTACCGCGCCTTCAGCCAAGCATTACAACTCGACATACCCCAAGATCCCCAAATACCCGACATTGCTAATAGATTGCAAAACGTTGAGTGTTATTTACAGGCTGTAGCCAAGGAGGCAGTAGCGAAATCAATTCCCACAGCACGAGCGTCTGCTCTTGCCAGCAATTACATGCCTGACCCCAGTATGGTCACCTCAAATCCTTTTGATAGTCAATTTGTGACCAACAATCCTGAACATTTCCATCAGTCAACCCCACAAACAGAGCCAGTAGTGAGACCAAAAAGACCCACCGTTGTCCAATCAACCCCACAGTCCAGTGTAGAATCTGATCTAGCCAGTGATGAGGACTCAGGTGATGATGCAAAGGAAAGAAGTGAAGACCGGAACCGAAGTAGGAAGAGAGAGTCTAATAACACAGAATGTGAGGATATCTTTGTAGCGGGAACGTTTAAAGGCAAGCTCACTAACAAAGACCCAGATAGAGAAGCCCTCAGGAGGTCAGTTAGAATACAGGACAGACTCAGGAAAGAGAAAAGACATTGCTAGATGCCAGAGGGCTCTGAACCAGAGCATTTTAGAACTAGCACGAGAGGTACAAGAAGAAAGGGAAAGGAATCCAGCAGAGCAGGACACTGACAAAGACAAAGGAGCTATGATTGTGACACAGCTTCCTCTGCGCCCAATGGCAGGACAGGGGGGAGGAGTCATGTTGTATACTCCATACGCCTTCGGGCACTTGGACACTTTATGTGCCAAACTTCCCGCCCTCACAGGAGGGGCTGAACACTTTCGAGACACACTGGCAGCTCTTACGGCTGGCGTTGAATTATGTTTGGGAGATTACAGAGCGATTCTCTCGAGAGTCATGGGCGTAGACGAAGCTACAGTCACATTAGCAGCCGCAGGTGTAGGCCCCACAGTTCCCTCTTCACAACCAGCAGCTACTTTCGCCCCTACCTGTGGAGAGAACTACACACTAGATATCCCACTACCGGAGATCAGACCGCATGGCATGATTTAAAAAGAAATACAGATGAAAATTATGACGCATATATTGACCGTGCTAAGCGAGTTTGGCAGAAGGCGATGCGCGAACCCTGGAATCATTCGCAAACCACGATTGCACTTTTTAGGCATGGTGTCATACAAGGGTTGCCACCCACAGTCCAGACTCAGCTTGATGGTGTGGTGGGACTGAAAACCATGACTGATGCCCACTGGTCAGAACATGTCCGCCATTACCTGTCCAAATACCAGAGAACATCAGCCAATCAGGATGATGAACTAAAGCAGTTACAGGCCAAGGTATTGAAAAAGCAGCTGGAAGACATGACTAAGCAGAAACCCAAGGGAAAACAGCTACCCGCCGTCCAGGAACCCTCACCTACCAATATAGTACCAGTAGTGGAGGCAGTCACACAGCTGTTGCAGCGGGCACAGGGCCATTGGCCCTCCCCTCCTCAACCTCCATGGCCCGGCCAAAATCAGAACCCTCCCTTTTCACATGGATGTTTCTGAAAAACACGGCTTTCTCAACGCCGTTCTTTTCAGAAAAAAGGGAGAGAGACACGTGTTGATGTACCACTCATCAAGACTGGACACGGTGGAAAAAGACAAACATCATGTGCAAGATATGTGGCTGCACTGGCAAAGGCTATTGACAAGACTGCTCATGTAGTAATGTGTCACCCATTGATGATACATACGTCACATGGTGTTACAGCCTTTCTCACAAGCAAAGAATTCTCATACAGCGCAGCCAGACGGACAAAATTGCAAGCCACATGCACACAACCGCATATCAGTTACACCACAGAAGGCATCAACATGGCAGACACCATAACAGCCACAGGACACCCGCATGTGTGTGAGGAACAAGCAGCAATGGAAAGTAAAGTCCGAGATGACTTGCAAAATGAACCCATCATGGACGCAGACATGTGGCTGTACACAGATGGATGCTGTTATCGAACAGAGGAAGGCACAAATCGGGCATCCTATGCAGTGGTGCAGCAACTTCCAGACGGGAACCACGTCGAGTTGGAATCAGGAGTAATACCACAGCCAGCGTCCGCACAAAGAGCAGAAATCATGGCCCTCACAGCCGCATTAAGACTGAGCAAAGACAGAACTGTAAATATATTCACTGACTCAGCATATGCACATGGAACTGCCCACCTGGATGCTATAATGTGGAAAAGAAGAGGATTCTTGACTTCATCGGGGCACCAATTAAACACCAAAAGGAAGTAATGGACTTGGTGGAGGCAATGGAATTACCCCAAAACTGGCAATAATGAAGTGCAAAGGACATGATAGTAGCCAGGGCGAGTCAGCGCTGGAAATGAAGCAGCAGACGGAGCAGCAAAAGGGCTGGGGATATACATCAAAACAGATGGTGACGGTAGTAGAACCGAGGCAACAAGTTACTCCGCTCACGCCCAAGGACATTGAAGAAATGCAGACAAAGGCAGGAGCCTATGAGTGGAATCAATGGAAGAGACATGGGGCCACCAAAGATCAACAAGGGCTGTGGCGTTCTCACCAAGGAAAGTTGGCGGCCTCAGCTGAAATGTGTAGACTGTTGTTGCCAGAGGCGCATAGACCCACACACGAAAGCCGAAAACAGACTTTGGAAAACATTTCTCAGCTGTGGTGGCACCCCAATATGAGAGATATGGTCACACACTTTTGCCAGGAGTGCAATGTATGTGGCGATTTTAACCCGCGAAAACCATTCACCACATTACAAGGAGTTCCCGGTCCCGTCAGCATGTTTCCAAGACATCAGCATAGACTACACAGACATGGGGGCAGAGAACGTAGTACAAGGAAAAAGGTATTTGTTGGTAATGGTAGACAGATTTTCCAGATGGGTAGAAGCAATTCCTACCAGACATGAAGATGCCAAAACAGTCGTGAAGTGGCTCAAGACTGAGCTCATACCAAGGTACGGAGTACCCAGGCAGATCAGGTCCGACAATGGGACACATTTCAACAACAAGCTGCTGCAGGAGGTGGAACTTGCATTAGGGATCACACATTCATTTGGTTCGGTATATCATCCACGGTCCCAGGGACTGGTGGAAAGAGCAAACCAGACGTTGAAGGCTAAGATAGCCAAAGTGTGCGCAGACAGTAAGTTAAAGTGGGTAGATGCTCTGCCCCTGGCCCTCATGGCTATGAGGTCCGCAAAAGGGGGAGAAACACATCTTTCCCCGCATGAGATACTGACAGGAAGAAAGATGCCTGGGCCACCCAATGATGGAGGTCATATGCCCTCATTGGATGTGCAACAGGTAGAAATGTCAGATTACATGAAAAAGCTAACATCTCTGGTTTCAGCCCTCTCTACCCAGGTGCAGGTGGCGTACCAGAGACCAGAGGAGGAACGCCCACTACCGGTTAAGGTAGGCGACTGGGTCAGGGTTAAAGTTCACAAACGAAAGTGGACTAACCCCAGGTGGACTGGACCGTACGAAGTGAAGGAGGTTACTTCACACTCGGTCCAGGTGAAAGGCAAAAGGGGGCCCCTTGGCATCACCTGACACATTGTGCCCCAGCCGCTCCTCCAGAACGCTCATTGGCGGAAATTAGGCAATCTGTTAAAAATGTACAGTTGGAAGCGCTGTTTTGTTTCTGTTTCAACATAGACCACCAACGTGGAAAGAAATGGGATTTGGGAGAAGGGTAACTGTGGGAGCATTGATCTTAATAATAATAGGTGGGGCATGTTTAGTTTGGGGCTTGGAAGAGTTAGACAGATTGGCAGAAAAGGTCAACAAGACACAAGGGCCCCTTATCCCGATTCAGAATCCCCCCTTGAACAGAACCAAACGACAGACCCGGACTCAAACTACACCTAGCCCCAGGCCACGATGCGGAGCCCGGTTAGTGTTAGAATATATTGAAGGAACGACCACTGCATTCACTTTTGACTTGTGTCAGGCCATAGACTGCGGGGGACGGAATAGTTCATACCGAGGGAAAGATGTATATCTTTGTGACGGGGGCAGAATGGCGGCGTGTGAAAAAGACAACAACAGAGGGGAAGTATATGACTTGTGTGACAGCTGGAGTAGAGTAGGGTGGACTACAGGAAATTGGGAAATAAGGTATGGATGTTTGCAATAGGAGTTTATCAGTCAGGAGACGATCAACTGACTCCCCTCCAGATTGAGATAGTACCTCCTCCACCCGAGACAAATTCCACAGATCTTCCCAATAAGATAGACCGAGCGCCCCTCAGGGATAGAGATGTAATAATACAAGATTTTTCCAGAATGAATCCAGAAGACTTGTTAGAGTTAGCCTCAGGAGCAGGAAATGACAATTTGTGGGTAAAATGGCTTATACAAAATGCAAAGGACCAACACATGGGGGGATGTGTCGCATGTGCAGCGGCACGGCCCTCTATGTTCACCAACCCAGCTCCCCTCTATCCAGACACAGACCCACTAGGATATGAATGCATGCTAAATATAACTCGAACCAAGGTGCCGACTCCTAATTGCAGTGCGCTAGGTACGGTTTTTCCACCAGGATTTGAAAAACCTGGGTATTTCACTGCTCTAAAGGGGGAAGGTGCAAGATATCACTGCTATAATTTCACAGGCCAGGTTAAGCCCACTGTAAAGTTAGGAAAGATTCCCCCGGATTGGTGTAACATAACGACTCAAGAGCAAGGACAGATAGGACCCCAAGCTAGAATTGGATTGTTTTATTACTGTGGAGGCCTGCGCATCTATTCACAGATAAAGTTTCCAAACAGAACACACGGAGTATGTGCCATGATCCGGCTAGCCATGCCCATTTCCCTAGTGGGCAACAAGATACAGTACATACCCCATAGGGCAGTGCAACTCACCATTAGGAGGCGAAGACATGTGCTAGCTGCAGGAGCTTATAGACCGAAATTTGATCCATTCCTAGGAACCCCCACTTATATGGATAGTATTGGAGTCCCCAGAGGTGTCCCAAATGAATATAAGCTAGCAGATCAAATTGCCTCTGGGTTTGAAAATATGCCAATTTTCTCAGCCTTATTTCCAGTAACTCCAAACAAAAATGTTGACCGTATAAATTTTGTTCATTATAATGTGTTGCGTTTGAGTAATGCCACTAGGGATGCAATCGAGGGGCTGGCAGAGCAGATGGCTCCTACATCATTGATGGCGCTGCAGAACCGGATGGCCCTGGACATGTTGCTGGCCGAGAAGGGAGGTGTCTGTTCCATGTTCGGAGAGATGTGCTGTACGGTCATTCCTAACAACACTGCCCCAGACGGGAAGGTCACCAGGGCTTTGAACCAACTTCGAGCCCTTTCCCAGGAGATGCATGACGCCTCAGGTGTATCAAATCCATTGGAGGGTGGATGATAACCATGTTTGGCAAATGGAAGAATCTTATCACTGCTTGTTTGACATCTATCGCTGTTTTTCTCGCTATTCTAGTTACCTGTGGGTGTTGCTGTGTGCCCTGCCTGCGGACCATGATATCCCGGCTCATCACCACTGCCTTGTCCAAAGAAAAAGCGCCGCCTCCCTACTCCGCTGGGATGCTGCCATTACTCACCATGCCTGAGGACGGGGAGGACGTTGAGGCACTGCAGTTAGTGTAAAATGTGTTCGCACCTAGTAGGTGCGAAAAGGGGGTGTTGTGGTAAAATAATACAATGGCTGAGGTGGTGATGAGCAGGGCACCCAGGAACGGCCACGTAAAAGCTGGCTCAAAGTATAAATTGTATTAACCAAAGAGTGAAATAAGAGTGTGTGTATGTGTGACATATTATACATGATGCTTTGCAGCTGGGGTGCAGCTAGGAGGGAGAGAACTGGAAGGGCTATCTTAGTCAGACAAGTTACAGTGAGCACAAAAAGAAGATGTGGTGAGGACAAGGACACTGAAGTTCGAGGACGGTCTAATAACTCAGAGAACAGGGTGTACAAACTGAGAAGGGAGTGAGCATAGCTGTCTTGTTGAGTAAATAATAACTGAAGATAACTGAGTAAAAACAGATAGGCAAGAAGGAAGAGGGAAGAGGCAGAATAGGGAGTGTGCCCCAGCAACCATATAGCTGACCAATCAGGCTCCACAAGGGGAACCTTTATAATATGAGCACAAACATTGTTAAAGTGCCTTTTTGGGGAACCTCTGTACTAGACAAGTTTCCATTAGGACCATGCACGTTAAACTGCCCGGAAAGCATTTTTGTCTGTCTGCATTGAATAAATGTGCTTGTGTGAAATTAATAATTGGTTTAGCGTCATTCTGCTACATAGGAAACTCAAACAATTCTCCAACAGGAACCTTTTTAAAGGTGTTTTGGATTAATTAGCTGATTAGAGTGTGACACTTTGAGCCTACAATAATGAACCTTTTCACAATATTCTAATTTTCTGAGATTGTGAATTTGGCGTTTTCATAAACTGTAAGCCATAATCATCAAAAGTATAACAATTAAAAGCTTGAAATATCTCGCTTTGCATGTAATGAGTCTATATAATGTATTAGTTTCACCTTTTAAGTTGAATTACTGAAATAAATAAACTTTTGCACGATATTCTAATTTTCTGAGTTTCACCTTTTCACATACATACTTGTATATACTTAACTTGCCCATACATATATTCGTAAGGCATTTTGCCCCCACCTGTCTCAACCTCTTCATTTATGTTTTTGGCGGTTGGTGGACTGGACTTGAACCCCATAAATACAGGACTTTTATGCAGGAGGTTGGGATTCAGGTCCAGTCCAAAACCATAGGTCAATTTGCTGTCCTGACATATTTATTGATTGCTTAACCTTCGTAACAAACATACTTATTTATAACAACTTCGTGAAGTTAACTTACTAACTGTCAATAACATAAATAAAGAGGTTTAGACAGGTGAAGGCAAAATGCACTATGGCAGCCAATAATGTTCAGGTAAAGCTAATGAATAAGTATGGGATAAATAAGTATGTTTGTTATGAAAGTAATAATTAAGTCACTAAGTCAGCAAATTGACGTATGAACGAGGACTAACTCACACGTTATGAATGCGTGTGCATGGAAAGTATGTGTATGCGCAACTGAAGTATGCATGTATGTGCAAGTGTGTGTGTGTCTATATATATATATATATATATATATATATATATATAGACACACACACACATATAGACACACACACACACACCTAACTATGCATGTATGTGCAGGGGTTAGTACCAGTTTATACATGTATGTATGTGCAAGTGAAGTATGTGTATGTGCAAGTATTTAGTACCAGTTTGTATGTAAATGTGAATTATTCAATTCTGGCCTAGGCGGCTTCTCATGTCATGTTGCACAAATTTAAAACTGCATTTTGTGTGTTAAGAGTGGAAGCTCGTACACATAGCTGCAGCTACTCCGTATGGCCTGCACCGATTCGGGTCGAAAGTACATGCATATTTATAGCAATCAAGATTAACATAAAAATTCTCCTTTTATTGAGCTCGGCTATTGGCCTGGTCTGGAGCAGGCTAGCTGCACAGAATACATCTCCATAGTAATTAAGGTGCCTTTGCTTTTTTGAAACTGAATCAAGGGTAAAGTCAGCCAAGTTAACTGGGAAATCACAGCTTAATCCACTATCTAGGTTTTATAAAATAGCCCTGTTCTGTCATTTTTGTGTTGGTGGAAACA
The DNA here is from genome assembly GCA_013375575.1 of Percina caprodes. Lineage (NCBI taxonomy): Eukaryota > Metazoa > Chordata > Actinopteri > Perciformes > Percidae > Percina > Percina caprodes. Next base: position 112,987 of record JABXJD010000662.1, read on the forward strand.
TTGGTGAAAAGCTAATGTAACAGACATTCCCATTCTTAACCTACCTATAAAGCTCTGATTGGTTGGTTGTTTCTCCAACATACTAAAACAGCCATCAATGACCACCATTTTTTGATCGTGGACAACAAAACAAGAATTAAATCCCCATGGATAGTGCCACTGGGCCAGGCATACCAAAACACTTATTTACGCACTAATTGTAGTAGAAAATTATCTCAAAATTAAATAATGTTTCAATATAAAACAATTTCAAGCCAGGGAGTGGAGTTCACTTTGCGGCAAAATACTTTCAACCAAGAAACACTCGTTCCTCATGAGTGTTTTAATACAAAGCACAATCTTTTTCCTAAACTTAACTAGTCATTTTGGTGCCTAAACTTAACTGTCACCGCTGCATAACACTCATGTTTTCTACCTAAACTCTACTACCATGGCCATGGTAATCTGGCTTTGCCTGTTTCCAGCTCGCAGTCACCTATTGGCATCCAAACAACTGCTGCTAGTAGTAGGCGTCCTGAAGTTCTGGCTAAATACAACCAGCTGCTACCAACTGCTATCCTTCTATCTCCCTCTAAACTGTTCACTTTACAGCACTTTAAAGGCATGGCGTGAAAACTTCACTTTATGAGGTTTTTTAACATTAAAATAAGTTCTCCCAGCCTGCCCCTGGTTGCCCAGTGGCTAGAAATGGCGATATGTGTAAACCGAGCCTTGAGTAGCCTGCTCAGCCTTTGAGAAAATGAAAGCTCAGATAGGCCGATCTGGAATCTTGCCCTTATAACCTCATAAGGTTACCTCCCACTTCCCTGCTTTGCCCACCCAGAGAATTTGGCCCACCCATGAGAGAGAGAGACATCATGGCTTTCAAACGAGCAAAGTGGCAGTTGGTCAAGGCCCCGCCCCCCATACATCGGCAAGGATCTGCGGAAATTTCAAAAGCATTGCACATATCCCAACAACAGAATGGATGAGAGACACTTAAACATTCCTTTATTTAATTCAATTCAATTTATAGTATCAATTCATAACAAGAGTTATCTCAAGACACTTTACAGATAGAGTAGGTACGCACACTCCATAATTTACAAGGACCCAACAGTTCTAGTAGTTCCCTCCAGAGCAAGCAACAGTGCGACTACCTTTTAGGAAGAAACATGGGACAGACCCAGGCTCTTGCAAGGCGGTGTCTAACGGGCCGGTTGTGGTAGAAATGAAAAGTGGCATTTATAGTGCTATCTTGCGCTACATCGTTAATAAAAACAGAAATACACCCAACTCCGGGATTTCTGAACAATAGCTTTTAATCAAGGTAAACTAAGGAAGTCCGTGAGTGAGATCGTTTTGAAAGTGACCAATCAGGCCAGTTCCTCCTTGGTTTAAACCCCCAAATTGTCAAAAGTGAATTTCATTCGGGCACCCAGATATTACCTTTTCCGCAGAGTGTACCTGTGAGAGTGAGTAAGCTGCTTAATTTTATACGCGCAGTTGTCATTCCCTCTCCCTCTCCTTTGTTTCACACTCGCAACTGCCTGTACAACTCTTGGTTGTTGAATTGCTGTGCGAAGAGTAATATCTGTGCATGTATAATGATATAATTTGCTTGTGAGTATTTATCATGCTCGCGAGAAAACTCACAAGTCCCCGGCTGAGCGCCGCTGCATTGGAATTTACCCCGGTGGACGAGAGGGTCGCCTCCCTACGCCTGTGGGTGATGGGGGGGAAAACTCTGACTGTTGACATATGCACCAAACAAGAGTTCGGAGTATTCGGCCTTCTTGGAGACCTTGAATGGAGTCCTGTATGGGGCTCCAGTGGGGGACTCCATAATTCTGCTGGGGGACTTCAACACACACGTGGGCAATGATGGAGATACTTGGAAAGGCGTGATTGGGAGGAACGGCTTCCCTGATCTAAACCAGAGTGGTTGTCTGTTGTTGGACTTCTGTGCTAGTCATGGATTGTCCATCACAAACACCATGTTTGAACATAGGGATACTCATAAGTGTACGTGGTACCAGAGCACCCTAGGCCAAAGATCAATGATCGATTTTATAATCGTTTCATCTGATCTGAGGCCGTATGTTTTGGACACTCGGGTGAAGAGAGGGGCAGAGCTGTCAACTGATCACCATCTGGTGGTGAGTTGGGTCAGGGGATGGGGGATGACTCTGGACAGACCTGGTAAGCCCAAACGCGTAGTGCGGGTAAATGGGAACGTCTGGAGGAGGCCCCTGTCCAACGGGACTTTCAACTCACACCTTCGGCGGAGCTTTTCGTGCATCCCTGTGAAGGCTGGGGGCATTGAACCTGAGTGGACAATGTTCAAAGTTTCCATTGCTGAAGCTGCGGTGGGGAGCTGTGGGCTAAGGGTCTTAGGTGCCTCAAGGGGCGGTAACCCACAAACACCCTGGTGGACACCGGTGGTCAGGGAAGCCGTCCGATTGAAGAAGGAGTCTTTCTGGGATATGTTATCCCGGGGCACTGCGGAGGCAGTTGCAAGGTACCGACGGGCCCGAAGGGCTGCAGCCTCTGCCGTGACAGAGGCAAAGCAGCGGGTGTGGGAGAAGTTCGGAGAAGACATGGAGAAGGACTTTCGGTCGGCACCAAGGTGCTTCTGGAAAACCGGGTCCCCCGGGAGAAACTGTGGGAGGTGCTGCGGGAATATGGGGTGAGGGGGTTCCTTCTCAGGGCCATCCCATCCCTGTATGACCAAAGCGAGAGCTGTGTCCGGTTTCTCGGCAATAAGTTGGACTCGTTCCAGGTGAGGGTTGGCCTCCGCCAGGGCTGCGCTTTGTCATCAATCCTGTTTATAATATCTATATATCTATCTACAGGATATTGAGGCGTAGTTGGGGCGGGGAGGGGTTGCAGTTCGGTGGGCTCAGGATCTCATCGCTGCTTTTTGCAGATGATGTGGTCCTGATGGCGTCATCGGTCTGTGACCTTCAGCACTCACTGGATCGGTTCGCAGCTGAGTGTGAAGCGGCTGGGATGAGGATCAGCACCTCTAAATCTGAGGCCATGGTTCTCAGCAGGAAACCGATGGAGTGCTTTCTTCGGGTAGGGAGTGAGTCCTTACCCCAAGTGAAGGAGTTTAAATACCTTGGGGTCTTGTTTGCGAGTGAGGGGACCATGGAGCGTAAGATTGGTCGGAGAATCGGATCAGCGGGTGCGGTATTACATTCCGTTTATCGCACCATTGTGACGAAAAGAGAGCTGAGCCAGAAGGCAAAGCTTTCGATCTACCGGGCAATTTTCGTTCCTACCCTCACCTATGGTCATGAAGGCTGGGTCATGACCGAAAGAACAAGATCCAGGGTACAAGCGGCCGAAATGGGTTTCCTCAGGAGGGTGGCTGGCGTCTCCCTTAGAGATAGGTTGAGAAGCTCAGTCATCTGAGAGGAGCTCGGAGTAGAGCCGCTGCTCCTTCGCGTCGAAAGGAGCCAGTTGAGGTGGTTCGGGCATCTGGTGAGGATGCCTCCTGGGCGCCTCCCTAGGGAGGTGTTCCAGGCATGTCCAGCTGGGAGGAGGCCTCGGGGAAGACCCAGGACAAGGTGGAAAGATTATATCTTCAACCTGGTCTGGGAATGCCTCGGGATCCCCCAGTCGGAGCTGGTTGATGTGGCTCGGGAAAGGGAAGTTTGGGGTCCCCTACTGGAGCTTCTCCCCCCGCGACCCGATACCGGATAAGCGGTCGAAAATGGATGGATGGGTGCAGCAGTGAATGGATGGACAAACCTGTCTAATAGGGATGTTGTTCTGCATTGTTTGTGCTAGTGTATACAATCCTCCCTGGTGCCTCATTAACTTAATGCAGAACCCCAAATATTTCTGACCCCAAAAGACACATTTCTTCTTCTTTACCAATAAACACAACAGTATGGCTCTTTGAGGATCACAAAGCTAGCATACAAGGTTATCCACGATTTCCATACTTTTGTTATAAATAAATTTGCTAATGAGGTAAAATGTTGCCAAAGGAAATGTTATAGGGAAGACACTTTACATCTCCTGACGTTTTCATGTTTTACCCACTTTTGGTTGAGCACTTAAGTATATGGTGGATAGGTCAGTCCAACACCTCAAATGACAAATAAATGAAAAATTAATAAGGAAGCACAAGTCAGCAAAAGTGTGTAGTGCAAAGTCATGATAAGGCGTAAAGGTATTTCTTTCAAGGAACCGCATCTCTAGCAGAGATGGACTGCAGTGGTGTAGTGGCTCAAGTATTCTGAAATTTTCCCCATAGTCCCTCAAACTGCAAACAAAAGGATGAATGGTGAGTTGTGACTTTTTCCCAATGGCGCTTCATCCTAAATGACAAAACTGTAATTCTCCCTGCAAAATCTCCAACCACCAAGATTTAATTTTCGTATAGGAGCTAATGCCTCAGCTGCTTATGATATTGACTCTGCATTTTGGTGATAAAGTCTTGCTGATTAGGTTTATGTTTTCACATCAGTGGAGCCAGACAGCAACAGGCAGAGAATTATCAGCCCTTGACCAGTACCTTCAAAAAGATCTTCACCCTTACATACACTACACATTTTTGCTGACTTGTGCTTCCTAATTATGTCATTCATTATATTAATGGGAAAACTGAAGTAAGATTTAAGGTGAAACTGAAAAACATTGGCAGCATTAAGAACTCATGCGTTACACTGACCTAACCATCATATTCTCAGTGCTCAACTGAAAAAACATGAAGACCTTGGGAGATGTAAACAATTGTCTTATCTATAATATATTAAAACATGGAGAAATCAAAGTCAGAGTTAACTTGTTAGCAAAAAAAAAACAAACTCATTAGCATAAGTCTTTAGGAGGGGTGGTTGGTTATTTAAACACCAAAATGTGTTTAAATGGAAAAGGTTGGGGTCAGAAAGTGATTGATGTCTGATGGAGTGACCCTGTGCAAACACAAAAAATAACCCTTGTTTGAGGAAGAAGAGCAGGTATATAATAAATAATGTTGGCTGGTTAGATTTCAGAAATAGTAGAAGATGGCAGCAACATTCAAATAAATTCTTAAGTCATTCCTTTCTAAGTAATTAGGCTAATGATATCAATACATTCAGTTTGTCATACTTTGTCTGCAATCTATGTACAAATATACCTATACACATACTATATATACTGTGTGTGTATATATATATATATATATATATATATATATATATATATATATACACACACACACACACACACACACAAACACACACAATATACCGTATATATATCTCAACTGAGACCAAAATTATAAATGCAACACTTTTGTCTTTGCCCCCATTTCTCATAAGCTGAACTCAAAGATTTAAGACTTATATCACGATGCTGATTAGACAGCATGATTATTGCACAGGTGTGCGTTAGGCTGGCAACAATAAAGCCACTCTGAAATGTGCAGTTTTATCGTTCTGGGGCAGGGCCAAAAACCAGTCAGTATAGAGTTGATCAGATTGTTGAATGTGGCCTGTGGAATTTTGGTCCACTCCTCTTCAGTGGCTGTGCAAAGTTGCTGGATATTGGCAGGACCTGGAACACGCTGTCGTAGACGCCAATCCAGAGCATCCCAAAGATGCTTGATGGGTGACATGTCTGGGGAGTGTGACAATGCAAGAACCGGGATGTTTTCAGTTTCCAGGAATTGTGTACAAATCCTTGCAACATGGGGCCGTGCATGCTGCAACATGAGAAGATGGTCGTGGATGAATGGTACAACAATAGGAATAAGGATCTCGTCATGCCATCAATAAAATGCACCTGTGTTTGTTGTCCGTAACATACGCCTGCCCATACCATAACCACGGTGTCACCATGGCCCACTCGATCCACAACACTGACATCAGCAAACCGCTTACCCACACGCCATACACGGTGTCTGCCATCTGCCCTGTACAGTGCAAACCGGTTACAACTACGGACTGCAGTCAGGTGAGCATGCAGATGAGAAACCCGAGACGGTTTCTGAAAGTTTGTGCAGAAATTCTTTGGTTATGAAAACCAATTGTTACAGCAGCTGTCCAGGTGGCTGGTCTCAGACGATCTTGGAGGTGAAGATGCTGGATGTGGAGGTCCTAGGCTGATGTGGTTACACTTGGTCTGCGGTTGTGAGGCCGGTTGGATATACTGCCAAATTCTCTGAAACGCCTTTGGAGGGTTATGGTAGATAAATTAACATTCAATTCACAGGCAACAGCTCTGATGGACATTCCTGCAGTCAGCATGCCAATTGCACGCTCCTTCAAAACTTGCAACATCTTTGGCACTGTGCTGTGTGATAAAACAGCCTTTTATTGTGATCAGTCTAAGGCACACCTGTGCGATAATGTGCTGTCTAATCGGCATCTTGATATGCCACAACTGTGAGGTGGATGGATTATCTCAGCAAAGACGAAGTGCTCACTAACACAGATTTAGACAGATTTGTGAACAATATTTGAGAGAAATAAGCCTTTTGTGTATATAGGAAAAGTCTTAGATCTTTGAGTTCAACTCATGAAAAATGGGGGCAAATAAAAGCATTAATACAATTTTATTCAGTGTATTTCTAAGTAGAAAAATGTGTTGCACAAAATATCATTACTTAAAATGCTTGCTGTTATTGAAAAAAATAAAAAAAAGAAATTCTCACATTCAACCAGATAATTCATCAAAAATAAATTTGATCAAAATACACTGAGTAGTTATATGAAAATAAAAATATCATACACTGGCTACAATAACAAATCGAATTAAGTTCAGTGATCATCTGCTGCAAATGTTTCATAATTAAATCAATTACCGTTAAACTGTTCCATACAGTTTAACAGTAAACTACAACTGTAGACATACAGTTTATATTATACACTTAATTAATTAATTTCTATTGTACAATAGCTGCCCATGTTATTATTGGCAAAAGGCCACCAACTGACAAGGTTATTTCCCAATACTTTCATTTTTTGGGTAAATCTGCTGCCCACTTACGTACCCAGATCACAAACAGAAAAGGACAGCATTAAAAGTGTATCGCCCCGGTACTCTCATGTGTTCATGGTGCAAATCGGAACAACGATGACCAGGATCACAGTACAGGTAGCTGCTGCAATCAGCGTGCCAATCTTACACACCTTCGCCCTCCTGAACTCAGCCTCTTTCCTCTTGAGCAGTGAGTCAAAGCCTGGTGTGTGGATATCCTCCATCCAGTACTCCAGGTTATTAGGGTTTAGGGACTCCTGTGTCTGATAAAACAAACAGAGGCAATATGTAAGATGATTCACAGGTCTGAGAAAAGTTGCATGTTTTGATATTTGATATAACTTATGCTCCCTGATTTGTTGATAGTGTTGTCATGACCATTACCTGGACTATGACCAAAGGAACCAGGGTCAAAACAAAGGCAACATTCTACTTTGGAACCAAGTGTTCAAACTCTGTATGTCTTCTTAGTGTCCCTTTTATCAAAATTACAGAGTTGCAAAACATTTAAAAAAGTAAAAAAAGCATTAAATGCTTGTGTTGAAAATTGAAATTACTGCCATGTCATGATGTAATTTCAACACTCATGTAGAGGCATTCTGAGATGTGTATATGTGCATATGTTTAAATATTAAAGAGTTGCGACGGCTTGTGAAGATGGATTTATGAAGCTTCAAGTGATTTCCAAGAGCTAATGTTGCATGGGAAGTTCTAGATTTGCACAGATACTATTACCCTTAATACTACTATTACCAATTACCGTTTACTCTACATACATCCAGTGTTTCCCATATGTAGGTTCTACTTGGCCACCCTGCCCAGGTAGATCAAATCCAAATTATAATTTTTTTCTCCAATCATTGTGTATTTTTTACAGCGCACACAGAGGGGGAGGGCCCCCTCGTAAAGGTGCGTGCCGTCAACACATCATTGTTATTGAATTGTTAGTAGTAGCGTGGTCTTGCCATGGGATTAACTATATTGATAAGCCATAGAAACACTGCGGCCATACCGCTGTAAAAGCTCCCCTGGGGTTGTTGCCCCTTTCCGCAGCAGTCTCTCCACCACTCCATATCTTTACGATGGACCTAAGTAATCAGGTATTTTATCTGCTGAACCACAACAATTGACAAATCAACCAGATATAATTGACCAAGCAAATGGTTATGTTGTCAGGTTATGGCCGACCTATGTTGCTACAGTCATTACTATGGACATAACCATGGCAACGTTCTTTTTGGAATATTGGATTGTATGAGTTCACTGGAAAATAGGAAATAAACAGTTACTTTAATGTATTTCTTTCACATCTACAGTAGTCAGATTCGCTGTGTTCACTCGGAAGGAATCCCAGCACATGTCTAGGCACTTAAAATGACATTTCGAACAGCAAGTTTTCAAACTTTCCCTGTTTCAACCTGCCGGGTACAAACTTTAGCAGGAGGATAACACAATAGACAGCACCAATTGTTTTAGTTATTCTCACTACTGACAGCCCTCCAAATTTACAAACAACAGAGCTACGTGTTCTTCTTTAATAATCAGCCTCATAAAGAGAAGGCAATAGGAATGCACATTACATTCACAGGAAAATGGTATAAAATACCTACAAAAAAGTTGGTTTTAGACTGTGGTGAAGTTAATGTGATATTGGATATTCGACTGATATTCATTTCGGATTCACTAGCAGTTCCTGCTGTGCTTTCACTTAGTCTTAGCAGAAAACAATACAACACCCATTTGCTCCTAACTGCTTGGTTTCTACCAAGGGACCGTCAATAAATTACATTCTGAACTTTATTTATTTCCAATAACTTGTAGCCTATATCAGATGTTCTAAACACCCCAGGCCAATGCAGAGCTGTTCTGCTATGTAGTCCTAATCACACATCAATCAAATATATAAATAATAAAAAAGTTTTTTTACCTACTATTTTATTCAATTTTTGAAAGAATGTCATTTTCCTATTGAAAACAGCTTTTTGCTCAATAGCTTCCAGGTTATGGGACCCAAACATCCCAGACCAATGCAGAACTGTTTGCTCCCCTACAGTCCTGCTGTGATTTTGCTGGGAGTTTAGTACCTGCAGGTCCAGGGCTGCAAGCTGCTTTTCCTTCTCTTCTGAGTTGCGTTCATACTCCTTGATGGTCCAGGATGGCTGGCCGTGCTTGCCACCTGACAGGCTGGTGAGCCTCAGGTCGGTGTACAGGGGGCTGCCTTTCAAATAGGCCTTATTGGAGGGAGTGAAGGGGTGTGGTGTGAAAACTAATTCCCTCAAGTAGGACTCCTTCGGTGGTTTAGGGGGGCGGTGGGCTTGGGGTAGCTCATATTGACAGTCTCGTTCTGCCTGGAAATTGAGGAAAAAAGAGGATTAGAGAAAAGAAAGGGTCATCAGGGAAATTTCCACCAGTACACTTTCTTCAACTTTCCAAGCTTCTGCTTTAAAATAAAAAACAATTAAGTTTATTTTAGGCTAACAAGGGAGTTACTGGTTGTAGACCAACAAGTAATTTGGAGCACAGGATATATTATAGAGGAGAGGGTTTATGTTTAACCTCTTTACAAATCACTTGAAAATACATGCTTTTCTCGCCTAAATTTTTACCCCCAAAAAATTGCTACAGTTTCCACATACTTTGGCCCTCTGGGATGGTCCCAAGGTCATTAGGAAGCTAACACTCTCAATTTTTTGTTTATAGTGTCAGTGTGACACTAGGCCTTACTGACTAAAGAGGTTGGAATAGAGAATTTCTATTTCCGTCCAAGTAAATCATCTGTAAAATGATTAAAAAACACTACTGTAAGCATATTACACGGGCTACAAACAAAAATAGTACCCCAGCCACATGTCTGAATACAGAAAAAATCCAGAAGAAAATGACTCAGAAAATGGATTTTATATGAATTTATTTCTACAGATATGTCTGTGCAAACAAACCGTCTGAATAGGAAGATACAGTGTAACGTTATCTGGACCGGCGGTAGGAGCCATAACAATCCATAAATGATGGATTTTGTTTACGAGGAAACTCGGACAGAATCTACAAGATTGTGAGGGGACCAGCTCGTTTTGGATTAAAAGGATTGGATGTACTTATTCTTTGAACTGTTGGCGATGCAGGAAAAAAAAGTTTATGGCGATCTTTCACCGCTGTGAATAAAGACACGAGGAGAAAGGTAGGGACGCACGCTCGACTTTAGACACTATTGGCGCAGAATCCTTCTGTTTCTTTACTTGAAAACATGATTATAACCGCTATAAGTCACCTTATGCTTTGTGTGTGGGCTTAATGGAATCATGAGACTTTAAGCTTTCTAATGATGTGCTGCATAAGCGTGTTTATGAAAATTGAATGCTTGCAATTTATGAGTGAATCAGTCAGTGATCAGTCGTTAGTTACTGTAGCTAACCACTCCCTGGTAGTTAGCCTCTGGTAGCCGTCCCCCGGCAACTCCTGAGCAGTCAGGAAAAGGTGCCTAGGTGACTGTTTGTGGCAAAAATAGTCGTAAGCTTTCAAAGGCCACGGACCACCACGTTTCTAACAGATTTTCCCCACTCAGTGATACACCAGCTGAGAAACCAACTCTGGTTATCGGCAGCTCCATTTTGAGAAACGTGAAGTTAGCAAAGCCAGCAGCCATAGTTAAGTGCATCCCGGGGGCCAGAGCGGGCGACATTGAGTCTTATTTGAAACTGCTGGCTAAGGATAAACGTAAATACAGTAAGATTGTTATTCATGTTGGCGTTAATGACTCCTGGTTACGCCAAACGGAGGTCACCAAGATTAATGTTGAATCGGTGTGTACATACGCAAAGTCAATATTGGACATTGTAGTTTTCTATGGACCCCTGCCAAATCTAACCAGTGATGACATGTATAGCCGCATGTCATAATTTCGCCGCTGGCTATCGAGGTGGTGTCCAGATAATGATGTGGGCTTTGCAGACCACTGGCAGTCTTTCTGGGGAAGACCTGGTCTGATTTGGAGAGACGGCATTCATCCCACTTAGGATAGGCAGTTCTAATTTCTAGAAATCTTGACAAGTTTACTAGTGGACATAATCCTTCACAATACAGAGGCTGAGTCGCAGTCTAACACACTTCTCTGTTCCTCCATTCCAGGAGTTACCTAGTAAAAACCTCATAGTGACGGTGTCTGCCCCCCGGCCATTAAAAATATTTAAATCAAAGGTAAACAGAAGAGGAGCTGTGCATGAAAACCTCATAACAATTAAAACCACAAGTGCAATAGTGCAAAAGAATAGGATAATTAAATGTGGACTCTTAAACATCAGATCTCTCTCTTCTAAAGGTGTACTAGTAAATGAATTCATATCAGATTCTAATATTGATCTATTTTGTCTTACTGAAACCTGGCTGGGTGATGGAGAATATGTTATGTCTAAATGAATCCACCCCTCCCAGTCATATTAATACACATTCCTCGAGGCACAGGCCGAGTTGCAGCTATCTTCGATTCTAGTCTACTATCAGCTCTAAACCTAAACTAAATTATAACTCATTTGAAAGTCTTGTTTTTAGTCTTTCACACCCAAGCTGAAAATCACTGCAACCAGTTCTATTTGTTATAGTGTACTGAGCACCTGGTCCATATTCTGAATTCTTATCTAATTTGCAGAATTTTTGTCAAATTTAGTGCTAAAAACGGACAAAGTTCTTATTGTAGGAGATTTTAATATTCATGTGGACAATGAGAATGATAGCCTTAGTATTATTGGCTTCTCTCAAAGTGTTCATAAACCAACTCACCGTTTTAACCACACCCTTGACCTTGTTCTGGTATATGGTGTTGAAATTGAACATTTAATAGTGTTCCCACAGAATCCCTTTTTATCACTGTTTGATAACTTTTGAGTTTGTACTGCTGAACTACACACCATTAGGCAAAACCTTCTTTTCAAGATGTCTATCTGATAGTGCTGTAGCTAAATTTAAGGATGTGATTCCATTAGCATTTAAATCATTACCAAGTCACAAAGTAACGGAGGACTCCTATGCTAATTTCAGTCCCTCCCAAATTGATCATTTTGTTGGTAGTGCAGCAGGCTTGCTGCGAACGACACTCAACTCTGTTGCCCCTCTAAAAAAGAAGATAATAAAACCAAGACGGCTAGCTCCATGGCATAACACTGAAACTCGCAAATTAAAGCAAATATCGCGGAAACTTGAGAAGATTTGGCGCTCCGTAATACCAGAGCAGCGTACTACTCGTCATTAATAGATGAAAATAGGAACAACCCCAGGTTTCTTTTCAGCACTGTAGCCAGGCTGACAGAAGGCCAGAGCTCTAATGAGCCAAGTACTCCCATAGCTCTTTATGAGATTCTTCAATGATAAAATTATAACTATTAGAAGCAAAATTTACCAAGACCTGCCTTTAACTGGCACTGACTTATCTCTAAACTCAGGAACCACAGAAACAGCTGTAAAACCAGATATATGTTTAGACTGCTTTGCTTCACTTGATCTTTATCAATTTAATTCAATTATTTCTTCAGCTAAACCATCAACCTGCCTCTTAGACCCCATCCCGACTAGGCTACTTAAATAAGTTTTACCCTTAGTCAACACTTCTCTACTAGATATAACCAATCTGTCTTTATTAACAGCCACTTTAAAGTAGCTGTAATTAAACCTCTTCTGAAAAAGCCCAACCTTGATCCAGATGTTTTAGCCAACTATAGACCTATATCCAACCTTCCATTTCTCTATAAGATTCTTGAGAAAGCAGTCGCCAAAGAGCTGTGTGACTTTCTGCATAGCAACAGCTTATTTGAGGATTTTCAGTCAGGATTTAGAGTTCATCATAGCACAGAGACAGCACTTGTGAAAATTACTAATGACCTCCTAATTGCATCAGACAAAGGACTTATCTCTGTACTGGTGTTATTAGATCTTAGTGCTGCATTTTATACCATTGACCATCATATCTTATTACAGAGATTGGAACATTTAATTGGCATTAAAGAGACTGCTTTAAGCTGGTTTAAGTCTTATTTATGAGATCGATCTCAGTTTGTTCATGTTAACGATAAATCCTCTATGCACGCCAAAGTTAGTCATGTAGTCCCATAAGGATCTGTGCTCGGTCCAATCCTGTTCACTTTATATATGCTTCCTTTAGGCAATATTATCAGGAAGCACTCCATAAACTTTCATTGTTATGCAGATGATACTCAATTATATCTATCGATCAAGCCTGATGAAACTAATCAGTTAGCTAAACTTCAAATGTGCCTTCAGGATTTTAAAACCTGGATGAGCTGTAATTTTCTAATCAAACTCAGATAAACCTGAAGACTGGGGCCCAAGCACCTCTGTGACGCATTATCCAAAGAGATAGTTACTCTGGATGGCATCACCCTGGCCTCCAGCAAGACTGTGAGGAATCTTGGAGTTATCTTTGATCAGGACATGTCCTTTAATTCCCACATAAAGCAAATTTCAAGGATCGCCTTTTTTCACCTACGTAATATTGCAAAAATCTGGAATATCCTGTCTAAAAATGATGCAGAAAAACTAGTCCATGCATTTGTTACTTATAGACTGGATTACTGCAATTCTTTATTATCAGGCTGCTCGAAAAAGTCCATAAAGACTCTTCAGCTGATCCAGAATGCTGCAGCAGATCACATCTCTCCTGTTTAAGCTTCTCTGCATTGGCTTCCTGTAAAATCCAGAATATAATTTAAAATCCTTCTTCTCACATACAAAGCTCTTCATGGTCAGGCGTAATCTTATCTTAAAGATCTCATAGTACCTTACAACCCTACAAGAGCACTGCGCTCCCAGAATGCAGGGTTACTTGTAGTTCCTAGAGTCTCTAAAAGTAGAATGGGAGCCAGAGCGTTCAGCTATCAGGGTCCTCTCCTGTGGAACCAGGTTCCAGTTTGGGTTCAGGAGGCAGACACCGTCCCCACATTTAAGAGTAGGCTTAAGACTTTCCTCTTTGATAAAGCTTATAGTTAGGGCACAGAATTGAATATTGTTAGGGAATGAGGAGTTGCAGCGTCTGCCTAACCCGGCCCACCTGCTTCTCGTCATAGTTGTCAGATCTATCTATCTATCATATAATCAATAATACAATAAAACTAAAGGGAGGCAGGGCATACAGCCCGATCCGGTTGGGGAGAGTTCTAGCCTGACCAGGCTCCTCTCTTTACCCTGTCTCTCCTAGTTATGTTGTAATAGTTGTAATCAGGGAGGCTCCAAAATCATGGTAGCAGCTGTCGCCATGGTTCCGCTACACGTCCTGCGATGCCATGTTCATCCTGCTACGCTCTGCTTTACCCTGCTACGTCCTGCTGTGCCTTGTAATGCCGCACAGTGCCCTGCTATACCATGATCTACTACAAAGAACTACTACAAACTACTATTTTTTGTGACTGTTATTGCCACTCTTCATTCTAACCCCAACCAGTCGTCAGACACCGCCTACCAAGAGCATGGGTCTATCCGAGGTTTCTGCCTAAAAGGAAGTTTTTCCTCGCCACTGTCGCACTGTTGCTTGCTCTGGAGTGAACTACAAGAACTGTTGGGTCCTTGTAAATTATGGAGTGTGGTCTAGACCTACTCTATCTGTAAAGTGTCTCGAGATAACACTTTTTATGAATTGATACTATAAATAAAATTGAATTGAAAAATACAAAAAGGTAAAACTGGTAGTATTTGGTTGCTCGGCACAGCAAACATTGCTACCCAAATTGACAGCGCATACAAATGTGAAATTGAGAAGAATAGGAGGAAATTGTGGCGATTAGGGGCCTCATTTATAAACTCTGTAGATTCTATTCTGAAAGATGCCTGAAAACACTGACGCGTCAGGATTTTCGTACGCAAAAAAAACATTCTGATTTATAACACCTGTACAGACTCTTTTCGTTATAAATACGAATGTGGGTTATCTTATGCGGTCGTGCACAAGCCTCATGCTCCTCCCAAGGCCGTCCCATGTGTCATAAGGTCCATGTCAATCAATCAGTGAATATTCCAGCCTTGTAAAGGCTTGATTATCAATCATGCAATGGAAAAATGGGAAATGCAAAAAACTGGTGACATTTTTACGCTGTGGCCTTAACTTATTTTCTGAGATAAACATGTATTCCTGACTCAATTTAGAAAATTATTCTGGATATGACCAGTTATGTTTTTTCCATAGTGGATTTTTAACATGAATTATGACAAAAAACGAATCACACTTCCATTTTTAATTGTGTTCTACTAGAGACTGATTGCATTCCCTAAATTATTGTTGTTATTGTTATCTCAATTGTTTGAAATTGAAATAAAGACAATATTTGTTAATATATTATGAAATCAAAAAAATTTAAAAAGGCAGAGATGTGTAACACACAACACAAAGCAAAAACACAAAGATGCAAGAAGTCTGATGGCAACGCCAAACACGTACGTAAGTGACTAACAATCCGACAGGGACTGGATGTCAGGTCATGGTATAAAAGCCGGTGGTGATGATGTGATGAGACACAGATGGGTGCTGGTGATTACGATAAACAGGAACAGGTGAGAGTGTGGATGAATGAATGGAGGCCACGCCTCCCCAGGTTGCTTGGCAACAGGACACACACACACACACACACACACACACACACATATATATATATATATATTAGGGATGAGCGAGTACAGCATTATCTGTATCTGTTTACCACATGAATTATCTGTATCTGTATCTGTACTCGGACCGGGCGCAACCTAACTCGGAAGTGGACAGAATTTAACCCCGAAGTGGGTTGGGTTGTCTTGAAATGGGTGGGGCTTTAACCGGTATGTAATTTTAAGCATGCAATTGATATGGGTTGATCAGAAATTGTTATATTTATTGCTGATTAGAAAACTATTTCCATGACAGCATCAGCATTGAGCTTCAGATCAATACAGAACAAGTTTTGCAACAATGAATACACGCGGTTGCAATTATGAAGTAATTAAAGTAAAGTAATGTAATGAACAAGAGTTTTCATACTCAATAATTTAACTTTTAATTTTTTTATGATCAGTGTGTTTTTTTTGTTTTTGGTTATTTGTTTTATTTCCACACCATGTGTGAGTATGTGTTTGTGTGTGTGTGTGTGTGTGTGTGTGTGTGTGCATGTGTGAGTAAGAGAGAGACACAGAGAGAGAGAGAAAGAGAGAGAGAGAGAGAGAGAGAGAGAGGGGGCGGGGGGGACTGTGTTCTACGGATCAAATAGATTGAATTCTGAAGTTTAAAAAAATATTTATTTTTTTAAATGTCTAACGGCAGAGACTCAGCGCAAGTCGCATTCTACCACGCACTGTCTGAAACCCCACATTACCAGAAATCTACTGGTTAAGTAAATAGTAAAATCTGTAGTAAAAAACGAACCTGAAGCTGTGTGTGTAAGGGGGTTGTGACGGTCCGCTACCCAATCCGAGTACAGATAATGACTCGTATTACTCGTATAATACTTGTATTCGGCAAAAGTGCTTTATCCGTACGGATACTCGGGCTCATCTCTAGTATCTATCGATCCACATCAGTATGGAGTTTCTGTGAATGTATCTATAGAAAGATGGAATAGTTTATGCCAGGCTGGTGACAGTTCTTCTGCAAATTTTGGTTGTTTGTATTGTTTTAAACACCTTAGTAACAGTGCGGTTCAATTATGATTCTATCCAAGTTCACATCACAAATTACATTCTCTAACACTACAGCGCACTGTCAGTGTTAAAACGTATATAGAAATGATTTAGCTTGTTTGCTTTTGCAATTTCGTTGTGGGCAAACAGGGGCTTCCTTTTAGTTTCCATGTTGGTCATATGTCTGATAGAGTCCCACAGTGACTTTGTGTTGGATTCTAACAGCTCTTGTTCTGCCTGCTCCCTATGCTGCTGCCGTGCCGCTCTCATTTGCTGATTGAGGTCATTTTGTGCAGCTCGGACTTCCGCCTTATTTTCAGATTTGAAAGCTGTTTTCTTCCTGTTAATACATTCCCTAATACCTTTTGTAATATAGGGTTTGTTATTAGGATATCTTTTAACAGTTTTCTGGGGTATAACAGACTCAATACAAAAAGAGATGTAGGCAATGATTGATTCAGTAGCACTGTCAATGTCTGCAACCTTGAAAAAGATATCCCAGTCTGTGCAGAGGAAGTATCCCTTCAGCTCCTCCATTTTGTCACTGGACCATACCTTCACGGACTGGGTTACCGGTTTGCTGGACTTAAAAACTGAGCGATGTATGGGGAGGAGCTGGATAACATTATGGTCAGAGTTCTTCAGGGGAGCTCTGGCTCTAGCTGTGTAAGCGTCCTTGATATTGCCATAGCATTTATCAAGGATGTTGTCATTTCTGGTGTTGACTAAAGATATTGATAAAAACCAGGTAAAGTTTTATTCAAACTGCAGTGGTTAAAATCGCCAAGTATTAGCAAGGGAGCGTCAGGTTTGTTTGTGGACACAGTCTGTGATTGCCTTATTGCTGGCATTCACACTTGGTGGAATATAAACAACACACACAAATATGTTGGTGAATTCCCTTGGCAGGTAATGTGGCCGCAGGGTAACACACAGCAGCTCCAGATCAGGGTTGCATATTTTGTCTCTCACTGCAAAGTTACGGCACCAACTGACCAACTGCCCCCCCCGTGTCTTGCCCGAGTTTGCACCTCTGTCTAACCGCAGGTGTGAGAAACCTTCAATTTGAATAAAGTTGTCTAGCACTTCTTTGCCAGGGTTCAGTGAAAGCCATTAGACCTGACTCACAATATTTGTAGCAGCCTCCAACCTGTAGGTCATCCCGTTTGTTCTTTAAAGATCGTGGGTTACAGAGAAGCACGGGTGGTAGCGGTAGCTTGGTGGCTCCTTGGATGCGCTGTCTGAGGCCGCCTCTCCTACCCCGCTTCCTGACCTTCCTGCCTCGATGGAGGCCCGGTCCATGATGTTGTCGTAACTCCCCAGGCACATCGTGGAGCAGGTCAGGCAACGGTAGCACTCCACTGCCCAAGCAGCTTGAACCGACTGTACATTAGAAGGCCGCTGTTGCTGATGGACCCGTCAGCGGAGCTCCGAATGACTTAGCCAAACATAATTAGCCATGCTAGTGCTAGTGGTCCCACTCACCTCGAATTCACTTCACTCACGCTTCGCCTACAGTTCACAACATACGTTATATCCAGCAAATTGCACACTGAGTCCGCCGATACCAGATAAAAAACAGGGACCTAGCAGACGCCATGACAAACAAACAAATTGCAGCAAAAGCCCTCCTCCATGTAGCCAGCAGAGCAGCGCCATCTTAGTCGATAATAGTAAATGATGATGATAAAGTAACTAGTGAAATTCAAGGCTTTCAACTCCAAGTAGCCTATATTGATGTGTGCAACTGACTGTTCAGCAAATGCACAGCTTTTGTGTAGAAGCTTTGATTGTGCAGGTCTTGGTCTGGATGCAGCAGCACAGACAATCAGACCGCTGGAGGCAGAACAGCAACTGTGTTCCTACATGATGCACCTTGAAACTTTCAAAGAAAAAAACAAAGAGCGTATCTGATGATCTTTACAGTCATCTTCATGACATTGTGGATGGACTTCCTTGCCTGTTGAAAGCTGGGTTTCCATCCACTTTCATCATTTTAAGCACATATTTAAAAATTTGGCTAAAAGAAATGTTAGCCTGTGCTTATTCCCATCTGCTGTGTTACTGAAATAAAGAACACTCTCCTAATCAAGGCTGGAGGTTCAAAACTTGCAAACTAAAATGTCAAGGGTCCATGGTCTGTGTACTTTTTCGTTCATTTGATTTTTGTTTTAAAATACAAATTTTGAAGTTGAAATACAAGGCGTTTTTTCTTTATTTTCATGGTCAAAATGGGATGGGAGAAATTGTAAATATGCTTTTATTTTCATTTTGTATTTCATATAACAAATATAATCACTCAAATTGAAAAATAAAAGCTTAGCATACACACCAATTGTCAATTGTTGAGCTCTATTTCCAAGGCAACAGCGCCAATGTAGCTACCATGTGTTGCTTTCAGCCCAGGCTAAAATTACTTTGGAAATCTATACTCTTGATAACGCTTCGGAGGACTTTTATTTCATAATGTCACATTTATTTACTTATTAGCCTCTCCCTGCCCCGCTTTGACTCTCTGTCTCTACCCGCGGCAGACAACTTTACCCGAAGAGAGTCCAACCAGCTGAGGAAATAGAAAGAATTTCAGTTCACAGCTGTAACGTTACCGTTACCGATCCCAGCAAACTTTCGGTTGCTGCCGTTAAGCGTGGCGTTAAAAGTGCCGTTAAATGAGAATTCCACTGCGCTTTTTACGGCGTTTCGACATTAGACAACATGAAAAAGCGGCGTTCTGACCGTTCAAAACGAGCTAAGAAAGTGCCGTATAGTGAGCTTTTCATGTTTCATATATTTAAAAGCAGGGGTGTGCAGAGTGTGCGGTAATGTTTGCTAATGATTACTGTTTTGTTGATTAATCTGATTATTTTTTTCATTAATAAATGGCAAATCATGTTTTCAAATGTCTTGTTTTGTCTGACTATCCAAAACCCCAACAATATTTAGTTTAAAATTATCTAAAAGACAGAAAAGCAGAGCATATTCGCACTGAAAAGAATAAAAAGATGTAATGTTTGACATTTATTTTTGATTAATGATTTACTTATGGCTAGCCTACAAGGTTTTTCAAATCTTAACAGATATTGAAAATAAATATTCACACAGCAATGATGTGGCCAGAACAGCACACCAACAGACACCAACACTAACAGATTCCATTCACAAACAATGTGTCTCTGTAGCTATTCACCAATATATCATGAACAGAAATCAGCAACTGAACTATTCAACTATATGAAGAAAGCGAGTTATGACATTCTCTAACAATATACTATGCGGTTTGGATACCATACAGAGCTCAGTGTCCATAGTGTTGGGCCACATAATACTATTTACTGTGTGTTTATACACATTTTGAAGCAGTCAAAGATTTAATACAATTATACAAACCAATGTGCAGGACCGTTTAATGGCATTTAATAACAAAAAAAGACAGCCCTTTTGGTCAGTTTGAATTAAACATTTTCTTTCATATTTATGTCACAATATACCTCACATATAATAACATAAACTTCCATATTTAGTGATAAAAGATTTTATTAGATTTTTATAGAAATCTTTATCTTTTATAGATTCTATATGCCTCACTCCAACTGACCATCAACACATGAGATTAGATGATTTCTCCCCCACTTCACTAACTCCCACTAATATCTCTTATCACCACCACAAATGTAAGCACAATTTATCTTCACATGCAAAGAGTAAAGCTTTTGCTTCATTTGCTAAAGACCTTTGGAGAATAATTTAGAGTTAAAAAGATCAACATTCACAGCTCCAAAGCTGCTAAAGCAATTACTGCTAACTAAACTCAGCACTTACTCTTTTTTACCCTCTCTCCACCACACACTTGCTAACGCGTGGGCTGCAGCGGCCGCTGTGTGCGCAACATACATGGTGTGTTTGTGTGGTTGTGCCACGGTTTGTGCCACTGTGAATGCGTCATGCTCACAAAACAAGACTGCTCTCCATCCTGTATGCTCTCCTTTCCTATTGAGTTTTATTTGCTTTGATTCTTTGTCTTTGTGTTTCCATACAGTACTGCATCTGTTCTTTTTAATTATTCCATTTACTAAATCCATGCTTTATTTTCTACATATGTGAAATACTGTCATACATACTGTATATAAAAGTGAATTTAAAAGTGTACTTACCTCTTTAGCCTTCCAGTGTCTTTCCTTGCCGTCATGGTCCTTGTCCTCGTCTCCAGGGTGGCAAGAGTAGGAGACTGTCCTCCAGCCCCGCGGACAATTGGTGATGCTGGCAACAGTTGACTCAATGGCATTGTTCTCCTCGTTGAGTGGGCGGGACGACCTCCTGGTGAACATGGTTTTCTTTAGAGCTTTTACCCTGAGGCTATCACTGGTACTCCCACCGGAGCAGCACCACTCCCCTGAAGAGCCATTGTCCATTTTGACATTGTGACCGGTGGTGTTGGACTGGAAAACACGAGGTGAGAGGGTGGTGTCAGGATGTGGATGAAGGTCGGGCTGCGGCTTGTCAGGGGTGGCAGTGGATAAAGATCCAGACGCTGTCCCGTGTCTCCCATTGGCCTCAGGCTCTTGGATCTTCTCGTCCAGCTTATTGAGTTTGGAAAGCACCTGGGATATCTCACTACGAACCCCTGACAGAGACTCTAGCTTTTTTTCAATCTCACCAATCCTTATAACCAGCTTGCACACACTTGATTTGAGTTCATCGTCTGTGTTTTCCAGCGAATGGAAGAGGCGATCCAGCTTGGACTTGGCTAGTTTGACTGTGTTGCGTTCAGGGGAGCTGTCCCCTTCAGATTTTAGAGTTACCTGAGAGAGAGACCCATTACTGTTGTAGCATGACGATTGGACAAGGCCCAAAGAGTCACAAACGCTCATATCATCCAGAAAACGAAAAATGTCACTTATGTCATCACTAACGACCTCTGAGTCCTCATCACAGTGTTTGAACGCGTGACCTTCTCTATCACTGTACTTAGCTGGGTATTCCTTTACCTTTTTCCACTCAGGCTGCTCTGTTTGAGTCCCAACACTAGAGGAGCTGTCCACCTCCTGAAAGGATAGACTGTTCATATTTTTGTCCTTAAATCTTTTATCTGTGTCTCTTTTCTCCAAACCCGCAGACCCACTTACTATAAGTGCTATATCCTTGTTTTTTATTCCATTAGTTTTCTTTGCAAAGCCACATGAGCTCTGAAAATGCTGCTCGTTGTCAGTGCTTATGATGTTGACATTGCGGTAGTTGTTTTCTTTAAGTGGTTTGCTGTTCAGAAATGATCTCTCAAAGTATGAAGGCCCATCTTCTGTGTTTAGACTAAGGCTCTTCACCGGCCACGCTGGTGGCTTCCTAGTTTTGTTACTGTACTTCCTGCTGCTTACGCTCTCAGATACTGTGGTTGGACCGAAGTATGTGGATGCCTGTAAGTCGTCCAGGCTCTCGTGCTTCACCCTTTGTCGGTCTTTAAAAGGGGAGTTAAATGGCGGCTCAAAGTACGGGTTACTGTAGGGTAATTCAAAGCTGTGGTTAAAGAATGTAGCAGGCTTGTGCAGTTCCCTCCGGTGGAAGCCGCCAGCAGCCTTCTTGCCTTGTTTTTCCTCAGTGGTGATCACCTACAAAGTAACCCAGACCAGGACTGTTCATCATCAAAATATGCAAACACTGCAAATAGACAGAGACAGTGCACTAATAGTTACCAAGGAATCATAAAGAAGGAAATACCAAATATAGCCGCATGCTGCGATTCGCGGGTTCAAACCTTTTCTTGGCCAACAAAAGGTTGTTGTTCTAGCAGTTACTGTAGTTTCTATTTGTAAGGACTACTTAAAGTGGTTTTACATATTACATGCATCATTCACACACATTCATACACTATGGCCTAGGCTGCCATATAAGGTGCCACCTGCTTATCACATCAACATACACATCTGAGCCACAGCTGCTCTTAGGAAGCAGCCCAAATGCCAAAGCAGCAAGCAGCACTGAACAGATGCCCAATTGCCAAAGTCAGAGCCGCAAGCAGCTTTGAACAGATAGCAAGTTGATCAAAACCAATTCAGATTGTTTAGTGTTATGCGGAAGACAGAATGGACCCTAATACAAGGCTCAAAAATAATCAGGTTCATTAAACAATAAAGAGGAAGGGAGGTGTGGAGAGGCAAACGCCAAGAACAGGGACAAGGGCACGTGGCTGGGGTAGGATGACGAGGGACTTGAGGGCTGGAGTAGGATGGCGAGCGCTGGAGTAGGATGGCGAGGGCTGGGTAGGATGGCGAAGGAGGTCCGGGAGCGCCGGGGAACCGGGATTGAGGGAGCCGTGGAGGAGGCACTGAAATCCAGGGAACAAAGGAGTCGAGGACAGAGAGGTATGAAGATGGTGGCTGGGACACTGATCAAGCAAAGACATTGGGTGTTTCCCAATGTCAAGGAAGGATCCTCCAAAGCCAGAATTTGGAGGATGCCACGTCATCAATGTCCGTCGAAGGACCATTCCAATTTTGAGGATCCTCCGAATTCCTCCAAGGACTGAGTCCTTCATTCAGAAAATTTCCCATAGACAGAGAAGGATGCACATGTGTATCCTTTGCGGTCCCAAATCACCCACAATCCTATGCGCAGGCCTTTGCCGGCTCGTTTAAAAAAAAATAAAAAATAGCGGACCTAAGCGGGCGTTCGAGCGGCATCACTGACGGTGAAATAATAATTTAAATGTAAGTATCTTTAGTGTGTGCTGTACATTTGTTATCACCGGTAATGTTTTACATCAATGTAAAGCTTAACGCTTTAAAGCTTGTACAAATTGCAATAATAATTAGGTAGATACACCCCGAGCTAACGTTAGCTAACCGAACCTATAATTTTAACATTAGGCTGTGAGCTAGCTGGTTGCTGTCTTTGTAAAGTTTAATGTCCGGTGGCATGTTCATCTCTTTTTATATGCCGTTACCGTATATGTGTAACGTTACCAGAGATTTAGAAAGTTGGTGTGTTTATCACTGGTTGTATCTGTAGACGGGAGGTAACACTGCACCGTGTTAACGTCACTAGCAACGTTCAACGAAGGCTAATGTGTATGAGTACTTTCCTATGTAATAACGTTAGGTTATAGCATTCATAACGTAAACATCTTTTTGTTGTGTTAACTGTCTTTTAACAGGGACTAACGGACGCGGTCACCAAGGATGGCAAAGCCAAAGACCAGCAGGGAGACAGAGGCCAAAGAGAGATGTTGAATACATTATTTGCTATATTAAAGATTGGCATTCTAACAATAAATGCTTTAAATTAACTGGTTTGTCTGTGTCATCAAGTTCTTGGCCGTGTGTGTATAATAAAAACTGTTTTTTTTCCCGTTAAATTGTGACCTGGAATTATTGTAATAACTCGTAAATTTACATGTATCTTTACTATAACATTTATTCAAACATTACTATATACTGCACACACAAGTATATTCAACATGAAGGGCGATCAGACACAGCTGCCGATGATGGGGTTGCTTCCAGACTGCAGACAAGGAGAAAGTTTTAGGTGAGTCATCCAACCTGTCCTGGTAAGATTACAGTTGTATCACAAGTATATTTAAGAATAGTTAAACTCCACTGTGTAGTTTTCTTCATCATGAACGTAACTGACAACTCTTGACCATTTAACACATAACACCTACCTTAACTGTTAGCGGGTATTTATCAATGGTGTTATGATTTTTCATATGTTAATTGACGCTTGTGTGTCTACAGTACTATTTAATCTCTCTCACTTGCAATTTACTGCATGTCATACCTGCCTGTGGTAGGTTATCAGCTGGTGCTGATCATATTTTGCATTTCTTAACCTGAAAAATAAGCTAATGTTACATGTATGCAGTAAACTACAAGCTAATTTTAACTGCTACTTTTCTTTTTTAAAACATGTATATCTTACGAGTTATAAAAACAGCATCTGAATATAATTGTTGTTTGAAGTTTCCTCTGTCCAGCCACAATTTGATGGAAAAATAGACATTGAAAAACAGTTTATATTATACACACACACCCAAAAACTTAATGACACAGACAAACCAGTTAATTTAAAGCATTTATTGTTAGAATGCCAATCTTTAATATAGCAAATAATGTATTCTACATCTCTCTTTGGCCTCTGTCTCCCTGCTGGTCTTTGGCTTTGCCATCCTTGGTGACCGCCTCCGTTAGTCCCTGTTAAAAGACAGTTAACACAACAAAAAGATGTTTACGTTATGAATGCTATAACCTAACGTTATTACATGGGAAAGTACTCATACACGTTAGCCTTCGTTGAACGCTGCTAGTGACGTTAACACGGTGCAGTGTTACCTCCCGTCTACAGATACAACCAGTGATAAACACACCAACTTTCTAAATCTCTGCTAACGTTACGCATATACGGTAACGGCATATAAAAAGAGATGAACATGACACCGGACATTAAACTTTACAAAGACAGCGACCAGCTAGCTCACAGCCGAATGTTAAATGATAGGTTCAGTTAGCTAATGTTAGCTCTGGGTGTATCTACCTAATTATTATAGCAATTTGTACAAGCTTTAAAGCGTTAAGCTTTACATTGATGTAAAACATTAACGGTGATAACAAATGTACGGCACACACTAAAGATACTTTAAATTATTATTTCACTGTCAGCGATGCCGCTCGAACTCCCGCTTAGGTCCGCTATTATTGTTTTTTAACGAGCCGGCAAAGGCCCGCGCAAAGGATTGTGGGTGATTTGGGACCGCGAGGGATACACATGTGCATCCTTCTCTGTCTATGGGAAATTTTCTGAATGAAGGACTCAGTCCTTGGAGGAATTCGGAGGATCCTCGAAATTGGAACGGTCCTTCGACGGACTCTGACCTGCTCCTGTAGGATCCTTCCTTGGAAGGACTCGTCCTACCAAGGAAGGATCCTTGACATTGAGAAACGGGGTGTGAGTCGATCTGGGGTACAAGTAGCTTGATTGTAGATGACTGGCAGGTGTGTGCGGCAGGAGATGTGATGGTGGAATGACGAACAGGTGTGTGTAGTCAGCTGGCAGCAGTAAGCAGGAGGTGAAGGCGGAAACACAGGAGACACAGGGAGTGGCAGGGCCAACAAAGAAACACAACAAAAAGAAACTGGAAAATTGGAAACAAAACCACAACAAGGAACATCCCCAGATGTACCAAAACAAAAATCTACTCAGGGTGAGCGAGGAGGTCCGGAGGAGGGCAGCGCAAAGTCAAACACAAGGAAGGCTAAGGGAAAACAAAAATACTGATGCTTGGACAGCAGGGGCCCAGGAACTGACGACCGTGGAACTCGGAGATAGGGGGCTGAGGGCAGTGGAAGTCAGGGATTCCAAGGCTGTTGGCAGCAGTGAAGGTGGAACCCTTCTGGCAGCTGGCAACCGGCAAAGGCGGAGACCCTCTGGAGGCCGGGCAGGTCAATGAAGACCCTCTGGAGGCCGGGCAGGTCAATGAAGACCCTCTGGAGGCCGGGCAGGTCGGCAAAGACCCTCTGGAGGACAGGAAGGTCAGAGAAGGCCCTCTGGAGGACAGGCAGGCAAAGTGACAGCCAAAAAATGGCTGGACCACCGACACAACATGCGAGACAGGAGTCTCTGTGGCACCAAGAAATGGCGAAGTCTCGGGGTGCTTGACCAAGGCAAAGTATTATTATGCATTTTTAGTATTGATATAAATATATAGCATGTTTGGGAAGACATTTACTACTACTACTACTTACTGTACTTGAAATTATATACTGTCCTTGAATGAGAATGTGAGTTATATGATCTAATGTTATTTAGGCTATATCATGACTTAAAGAAATGTATAATCACAGTTCATGGTTAAAGCTGAACATTCATTAATTCTTCTGAGTTACAATAGTATTTTGAAAGTTTGTTATGATATTATTATGGCAATATATGATTTTGTGACGTAAGTAATTAATAGAGCCCAGCCTAAATTCTTTCAAGAAGACCTATCTTTTAACACTAGAAGTGCCGGGATTTCAGAACTACTAGAACTGCCGTGAGCGGTCATTTTGACCGCCAGATTCCAAACTCTATAATCTCTCATGATAAATACCTAATTGCAATATTAATGCAAGTATTGTGTTAGGATATCTTTAGAAAAACGAAATAACACCAAAATGTACAATTTAACGAGTTTAATTATACACTTGAGTTGCCCAGGTGTTTCAATAATTCATATCATGGCATAGTAAAATGTAATTATTTCATTCACATCTGAAAAATAGGGTATGTAAATTTATTCAAAATAAGCATTCTTATAACAGGCAAATAACAACTAAAAGTATCTTATTTGATCATTTATAACCTAACCTAACCTGTCACTGCCTCTGTGTTGGTGTCTGCTGTGGTGCGCATCGCTGCTCGGACCGAGCTCCAGTGCCCTTTTTTCCTCTCTAAACTCGTGTCTCAGCTCCTCTGCCAGTTGCTGCCTGAACTTCCTCTGGACTATTTCATTGCTGGTGCACCCCTTGGAGAGGATGTGTGCAATGATTCCAGCCAGTTTGAGGAGGATGTATAAAGTTATATGAACACGTAGGCAGCCAGCGGCCATCTAGCTCCGTGTACCTCCGTACCCTGCGCCTTTCCCAGAGCGAGCGCCAGGTGCTGCCTTCTGATTTAGAACGGAGTCAATCCAAGCCGTATTTATTGTCGTTACAGACTCTGGCTTTACCTTTGGCCCATCGCTGATGCCCACACTTGTTACTCTAGACCGCTTATGACGTTTCTTTGGCAGAGACGCTGATAGTACCTAAGCAACCAATATGCATCTTCAACCGCGCAAAAGATTAAAAACAATACCGCGAAAATCCGAACGGTCAATATGACCGTGTATGTCCGAAATAGGTAAAAGTGATTTTATTTTATTTTCCTATTGTGTAATGTATATAAAAACTATTTTAAATGAAAATATAGACCCTTTTAGGAAAAGTCAGTTACCAGCAGGATTGTATTTTTTTTTATCCAGCAAAGTTATTACATATTTAAAAACGGTCAAAATGACCGTCATGGCCTTTCTAGTGTTAATCAACGCACTCCTAAATCAATTCAGCTTTTTTGTTAGTCTATCCTGATTAAATATAGCTCAGTGTAAATTCTTTCAGAAATGCCTAATTTAATCAATGCTCTCTTCCTAAATGGAATCAGCTTTTGGAGGCGTTCACCTTCCTGCTTAACCAATCAGAATCATTCTCAAATTGCAAGGGTCATTCACAGAGTCACAACCCTGATTTTAAAAATCTGTATCTCTCTGTGCTACAGCTGTTGTTTCAGGCAAAGAGTGCATCTTACACACATTAACTTTGCCTTTTCACGGCTCATGTCTCATGGTAGTAGCAACTAATTTCTTTCCTTGAAGGAAACAGAAAATTCTCTAGTTTTGTTCCTGTCAAGCAACTATTCTGCTGTGCTGGTATGTAGCTACATGGATGCTTACGGTAGCATCCTAGCAGCGTTATTCATTCCTGTATGTTACTTGGTGAATTTGCATAAAGGTTGCATGAATGCTTTATGGTAGTCAAATGAATTAATAAATAAATAAATGTATGACTCACTCCACGTCTTGGTAAATGTCTAGATAACTATACTATGATTAATTAAAGGCTGAGATTTATTTATTTGATTAGGACAATGCACATTAATCAACTGTGCAGTGTTAGCCAGTGGGCTAATTTTTAACTGTAGTCCTAGTTGCCTAGCATGCATGTCTTTATGGTGGGAAGAAACCCACGCAAACACGGGGAGAACATGCAGGCTCCGCACGGAGAGGCCCGGAACGACCTGGATTTGAACCCAGAACCTTCTTGCTGTGAGGCAGAAGTGCTGAACACTGAGCCACTGAACTGCCCTTTGTGTTTCTTCTGTTTGCCAGCTTTACTTGCCACCAGCTTGGTGCCGTGATTCACTTTGCAGGAGTTTACTTGCCACTGGCCTGAGATGCCAAGATTTCACTGTCTTATTTTGCAGACATTATTTTTCTCAGGACTGTTCGTTAATTTTTCTAATTGTGTTAAACATTTTCTTGCAATTGATTTGTGTACTGTACTTACTGTACTGTTATGTTGTTAATGTATTGTCTTTCTTTTGCAGACATTACATCATAGGGAACTCTCGATTAACTCTCACTGTTTTGCGGATGACAAATATACTGGTCAATCAAGCCCTACGAAACCGGTCAGTCAGTTAAACTTCATGCATGCATTACAAATCTTAATTATAAATCCTGGATGACCTACAAATTTTGATGTTAAACCCAAACAAATCTGAAGTTATTGTGCTGGGGCCTTAACACCGCCAAACTTAAGTTGTAGCTGCCATGGTTGGTATTGCACTGGCACCAGCGCTAGCCTAATGTCAGAAATCTCTGAGGTATTCTGATCAGGGTGTATCCTTCAACACCCTTCTAAAACAACCTCAAGAACAGCCTTTTTCTTTATAACACTGCAAAATTGGGACTATCCTGTGTCAACATGATGCTGAAAACTGGTCATGCATTCGTTGCTTCTAGGCTAGACTATGGTAATTCCATACTATTAGGTTTCTCAAAAGACTCTCCAGCTGATCCAGAATGCTGCAAGCATGGGTTCTGACAAGATCTAAGAACAGAGATCATATTTATCCCGTATTAACACTCTGCATTGGCTTCCCGTTAAATCTGGGATTGAAAATGGGGGGCGGCGGAAACTGTCATCACATTTAAAAATAATCTGGAAACCCTCCTCTTTGATAAAGCTTATAGTTAGGTAGTGAGGAGCTGCAGTGTCCACCTAGCAAGCCCACCTGCTTCTCTCTTCACAGTTGTCAGATTCAACTACCATATAATTAATAATATCAAAAGGACTGGGGAAAGTTCTAGCCTGACTGGGCTCCTCTCCTTAACCTGTCTCTCTTAGTTATGCTGTTATAGTTCTAGACTGCTGGGGAATCTCCTTTCCTTCCGTCTTTTGACACATTTTGCTTATTCTTCATATATAGTTGACCAACGTCAAGGAGATCCTCGCTAGTCAACGATCCCTACCACCTTATTTTTGGTAAGCTCGCATATAACCTGTGGTGATGTGCTTTTGTCACTGTTGCGTGGCATGTCTCTCTTCTGCGGACTTCTTTTGACCTTTTAGAATGATGTTAGTGATGTTAATCTTGTGGTGCTTAATGACCCAGCCCGACCCTGCTTAGCTTCTGAGATCTGACGAGATTGTGTGTGTTGAACGCGGTCTTCCATTCTTCCCCCCTTCCCCCTCCCGGATCCGCATGAGGTGGTAATCGTTCCTAAGATCCAACTTAGTGAACACAACGCGCTCAACGGGGACAAGCAGGGGTGAATGATACTGGCGGCTAGTGAATCCTTTATGTATTGCTCCATAGCCTCCCTCTCCGGACGAGAAAGATTAAACAGGCGGCTGGAAGGGAGGGTGCATCCGAGAGGAGAGGAGGGCTATGGAGCAGTTGTAGGCGCGGTGGGGGTACAAAGGTCATTACTAAAAACCATGGCGATATTGTGGTACTCAGGGGCAACAAGAGTAAAATCGGGGGAACCCAGGGGAGAGAGAGAGAGAGATTGACAGGACTTAGCGGGGGCTCGGGCTGACAGGAGGAATGACAGCCTGTACACCAATTTCTGATCTTTACCCACGCCCAGTCCACATTGGGGTTTTGGATAATGAGCCAGGGGAGCCCGAGAACAATGTGGGAGATCATGAGGTGAAAGGACAGGGACTCGTAGTGGTTAAGGGAGGTAAGGATCCGGAGCAGGGGAGTGCAGTGGGTGACAGTGGTGAGCGACTGGCCGTTGAGACTAGTGGCATGAAGGGGAGTATCGAGGGGAATGTGGGGGATGGAAAGCTGAAGAGCGATTTTTCATCAGCATCGTAATCTACTAACACCCCCAGATGAAGAGTCACCTTCTGCCAGGACAGGGAGACCTCCAACAGGAGGCGAGGGTTGGGAGAGGTTCAGCTCACCAGAGCTCCCACTTCTACTGGCGAGTCAAATCTTTTGACCGAACTGAATAGGAGATGAAATGACCGGGTTTTCCGCAGTAAATGCAAAACCCGGCGCTCACGTTCCTCTGGGGATAACCGTGCACTACCCATGGCATGGGTTCTGGAGGAGACGGAGAGAGGGGTGCCGAGGGAAGGTTTGTATTGAATCGTGGGTCAAAAATCGGGATATGGACTGAACCTTGGGTTTGGTGTATGGTTACAGCCCTATTATATATACATTATTAATTTAATGTGAAGTAGGCCTATTTTATAAGAAGCATTTTCTTTAAGTTGGAGTAGGCTAATAACTCATCAAAAACAAATGTTTAATTTAATAAGAAATACATTGCGTCTGTGCTGTGTATAGCATTGTTAATTAGTTATTATTTAATGTATATCAAAAGCTCCAGTTCACAGACCATTTGAGAATCTGAGAATCAAGTAAAATACTTTTACTAGCTGCAGTCATGTAGTAATTGTTCTGGTAAATATTATTTATGGTGCCAAATCATAACATTAGTTATCTCAACCAGAATCATTGAGAGCAGCCACAGTCTAAAGGTCAAGTGGCAGCACTAGTGTCAGTGTTCAGTTTTTAAGCAGTGAAAAGTACAGGATACTTTATTCAGATTCTAATAATTCTATTCAAGATGAGGCCTACCAGAAATCAACATTCGTCTACTATAAATTGCTCTGGTATGATGAATATATTATGGTTACTATATAGGGGTTATATTAAATGTTAAGCTCTATAGTAATGGCTATGTAAATAAATGAATGTTATGTATTTATGCCTGATTTCATGTGGAAGTTGTCGATTGGTGCACAAAATACAGTCACCTCCTACAAAAGATGACTTCTCAGGATGTAACACCTTTTGCCTGAAGATGTTCTAGTACCAAAATGTTGCCTATTTTTAAAACTTTTTTTTTTTTTTTTTTGCAAGACAGTGTGCAGGAGTTTTCTTGGTAAATCGGCAGGGAAAAAGAAAATGGCGGGAACGTAAAGCTCATGCAGACAATTGCAGAAGAAACAATGCTACTGTTTGATTTTTCAGCATGAGCCTGTCTCTCTCAGCCCCTACCATCATATCACTTGTCTTATAGGCTATAAGCCCTCATATATAACCTGGACTGTGGTCATAACATCTACATCTTACATCTTACTTATTCCCTGTTACATATTGTTCTTATTCTTATTTGGTCAATCAGTTTATAGGTTATGTTTATATTTTATAGTCATAGTTAACATTTTGTCATGATCTACTGCACTGTTAAATCCCTGCACTGTTCACTTTTGCACTCATCATTGCACACAGTCTGCCATTGTATCTCACCTTATCATGGTCGTTGCATTTCTGTGAGGGATTTTTTTTATTTTTATTCTTATGAATGTGTGATATATGGGTTTGTTGTGTTATGGATGTCTTGCTACTGGATGCTTAAAATTTCCTTTGGGATGAATAAAGTATCTATCTATCTATCTATCTGATACTAGTGCTGCCAGTTGACATTTATACTGTGGATGCTCTTAATGATTCTGGTTGAGATAACTAACATTATGTTTGGCACCATAAATAATATTTATGTTACTGTATATAGTATAAAGAACAATTACTACATGACTGTAGGTAATAAAAGTATTTTACTTGATTCTCAGGTTCTCAAATGGTCTGTAAACTGGAGCTTTTGATATACATAAAATAACTAATTAACAATGCTATACACAGCACAGACACAGTTTACTGTGTATTTATTAGAGTATTACGGTATATGAAAAATTCATATCACAAGGGAAATTAACCTGACACAGAACACCACATCGGTGCAGGCAACACTGAGTAGCTGTAGCAACGTGTACAAGCTTCCACTGATCTAAAACGGCAGTTAAGGGGGCAAGTTTTAGAGTGCCTTTATGTCTCTAACAGACACACAATGCAATTAATATGTCTGTACAACATGAACAGGACCCTTACGTAACATCAAGACGCGTTTTCAAGTCAGACATTGTTTTAATTCACCTAATCTGTCTTGCCGGTGGGTAGCTTGCTTGTCTGGTGGTGGTGTCCTCCAAACCTTTGCGGTGACAAATTGTAGTTTATTTCCTCATCAAAAATAGGTAATTCCATGTAGTTACATAGTTACTGATATGGTCATAACTACTACAGTGCTCAATTACCTATTTTTGAGGGGAAAATAAACTACAATTTATCGCTGCAAAGGCAGGACACCCACCATACCACCGGGCACTCTTAGGATTGTTGCCGGCTGCAGGAGGCGACGATGGCGGGGACGAAGGCTGCTTAAAGGACCAAGCACACAGAACGACATTGCCAAGCCTCCTACTCACCAACAACAGATAGATCCATTACACACAAAATGGATGAGCTACAAATACACACGGAACTGCTGCATTATGGTTTTCACAAACGCCAAGCTGAACACACTTATCAATAGCATCTAACAGCTAGCACCTAACAGCTAGCTAGATCTAGCAACTAACCAGGCAAGCAAGCTACTCACGAGCAGGGTAGGTGAATTAAAAAAATGTCTGACTTAAAAACGCATCTTGATGTTACGTAAGGGTGCTGTTCATGGTGTACAGACATATTAATTGCATTGTGTGTCTCTTAAGAGGCACAAAGGCACTCTAAAACTTGCCCTGTTAACTGCTGTTTTAGCTCAGTGGAAGCTTGTACACGTAGCTGCAGCTACTCAGTGTTGCATACACCAATTCAGGTCAGGTTTTTTTCAATGAAAAGTACACGCATATTTATAGTGATCAAGGTTAACATAAAAATTGGCCGGAATTCTCCTTTAAAGACATCAAATCATTGATGACCTACAATTTCTGGATGTTAAACTCAGACAAAACTGAAGCCATTGAGCAAATTTTACTTCCTGGGGAAAACAAAAGATTTAGACTCAGGAAGATGTAGTTCCTTGGGAGTGTTTTAATCCAAATCACAATCTTTTTCTTAAACTTTACTAGTTTTTGGTGGTTAAACTTAAAGCAACACGCCACCGTTTGTTGAAATAGGGCTTATCACAGTCTCCCCTTGCTGTAGATAGGTGAGCCAACGCATTTTTTGTCTCAGTGCAGGCATTGTTTTAGTCCGGTGCAACACTGGCAGTGCTGCTAATTAGCTTAGCGTAGTGAATGGAATCCTATGTTGCCGGTTAGCATGCTGTGCCTTTAACATTTTCGTCACCACATAACGCTAACTTTTCTCGCCTAAACACAACTGTAATCTCCACTGAAACGACCGGCAGCTCGCGGTGCTTTGTACCTGGCTCACAGTCACCTATTATCAAGTAATAGAACCACCAACTACCACTGACCTGACACCGGCATCATGCTGAGCATCGTAGCATTATCACAGAACTCTAACAGCTAAATACAGTGGTGTGAAAAAGTGTTTGCCCCCTTCCTCATTTCCTGTTCCTTTGCATGTTTGTCACACTTAAGTGTTTCGGAACATCAAACCAATTTAAACAATAGTCAAGGACAACACAAGTAAACACAAAATGCAATTTGTAAATGAAGTTGTTTATTATTAAAGGTGAAAAAAAATCCAAACCATCATGGCCGTGTGTGAAAAAGTGATTGCCCCCCTTGTTAAAACATACTATAACTGTGGTTGTCCACACCTGAGTTCAATTTCTCTAGCCACACCCAGGCCTGATTATTGCCACACCTGTTCACAATCAAGGCATCACTTAAATAGGAGCTGCTTGACGCAGTAAGGTCCACCAGAAGATCCTTAAAAGCTACACATCATGCCGAGACCCAAAGAAATTCAGGAACAATTAAGAAAGAAAGTAATTGAGATCTATCAGTCTGGAAAGGGTTATAAAGCCATTTCCAAAGCTTTGGGAATCCAGTGAACCACAGTGAGAGCCATTATCCACAAATGGCGAAGACATGGAACAGTGGTGAACCTTCCCAGGAGTGGCCGGCCGCCCTAAATTACCCCAAGAGCGCAGCGACGACTCATCCAAGAGGTCACAAAAGACCCCACAACAATGTCCAAAGAACTGCAGGCCTCACTTGCCTCAGTTAAGGTCAGCGTTCATGCCTCCACCATCAGGAAAAGACTGGGCAAAAATGGCCTGCATGGCAGAGTTCCAAGGAGAAAACCACTGCTGAGCAAAAAGAACATCAAAGCTCGTCTTAATTTCTCCACAACACATCTTGATGATCCCCAAGACTTTTGGGACAACATTCTGTGGACCGATGAGACAAAAGTGGAACTCTTTGGAAGGTGTGTGTCCAAGTATATCTGGCGTAGAAGGAACACTGCATTTCATAAAAAGAACATTATACCAACAGTAAAATATGGTGGTGGTAGTGTGATGGTCTGGGGCTGTTTTGCTGCTTCAGGACCTGGAAGACTTGCCGTGATAAAAGGAACTATGAATTCTGCTGTCTACCAAGAGATCCTGAAGGAGAATGTCCGACCATCTGTTCGTGTACTCAAGCTGAAACGAACTTGGGTTCTGCAGCAGGACAATAATCCTAAACACACCAGCAAGTCCACCACCGAATGGCTGAAGAAAAACAAAATGAAGACTTTGGAGTGGCCTAGCCAAAGTCCTGACCTGAATCCTATTGAGATGTTGTGGTATGACCTTAAAAAGGCCGTTCATGCTCGAAAACCCTCTAATGTAACTGAATTAGGACAATTCTGCAAAGATGAGTGGGCCAAAATTCCTCCAGGACGCTGTAAAAGCCTCATTGCACATTATCGCAAACGCTTGGTTGCAGTTGTTGCTGCTAAGGGTGGCCCAACCAGTTATTAGGTTTAGGGGGCAATCACTTTTTCACACAGGGCCATGATGGTTTGGATTTTTTTTCACCTTTAATAATAAACACCTTCATTTACAAATTGCATTTTGTGTTTACTTGTGTTGTCCTTGACTATTGTTTAAATTGGTTTGATGTTCCGAAACACTTAAGTGTGACAAATTGAGGAATGGGGGGCAAACACTTTTTCACACCACTGTACATCTACTGTCTACCACTGATACGACAGAGCTGTGACAGGTCTGTAGCCGGCGTCATATTATGGTTAAACTGTTGTAATATACACTGCGGCCGTGCATTGCTCTTTCCACGTTTTGGTGGAGCTGTTGTTATGTACTGTGCTTTAA
This sequence comes from Percina caprodes, assembly GCA_013375575.1. Lineage (NCBI taxonomy): Eukaryota > Metazoa > Chordata > Actinopteri > Perciformes > Percidae > Percina > Percina caprodes. The sequence continues at coordinate 148,748 of JABXJD010000662.1, forward strand.
CAGCGAGCCTTTGTATTTGTGTTGGATGTGATTTGAGTTGTTGCTTCTCTTACTCATTTCCCCCCCTTTCTGTTGACATAATGTACTTCTGTTGGCCAAGAAAGTGTTTAAAACCATGGTTTAAAACCACGATTTGTCACATTTTCCTAAATATGTATTCCGGCTTTATTAGACATACACCAAATGATTAATTGCATTTGCATGTACACAAACCTGCACATACAATAATCATTCAGTGTACATGTAAATGTGTCTTTCAAATAACTAATAGCAACATGTTCAATATTAATGAACTGTGAATCTAACGTTTTCACACACTAAGCATGTTGTTTTATGAGGCTCTGTCCAGCAGCAGAGGCGGGATTGCTACATCTGTAGTGGGATCATTGATTGCGGTTCACTTTTTGCTGCTACTAACTTTATGATTGCTGGATATTAGTGCTGTCAAACAATTAAAATATTTATTCACTATTAATCGCAATTAATCACAAATTTTTTTCTATTGTAAATGTCCCTTGATTTCTTTTTGTCCCGTTATTTTTTCTCATTTTACTGCCCTTATCAACATGTAAAAATGGATCGGCTTGCTTTGTGCACATTTTTTTTTAATTGAAAACAACAATATAACACTGACCATCAATATAAGGATGGCAGAGAATTCACATCAGCTGTGTGCTTATCCATTAAGTGGTATTTCACACTGGACGTGCTGCAATGATAGTTCAGTTCACAACAACACCACTCACAGATCACTCACTTGTCAATGGAACCATTTGGCAACTTTTAAAAAGTAAACTTTCCATTCAGAATGTTATTGGCATCGATTTCGGCATCTCACGCTCGCCGTCCACATAATGTTACTACTCTTTGGTCGGCTTGCAAGCCCAAGCAAGTTTGGTCGGCATGCCTGTTGTTTTGTTTCTGTTCTAGCAAGATCAGGTGTAGATTTTCTAACATTACTAATTGTTGCAAAAGCTTATGAAAAAAACTACAAAGTTTGCTAGGCCAAAAAGAACATAAATCTTGGGATAAAAAAATTGACGCTGTTAAAATGGGTTCGCGTTAATGCCGTTTATAACCGTTGACAGCATTACTGGATATACAAAACAAATTTTTCTTTACTTTACAAGAGTTAACGAGCATTCACTGAGAGCCTACATGAACATCGCACCTCTAATGTAAGTTTGCCATACAAACTTTTGTTAAGTACACCTATAGCTCCCTCACATAAGGCAAAATCACATATATTACATGAAGACAATGTTACATGCATTACTAGAATCATTTTAAACAATGTTGTTTTCATCATGAAAACGGTCTGTTGGACCGTGTCTTAACATTGACTACATTAGCTGTAATAAAGCCACTGAATGCCAACCGGGCGCCAAGATCCAAATTTGTTAACAATAATAAAGCTGCAAGCAGCAATGCACAGGCCCTTGCCCCTCCCATCAAGTTGGGGGGTACTGGCGGGATGCCGGTTGCCTGTTCACTTCCTCTGTCTACTGTGGCGCTAGAGAACATTTATCAATAAGGGTTCAAACCGCGAAGTTATTAGAAAACCAACTTTTTCAAACTCCCCCTAGAACGCGCGATTGATCTGCACGAAACATAGAATCTCCTGACAAAAATTTGTAAAAATATTTTCTATACAATAAAAATTGTGCATATTACGCACAAACAAATTTGAAACAATGAAAACACCAACTTTGCCATATCTCGGCCAAAATAAATGCTATCGAAGCCAAACTTTAGATTATTCCTTGGTTATATGCTCTGAGGCTGTAAAACAAATTTCACCACAATCATCCACTAGTGGGCACTACAATTACAAAACATTTATATCTCATGAACCGCTCATCCAAGTTTTACAAAATTTGAAGGGTACCATCAAGGGCCACTCCTGAGGCGCCCCAGTGGGGTATTGATTGGTTCAAGTGGGTGGGCCTATGGGCCTTCGTTTGGATTAACCACTTACACTAAAGTGAATTACTTGAAATTAACAGGGTAGATGTACAATGAGTAGGTGACCTGACTTACCAAATATTACACATGTGGACTACTAGGTGGCGCTACAATGACGTGTTCTTGCCTATAACGTCCACAATATAAATCACACATTAAAAATCTTTACATCCACATTTTCACTGAATCAAGCAGAGTCACGTGATATAGGCCACGGCCATTTCTGCTTAACGATTTTTCGCTAAGCGCGAAACCTACTTTTTTGAACTCGTTCTAGGCCGTGCGACAGATCAAACCTTGAATATAGCATCTCCAGATGGCCCTGACAATAAGTTCTATAAAGAATTTAGCTCCGTTAACGTACGCATATTCGACAACCAAACAAATTTCATGTATTAAACTAACAAACATATCATATCTCGTCTAAATTAAATGTTATCAACACAGAATTTGAAGGCAGTGCTTATCATGCCTATCGGATGCTCTGTTCCAAATTTGGCGAAGATGGGCCTTTAGGGGACGCTATAATCAACGTTAGTTTTGTCTAAAAACTCAAAGCATTTACATGGGAAATTTTCAATTGCAATATCTCTGCCACAGTAAATGCTATCAACACCAAACCTGTGGTGATTGTTTGGCATGCCGCTCGAAGGCTCTGGACCCAATTTGGTAAAGATAGGCCGTTAGAGGGCGCTATATTTAACGTAGACCATTTTGGCCTATTCTGAGGTTGAGTGCGCGTATATGACGGCAAACGGCACTTCTGATTCATAGCTTTGTAACTTAATAATATAACTGGTACACACTGTCTTTTGGAGCTAAAACCGAACAGTTTCCTCAACTATCCTGGTGAACTTCTGTATCGCTGTGCAATAGAAAGCATCCTGACCAACTGTGCAACAGTGTGGTATGGGAGCTGTTCTGTGGCAGAGCGCAAGGCACTGCAGCGTGGTGGTGAAAACCGCCCAGCACATCACTGGGACTCCACTACCCGCTATCCACTATCCCAGCAAATCCAGAGGAAACGCTGTCTGCATCGAGCTTGCAGCATCCTTAAGGACTCCTCTCAACCAGCCCACAGACTGTTTTCTCTCCTGCCCAGGCAGTTTAGGTGCCTCCGGACCAGGACCAGCAGACTAAAGAACAGTTTTTCCCCCAGAGCTGTCTCTTTATTGAACTCTAACCCTCATTGATCCCACTACCCTCATATACTGATAGACTCTCCTCTCCTCTTTCAGGTAGATTGGACAATGAGGTTGTTCCTTTGTTATGGCAAAACATACAAAATGGCCGCCACATCACACCTATACAAAAATATAAAAGCTTTGCAATTTGGCATCGTGAAAGTCTTGACATTCTGCTACCCCAATTTAAGAAGTATCTGTTAAAGCCTCTCGGAAACGTTTCAAAAAGTCCCATACCTGTAATGAACCTAAAATGACATGTCACATGATGTATGACATGATCGATGTGACCTTAAATTCCATTGCATCACACACATTGCTGGTGCCGGCTGAGTTTATCTCTGTACTCAGACCGGTTGTAGTAGTTGACACACATTTTTGCTCTATCAAATGTTTTAAACGGGCACTGTACTAGTAAAAATAAAGATAAAAACAAACCTGTGGTGAGAAGGACACAAGGTTGTGGAAGTCCTCCTTAAATATGTTCCTCTTATGGATGCAGGGGTGAACAGAGAATGTCTCTGGATGGCTGATGGGCTGCAGGGACTCCTGGTCTGTGTTGAACTCGCTGTCAATGTCCATAGGAAAGTATGTGCTCTGCATTTCACAGGGTGGAGAGTGTGGACTACTGCTGGAGTACTGGGGCAGATGGTGCAACTTGTCTAGAGAGCCTGCTGTACATTTCAGGTCCTTGCCCAGAAGAAAGTTAGGGTCCGAGGTTGGAATAAACTTTTGGCAGTTGTTGCATTCAGATGTTTTAGGACAGGGAGAGTCGCTCTGAGCTACAGGGTGCTGCTTGGAAGGATGATGATGGTGGTGATGGTGTTGATGATGTTCATCCCTGGGGTGATCCACGTGCTCATAACTAAGTCTACTTTCACAGTCCTGAAATGTATGGGCATTACTGTCGACTGGATTGGACCTGCCCAGCTCCACTGACTGTTTCTTGTGGAACTTGGCTCTATGCATGGGGAGCTTGTCTTTGGCTATGCCTCCATTCATCTGGATCAAGTTGAACATAGTGACAATGTCTGCTGCCACCATGAGCTTTTTGGATTGTGGGTCCTCCATGGAGCAGCGCATCTTGTCCTTGAAGAGGGTGGCTGGAAAGGCTGGGTCCAGACATGCCGTGTAAAAGAGCAGGCTCCGGAGCTTGGCCAGCTGCACTAGGTCGAAGCGAGTGCACAGGGACTTGCACAGGTCCTGGTAGGAAATTATGTTGTGCTTGGCGTCCAGCTCATCCAGGATGCGGACCATGAACATAGAGTACTCAGGGAGAGGTTCCATGGCTGCTGGGAGGAAGGACCAGGCCTAGAGAAGAGCTGCTACCTTGGAAGAAGCTCGGCACCTGGAAATCACACATATAAATATTTATTTAATGCTTGGGATGCATTGGGTTATTTTCCCACAACAGTAGACAAATAAACATTACAAAATCAGAGATGCTCACTTACAAAGACAAATCCAAAATGATCAATAGTTTGCTGATTTTATTACAAATAGTCAAGACCTGTGCTTGACCACCACCTAGGGTGGTGGTGGTCAAGCACCTACCCTTTTAAATGTGGCCAATGGCATCAATTCTCAATTAAGTGTGTTGTAATGTCCAACAACTGCATTTTCAGTTATAATTCTGCAAGACCGCATGTGCCCCTCACAGCCACCCCTGTTCACACATCGAGTTAGTAAATCGAGCACCCTGCAGAGCAGCATCCACGTTTTCCTGACCTGGCTTAATTGGTGACATCCAGCCTGATAATGATTGTGTTTGCTCTCAGGAGCAGAGCAGAGAGGCACTTCTGTAACATGCTGTGGGCAAATCTGGTGGAATCTCAAGCATTGCTTTGATCCATGATTAGCACTGATGACAATGTCACAGCTGGAACACAGTGAATCTATGGTTTATTAGACCACAATAGTAGAGTAGGATTGAGCGAATTTATTTAGTTAATTTAAATGTCTGCTTCAGAAGTGTGGTGCCAGCATATTTTTACATCTTACTCTGTGAATTAAAGTTATAGTGCATAGTTTCTGTCTCCCGATTAGGAATTCTAAGTAATGACAACAAACTGTCAGTGCATCAACATGATACAAACCTTCTGTGATCGTGCACCACCCCCACCCCTCATGCACGCAGTAGCCAGTAGCCAAGGAGTACACAGAAGATTAAAAAAACTCTTCAGAAGAGGTAATTATCTTTGATTTTCTGCGCACAAAAGTCACCGGACAACACAATTTTATGAACATAGCCATACTGAGAAATACAGAGTATGTGGTGGAGCTCATACTCTTAATTAGCTTTGTATTAACTCATTTGGCAATGGCTTGAATGTAACAGACGTTTATTAATATAAAAACGTTACACACCTTTTAAGGATTTATTTTGACCAAACCAGAGTTTTTTGTGAGGCCAGTTCCTGTAGCTGTGTTCTCTCTGTTCCTGTCTTGTCTGTCTAGGAGTGTAGATGAATGTCATCAGCCACAATCAACCTCTGCTTCATATACCTGGTTCTTCCTTAACTCAGCGCCAGATTGTTATGTTTCAGCCGCCAGATTGTTGTTATGTTTCAGCCACTCTGTTCGTCTGTTTTGCTAGTGCCATAGTCAGAGATAATGTATGTGATCTGAGATGGATTATATCTGGATTTGATCATTAGCTAGGCCTATGTGTGAAATCTGTAAAGCTGAACAGACTCACAGTAGTAAAACATTTTATTCTAATCAACTTTTCCTCCAACTGATACAAGCAATAGAACTTTCCATCACCAAATACCTTATACATTCACAATCTGAGGTATTCTGTCAGTAAGTTTGCACAATGTTAAAAATCTAATTCAGCATTTACCAAAAAGCTAAGTTGAGTAAGCAACTGTTATTCTCAGAGGTTTTGTGTTTGTGTGAGGTTCTTAGCACAGGTCCTCTCTTTTTTAAAGCTCACTGCCAATCATTACTACAATGCTCATTTGGTCTCAGGTTGAACAAGTATTATGAACCAGTTAAAAGAAAGGCAGGTTTGTGCTGCCAAAGCTAGAAAGGCAATCAAGAGATCCAATTGTGTGAAAATAACTTTTTTAAGAAACGACATAGGCCTACTGACAAAAATGGGATTGTCAGTAAAAACACGTAACGTTTGCCTATAAATAATTGTAACGTTAGGCCTCGTTAAATGATAATAAAAAAGGTATGAAAAAGTCACCTTTTTTCGCTTGAGCACCGGTGCCCCAGACGTCTCTGCACATAGCTAGTCAAAACGAGGACTATTATCGACGTCAAACCTAGCAGAAATGTATCCTGCTCCTTGTAACCAGTTTTCACTGAGTCCACCTGCATTTCGACAGTAAAAGCAGCGGTTAGGCAAGCTGCAAAGCAGGTGCGTACACAGAAATATTTCAGCCTTATTTCAGTTATATTAGCGGGCCGTCACTTACCCTGAGTTATTGGGAGCGGAGACTCGTCTGATCAGCTCGTTGCAGCACGCATGCCTCTCATCGGAGAGCCGACAAAAGAAAAACACTTAGAGTAATCAAGCATCATCTTGCTCTGAATCTCGAGACAAGCACATACTCAGGGTTAACAAAGATGAACTGGAAACCTATCCAAGCATCAGTATTAAAAAGAAAAATCTAAAATAAACACAGTACATGCTAACATGTACCCGCACAGGTAAATCCTGATAAAATAGTATTTTGCTTAATGGCTCAGTCGGTTTTGATGTTAACCACATATCCTTCCGCCAGAGCTCTATAAATCACAGCAAGCTGTCTGTCTTCACTCTCCAACGTTTTCCCCCTCCCTTCTGTGATGCTGTGGTAATGAGCTGTCGGGGAATTGAAACTGCATGCTGTGCTGAAAAATAACCATAGACAGTTAAAGAAATGGACCAACAGATCCCGTTGTTATGGACGGAGACCCGTGAAGTCTGTCGGTACACGATCCGTCCTGCCTGCACGATCCGTTCTGCGCATGCGCATAAATACGTAGCTGAAAACCTGGCTTGTTTCCCTACACTATTGGTACCACGCATGCGTCGGAACACTTGACGGCCAAGCATCACAACGGACAGCTTTTTCATTTTTTAACAATTATATCGCCAGTATGTACATTTACAAAAAGTCAATACCAGAGGTGCATATACAGAATATATAAAAAATTATATATTAGCATTTTTTGTAGGCTAGACTTTTTTGTAGTTCACAAGTGCTCAACATGTAATCTACACTTGTTAGTAGTTCAGATATATATATATATATATATATATGTTTTTTAATTTTAAAAATAAATGTGTAATTTTATATATATATATTATATTAGTATATAATATATAATATAATAGTATATAATATATATTATATTAGTATATAATATATATATATATATAATATATATAATAATATATTATATATTATATATATATATATAATTATTGATTTTAATTTATTAAAAATATAAAGGAGTTGTTACATTAACATACACCCTTTTGATTACACGTGTAATGGGAATTCTTTTGACCGAGGAAAAGTCAAAGCATTTAAAAAAATTTAAAAACATTTGCAAGACAAATGGGCCCAGGCCAGTAAAAAGAATATTCCAGCACCACATTAACAAGCCTCAAATCAGGTTTTATTTTATTGTTACATTAACATACACTCATTTGGAATCAGTCAAAGTCCACATTTTTCCCCTGGGGGCAATTTCTTTTGCTGCATAAATTGCAGATTTCCATGCAAAATAATGCGGGGCTTGCATGATTTCATAACCCCCTGATTTTTGTTGCAAAAAGTCACAAATATCTTAGCTTCTTATATATTTTTGGATTGGCCACCACGTAAACACCTCGTAATTCATAGCCTGGCGTAAACGATAATAAAAATAAAAAAAACAGATTACATGTTGATCACTTAATAATAATGTCGCCTATGCCTGGTACACAGATGTCGGTACACAGTTTTGGATCAGTGACCAGTCTTAATTTAAATATCTTAAAATCTTGTTAAAAAAACATATATATATATATATCCGACGCATGCGTGGTATCAATAGTGTAGGGAAACAGCCAGGTTTTCAGCTACGTATTTATGCGCATGCGTGAACATCGTGCGCATGCGAAGAACGGAGAACGGTGCAGGCAGGACGGATCGTGTACCGACAAAGTCTATTTGAAGCTCTTTTGCGGCGATGGCTGAGTGTTACTGCGCAACCTCCAACTGAGCTTGACGACGTAGTTGTGACGTGGCAACCTGTCTGAAAGTTATACGCCTTCTGGTAGCTGTTCCACGAAATCTCAATCATTCCCAATCAGCAGAGACGGAGAGCGTAGATGTATGTAAGGAGATAACAAGCACAGGCTAATTATTGCTAACTAAAATGATAGTTAACATTAGTAATTAAACATAAACAGCTAATGAAAGTCCAAACTATCTGTAAGCTTACCCTGTACTATACGGTGATTCCTCTACTGTGCGACAGTCGCATGGTTATGACACAATTGTTAGCCTATTTTTCCAAAAATGTCTGCTACAGAGCCATAATGTGAGGTAGAAGGTAATGGAGCCTTTTATACATTGTTATGTTTCTTTAGAAATAAACAATGGACAAATAGAGTCTTTAAACGCTTCAGATGTAAAGTTATTCGCTGTCAAAGTGGTGCCAAAATGAATGGCAGTCTGGACTGCTAACAGCAGGTGATGGCTTGGTAGCGTCAAAATGGTGCCATAGGGAGCTTTGCTTAGAGAGGAGAGGCTGTCACTCCCATAGACAGTTAAAAAAAATTGACCAACAGATCCCGTTGTTCTTGATGGAGACCAGGGAAGGAAAATAGAAGCACTTTTCCGGTGATGGCTGAGCGTTACTGCTCAGCCTCCAACTCAGCTTGACAACGTAGTTGTGACGTGGGCAACCTTTCTGAAAGTTGGAAGTCTTCTGGTAGCTAAAATCTCAATCATTCCCAATCAGCAGAGACGGAAAACGTAGGTATATGTTAGGAGATAACATAGGTACAGGCTAATTACTGCTGATGTAAGTCGAAACTGTCTGCAAGGTTTTTCTGACAATACGGTGATTTGTTAACTATGCGAGTTGCGTGGTTATGACACAATCGTTAGCCTATTTTTACAACGTCTGCTACGGAGCCATAACGTGAGGTACAAGGTAATGGAGCCTTTTATACATTGTCGTGTTTCTTTAGAAATAAACAATGGACAAATAGAGTCTCAAAATGAATGGCAGTCAATGGGATGCTAACTGCAGGTGATGGCTTTGTAGCATTAAAATGGCATCAGAGACAGAGACTTGGTCGCTCCCCACCGTTAAAATCTGAGCATGCACAACTCAAATCTGCACTCGACTCACATTGGAGCGTGACAGAGGCTTCTGACATCAAACCAATCAATGCATAGAATTTAGGTTTGGTACGTTTATTAAAATCCTTTAAATTAATTTATTGTGCTGGGGAGAACAATAAAACAAGCATTATTAAAATGACTTATAATGACTTAACATGAGTTGAACAACCATTGCCTTTTTCCTTCCATCCACCAGATGTCTTCTAGCCTTCCCTGCCTAACTTCTCCCATGCAACACCCAATCACCCGCCTAGTTCCCATTCCCTCTGATTAGATCCAGCTCTACAAAAAAAGTTACATACTGTAACTCCAGATATTACGAGTACAGGCGAGGCCCTCTAAGCCCGTCACTAATGGGTTCATCCCATGCGTACATGAGCAGCACTAAAAAATATCTTATCCACGCCCACCAGCAGGATGGGCCTCCCCTCACTAACACCTGTATATATACCTGTATACCTGTGTATAAATAGCCAACAGTTTGTGAAATTGTCACATTATTTTTAATCTATTGATTCTTGTTCACAGACACGTTCATCTCAGTCACGATCTGTGGCCTCTGGGGACTTAACAGTGGGGAAATGTAACACTACACGCTGGAGACGGCTGCGGCCTCTGGGGATGCGCAACAACAACGGGACGGATGGGTTTAGGAAAAGAAGAACGGTGAAAGGACACGTCACATGCCGGGACACGTCACACGCCGGGACACGATCCGCGGTCTCGGGGGGACACAACAACGGGGAAATGAAACGCCACACGCAGGAGATGGCTGTGGTCTATGGGGTAGACAGTAGATGCTCTCTATCATCTACCGTCTGTTATTAACATCGGCAACAGACCACATGTACAAAATTGTCTTAATAAAAACAACTGGAGACTGTGTGTGCTGATATACGTTTATGATAACATTTTATTCAATTAGAATCAGACCTAACAGGATGTGAGTGTTTCTTTGAGTTCCCATTCAGCATGAAGGCTGCTGGAAAGTATCCATCTTTACAGCAGATTTTTGTCACCGCCCCCTGCTGCTGCCGCCTGCTCTCGTCCACTTTAAAAGGTGTGGCGCAGTTCATCTCGAATGACCCTAATGCCTCTCTGGATCCGTTCAGTACTACAAGCAGAAACAGACGCACACTTTACAACATGAATAATAAACATTCCAAGCCCAGCCACCTCGTCATGCATAATGGCACCTCATAACTACAGCACAGTAGTGAATGACATAAAACCTTACTATTGAGCAAAGAGCTTTTTTGTAACTGGCACATGCAGCACTTTCAGTTCAACATAATTGACTGGGAAACTGGCCGAGCAGGTTTTCCTCTACAAAGATCTGTTCATTCTTCATGTACAGACAGAGAGTCAAACCGCCTTAAATATGTGGTCAGAGAGAGACACCACACTTGCTTTATTTCACTTTAAGATAAATGACATATGTCATATTAATAATTAGAGTAGACAAATGTAATGTTTGGCGGTACATTTGTTTATCAATGATGTGTATACTACTGTTGCCAGGCAGCCTTTTCCGCTCTCTCCTTCTCTACTACTTCTTGCTCATTCACAGATTATTTTGTTTGTATGACCACTGGTGATTCGCAGAATACTGCTATGAACAATACGTGAACGTCTCTGAACATGCTTGTAGCAGGTGCACCATCTACGTAGGCGCCACATTGTCACTCACAAATATAACCAAAGGGAGGCGAACATCTGTGAATATCGAGATACTCTGTTCTGTTGCAATATCCCATTAACACTGATTTAGTAGAAGGGCCGAAACTGGTCTACATTAGCTAAAGCGCTGCCCCCTAATGGCCAATCTTCCAAATCCAAATTTGGTACAGAGTCTCAGAGTGGCATGCCGAACGAGCATCACATCACATCATCTACATCTACATTTATTTGGAGTCATCCAGTGCAAAAATAAACATATTATACATTATACACATTATAACTTATTTATAGGACAAACTGTTTACATTTCTTACGTGCAGTGTATCAGTCAAAACTGAACATTCTGTAAGGGCTAGGGAGTCAACACAGACATCAGCAGAACCAGGCAACTGTTAGCTTGCTACTAGTTTTAATTATAAAGTTATTTCCACTGCATGGTACCTACCCAACTCTCCTCAACTCTACTAATTTTCAATTATGAAATAAAGTCCCTGGTACCGGCCACCCGCGGCGCTAACATTGGGCCTGGGTGGGCCTGGGCCTGCTAATTTTGACCCGGGCCTAAAGTGAGTAGTGAGTGATTTTTATTCTAGCAGTTTATCCAAGCAGCAGTTTAACAAGCAGCCCGAGGAAAGCTTTCAGTTAAAGCTTCTTAGCCAATCACCGGCTTCTACCTCACGTGTAAATGACGTTGGCGCGCAAGCTTTTCAAACAAGTTTATTTAGACAGACGGTAGCTAATATGAAGCACAAAGCAAAGCAGCTTGTTTGCATTTAAATTCATTAAGAAACACTCCAAGGAGCAGGAGGAGGAAACTCCTGCCATTTTAAGTAACACGATTACAAGTAACGAGTTACCATACTGCTTTGTCGCCCTCTCCCCATCATAAGATAATGAAATAGTGGGTTTATTGTTAATTGCTAGCATATATGATTCCTATATGCATTGTGTATGGTAGCCTTTATAATGTTATTTATTTATTTGCAGAAACACACACACACACACACACACACACACAAAGCCATAGCTACCCACGCCCATGTTTGTACTGATGCTTGATTGTAATAAAGCATCAACAGAGAGAAGTTGTCTCCGTCTGTGTTTTAACAGACACACCTGGGCCAAAGTTGGAAACCAGAATCAACTTTAAATACAGTCATAATCTAGTCTTCACTAACAAGTTTCAAATCATTTCACTTGAGTTACCATTATTATTGTTTGAATTATCAATTCAAAATTCAATCTAATTGTCAATACAGTAGGCTACTGTACGTTGCACTTGATGCACCACTACGAGACAGCTCGTTAGATTCCCAGTCACCTTGGCCTTAACTGAGAGAGATGTTTGAGATAGTAGACTGTGCATCAAGAATGACTCCTGGACAATGTGCTGCGTAATTCTAAAATATAGGGAACTTCTTAATTAATGTCAGTTTAGTCATTCATATTTTATCCTTTATTTTCTTTCCAGAGGCCACACACATACATGTAGATTCCTTTAAATGTTGAGGGGAAGATTAAAAAAGAGAAACTGGATCTGTGAATTCTCACAGAATCACAACTGAATTCATATCTTGCTACTCAGTCAGAATCTTATTAACCTGGAGTCCCAGTCTCTGTCACAATAATGATATTTGTGATGTTTAAGGCCTATTGGCAGACGTCCATTTAAAATGTAGCCAATGGCATTTAAAGAGCCTTTTTCTTCATGTGTTGTGGATCTGCTGCCTTTTGTGTTTTTGGTTGTTCTGTGTCCAGGTCCAACCGAAACCCTCACACCATGACCACTGAAGTTTCTCAGCTTGCACTCTAAAAAATGGTTGGGCATTCACAAGGCTACTTTTACTTTTATACTTTAAGTAAATTTCCAAGCCTGTACTTTGTTACTTTTACTTGAGTAAAGAAGTTAAATCAGTAATTCCACTTTTACAAGAGTATATTTTTATTCTAATCCCATGCGAATAGGGTTTATGAATTTTCACTTTAACATTAGCTATATCAGGCTTTGATTTTAACATTACCATTACATGTAAATCGATTAGAAATTACATCACATGTGGTTATAAACAGATCACCGGCAAGACCGTTGTGCCTACCTACAGTATTCAACTTTAACATTAAATACATTTTAATACGTTATACGGTCTGCCTAACATTATTAATTAGCCTGCTAGCTTGGTTAGCAAGGTGCAATCTAGGTAGCTAGCTAACTTATATTAATTGTGATGCTAATGTTGGCTTACGAAAACAGTACTAAAAATGAAGCTCACGTGCCATTGATAAGCTTTGCTAAACACTCATATTGACAGAATTGTCAATCACATCATAGCCACACCCTAAAACCCCCTGCTTTATCGCTGATTTTAAAATCAATAAGACCATAATTAAAGAAATTACATTCTGTGTTGCAGAATACTTAAAACTAGCGATTGAGACCATAAACTCTTCATGAAGATGTTTACTGAGGTAATAAATCAAGTAAGAAGTGGGTCATTTCGCCATAGACTTCTATAGAAACCAACCTCCTTTTGCAACCCGCGTGTCGCCCTCTTCAGGAATGTAATGCAGGTTTACAAGTTACTGCCGCATTTGCAGCACTTTGCCAAACCGGATGCACTGTACAGATATATATACGGTCTATGGGTAAGCTAGAATATACAAGAATGCTAGCATTTGTGTGTGTTGATATCACGGTGACCAGAAAAATACAAACGAAGGAGTAGAGTCATTAAAAAAGGCTGAAGACTAAAATGTTTGATATTTGCAAGCGTTCTATTCTGGCGTCTAACGTTAAATAGATGGTCTTTATCTGTGCCACTCGGGCTGATAAACTGTAATGTACTGTGTATTGTTTTACTGACGAGTATTGTAGAGATGTGAAGGTATAACCAATGAGTCTGGTAAGCATTGCTCATTATCTTATTAGAACATTAATTTACTTGCCTGATTCCGAAATTTTGTATGTAGCATGTGGATATATTTATTTTCAAATGTAAGTCTTTCTTACAATCTTCTAAATTACTTTCTTCTGCTTTCCCCCTAGACTGGGACAGTCAAGCATCCTACTGCTGGTTCACCTACTTCCCCCTACTGCGAAAGGACCCAAGAAGAGTTGTAAAATGAGCTTACATCAAGCAGTCAACCATGTTGTGAGATATTTGAGGGTATACAATGTTTTAATATGCTCTTTAATTTAGTTCTTTTCACAAAGCCACTTTTTGTGAAGAGGCGCATACGTTTTTAATAATGTAGGTGGCCATTAAAATAGTTGCTCATTTTTCCAGATTGGCACCAGTTTTGAGACCTTCCTTGAGAGTTTGGAACCAGGACAGCCTATCCTCCTGTGTGTTGGTAAACAGAAGAACAACCTCCAAAGATGCTATGTCATTGTTGACCACAAGGCCATCCCTTGCGAGGCTCAGACATCCCTGGCAGCTTTTGATGAACTCTTTACGTCATCTTCAGTGTTAACTATCAAGAATCCCTTAACAGCTTCTACATGATTTTTTTCATTTTTCATTTGCTTAATTTTTTTGTACTTATTCAGGGTTCAAGAAACAACTTATTTGTTTGCACTGGGACACAGTTTCAACAAATACTGTAAATACTACAATATGGACACTCAAATAATAGGTGAGCCACCAAGGTCTCTGTTGACAAGCATCATTTGGTAAACGTGTGGTTCTGTTGTAGCACAGTTGCAATCGTCAGGTGTTGCTGAGAGCACTATCCAAGCAATGGTAGGGTTGATGGAAGAGCTTGTAAATGATATTCAGTCAATAATGACATTATAGTCAAGCAAGAGACGCAGTTCTCAACTGTACTTCAGAGATTCAAGGAACACCAGAGACAGCTAGCTTGTTACTGGGAGAATTTAGATTTTCAGAGGTTTGAGTTTTGTCTAGTGAGGAAGGAAGTGATTGATAGCTTGGGTGAGGGTGGTGAGGCTTTAATTGCAATGTTAAATGTGAATACTTAACATACATGATGTGTCACTTGGGTGAAGAACTTTGGAACAGAGTATCAAATTGGTTGTTTGTATTAAAACAAATATAAGTTCCTGTTTTTGGAAAGATCACCAGTATCATTATTAATGAAAATCAAGCTTTCATTTTGACTTGCACAGTTGATACTCTATTTTGATGAGCACTTCAGTGCCTACTGTATTGAGGAGAGGGATGTTTCATTTTCTGTTTTATTGAGGAGTTGATTTATTATAGACCATATGATAAACAGTTCTCTAATGAGATGGATGAAAAATATATACGTTGTGCCACATTGCCATGTTGTGTCTGCTATGTTTTGTATGACCTGTGCTATTGAGGCTGCCAATTAAGAAATTTTATTTTTAACAGGGTTCGCGGGTGCTTGAAATTCTTGAAAATGCTTGAATTTTGGATACAATTCTTGAAAATGCTTGAATTTGTATTGGATTTTTGCAACCCGTTCAGTCAAAATATTATGATAAATCACATCAACAACAGTGTCTGTAGCTTTCTGTAGAGTGAGCTAGGACGAGCTGTCACAGACCGTGGTAAAGTTGGTTTGATATTGGAAGGTCAAACTCCATAATAGATTTTCCATTGTGTCTAATAGCCAATGTCCAATATAAAACTAACTTCACCACGGTCTGCCACAGTGAGTCTGCTGCGGTGTGGCTGAGCTGAGTGAAAGAGAAGAGGGAAAGATTTGATGTGAGGGATGAAGCAGAGGCTGCAGATTCAGAGAGAGGGACGGAGGCAGTTAGTGATTAGGAGGATAAAGATGACCGGGAGGAAGAGGATGCTGCAGATTCAGAAAAGGGGACAGGTAGAGAATGATCAGTAGGCAGATGAAGAGGCCAGTTGTAAGGCCCATTTATTAAGATAAAATAATAATATATAGTAGTGCATCAACAAAAAAATTTTACATAGTTGATTGTGAAATAACAAACATGATCTTGACTTTGAACTATATGGGTTAGGGTTACAGTGTAGCCAAGGTATTTCATTGGCATATTGAATACATATTGAAACATTTAATAATCACTCTGTAATTTCAATTCAATTCAATTTCAATTCAATTTTATTTATAGTATCAATTCATAACAAGAGTTATCTCGAGACACTTTACAGCTAGAGTAGGTCTAGACCAGATAGAGTAGGTCTAGACTACACTCCACAATTTACAAGGACCCAACAGTTCTAGTAGTTTCCTCCAGAGCAAGCAACAGTGCGACAGTGGCGAGGAAAACTTCCTTTAGGCAGAAACCTCGGACAGACCCAGGCTCTTGGTAGGCGGTGTCTGACGACCGGTTGGGGTTAGAATGAAGAGTGGCAATAACAAAAATAGAAAAAAAAATAGTAGTTTGTAGTAGTTCTTTGTAGCAGTTCATGGCATAGCAGGGCACTGTGCGGCATTACAAGGCACAGCAGGCCACCAATTTCTGTGAAAGATTAACTGTAAAAACATTATGTTAAACATTTGAGTCTTGTTGCCCAGGGCACATGCATTTGTTAATCTGGCCCTGCTTGGTGTGGTTGGTAATGTTAGTATTTCAGTGTTTTCTGTAGATTTCTTTTTCAACAGGCTCATCTGCTAATGTAAGTTACCTACCATTACCTTGAAACCATCCAGAAGGTACTGTACGTACCTGAAACCAGTGATTTAACGGCACCACTCTTTTTACACACAGTTTAACAACAAAACGCTGAGTGAACATTATGTGTAGCTAATAGCCCACTGTAAGGTTGAGGATGGCCTTATATAATATTAACACTGCTTTATTCCAGTAGATAAAAAAAAAAATCATAAATAAAAATAATTTTTTTTTAATTAATATACAATATCTTTCAGTCTTTTGGGTTAAAATGGAATTACAGGTTGTTGTTACTATCTCAGATTATGTATATATCAAGAATGTGTCCCAAAATCAAGGCCTGTAAAATATTTCTGTTCAAATCCTATATCCTTCATATTTTAAGCCCTTGAAATTACTTTAGTTTTAAAGCATTATCTGGGAAGCAATATCTGGACATTAAAATAATGGAAGGTATTGTTCAGGTTAGAGAAAGAGACAGGTTAGCGAGAGAGACAGGCAACCCAAACTTTGAAGGGTGGAAGACAAACATGTCAATATGACTGTGAAAAAAGTGTGACTGGTATAAACTTCTAAAAAATCTAAGAGGGTGCAGTTGTTTTCCTGGATTTAGTCTGATTTGACACAGAATGACCCACTGCATGTCATTTTACTCAAATCCTCCCACTTACATTGACTCAGGCAGGTTAGACAGCAAGCAAAGTCTACTTAGACAGTGATTTGAGCGAGTTTTGTCTGTGTATAGCATTATGTCTTTTAATGTGACTATGTACTGGTATGTAATTTACAGTGGTGTAAGGTGCTGGAAAAAGCTTTAAAATGTACCTTGAAAGTGCTTGAAAAGTGCTTGAATTTGACCTTGAAAAGGTGTAAAACCCTGAGATCAATGTCTAGGAGTTTGAAAAAGTTGGTTTTCGATAAATCTTGATTTTTCACGCATTCAGTTGGATCCAGGGAACGTGTGGATATATGATTTTTAAATGTTCGATGTATGGTTTGGGAGTTATAGAGCCAAACTCGTTTTTTCATGCTATAGCGCGACCTAGTGGTGGAAGTGGTTCAATTGTCGCGTCTCAGGTCTTTGCCAGTCCTGAAAAGGGCACACTGCCACCATGTACGGTTTAGGCTATGAGTTTTACGCTGAGAAGAATAATGGAGAAGAAGAAAAAGGAAAATAATCCTTAAAGAAAAACAGGGTCCAAGCCTCATCGCGCCAGTCCCGACGCCAGGTGTCATTGAACTCAGCAGAGTTCCTTCTTCATTGGTGCTCTTTTGGCCTGCCCCCTATGCTTAAGCCACGCCCCTTCCATAACTGGTGACCCATTTAAGGTAGAGTCTTGTGTGAGGTGTGATTGAACTCAGCCAAATGTTTCTTCTTCATTGGTGATGCTTTGGCCCAACCCTATGCTTAAGCCACGCCCCCTTTCTTAACTGGTGACACATTTAAGGTAGAGTCATGTGTGAGGTACCACTGAACTCAGCACAGTTCCTTTTTCACTAGTGATGGTTTGACCCGCCCTTTATGCTTAAACCACGCCGCCTTCCATAACGTTTCAACCATTTAAGGAAGACCCTTGTGTGAGGTATCATTAAACTCAGCAGAGAGTTTCTTCTTCATTGGTGATGGTTTGGCCATGCCCCCTTTCATAACTGGTTACCCATTTAAGGTAGAGTCTTACGTGAGGTATCAGTGAACTCACCTTTTTTATTTGTAAATAGAGCCCTATGCCTTAGTCAAGGCCCATATCATAACAAACGTTTGATGTAGAATCTTGAGGGAAGCTTTAATGCAGCCCTTTTTTCCATATGTAATAATGTTAATGTTATATAACCTCAACCCTGTTATGCAAAGTTATAGACTACGTCTTTCAGGAGAACCTGGGCTATCAGGATAGGCATGCTGCAGGGATGTCATATAAATATATGTCTAAATTGTTAAATGACTATAAAGACAAAAGAAAAGAGTAAACGGAAAGGACATCTCACAGAATTGTATTGAAATCACAGAGAATCTGATTGTTTGTGTATTTTGTGTGTTTTTAGTCACTTTATTTTTATTGTTTTTGGTCTTTAAGTGTTGTACATCTGTGTTGAGGATGGCGCCTGTCAACTTCGGAACTTTTCTTTTAGTTCTATTCTTACTTTGGTCATTTTTGTAACTGCGTGTTACACACAAGGCAGTGGGGCATTTTTTACGCACACTATCAACTTATAGCTGTGTGGACCTACAAAAGAGATGCCGGGTTGCAGAGTAGGAATAAAATGTATGGAAAAAGAAGAAAACATAAGTCTGCCGTCTCAGCGATCATTATGGAGAATGTACGGTCTCTGGGGAATAAGACGGCCGAACTTGCAGCGCTCATCAAAACCCAGAAGGAGTTCCGCGAGTGCAGCTTACTGTGTTTTACCAAGACATGGCTGCACTCGCACATCCCAGTGTGGTGGTACCCGGCTTTTTGACGGTTCAGGAGGATAGGGACGTTATAGAAAGCGGTAAGAAGAATGGGGGGGGGTTGCACTGTATATGAGTGAAAAGTGGTTCAACCCCGGACATGTGGTTGTGAAGGAACATTTCTGTTGCCCGGACATTGAACTGCTGGCTGTGGGGTTTCTTCCGTACTATTTACAGAGGGAATTTACGTCCGCCATAGTGATCGCTGCTTACATTCCACCATCTGCTGATGCGGAGGAAGCTGCTGACGTCATTCAGATCACTGTCTCACAACTCCAGACGCGGCAGCCCAACGCCTTCATTGTTATCACTGGAGATTTTAATCCCGTTTCTCTTGACAAATCCCTACCAGACTTTCTACAATATATTAACTGCCCCACAAGAGACAATGCAACTTTGGAACTCCTGTATGCAAATGCAAAGGATGCTTACAGTGCTGCGCTCCCCCCCCAAATCAGATCACAACCTTGTCTTGCTGTCTCCTAAGTATGCTCCTCTTGTCCTGCGGCAGCCTATCCACAAAAGGACTGTAAATGGAGGTGGACTCAATAGGCTGAGGAGGCACTGCAGGACTGCTTGGAGTCTACAGACTGGGGCATGCTCTGAGAGCCACTTGGTGAGGACATCAATCACATGACTGACTGTATCACAGAATACAACAAATTCTGTGAAAACACCACCATGCCCTCCCGGACTGCGCGCTGCTTTCCCAACCATAAGCCGTGGATATCACCAGTGACCTGAAAGTCCTTCTTAATGAGAAGAAGAAAGCTTTCAGGTCATGGGACAGACAGGAGCTAAGTGAAGTACAGCACAGACTGCGGGATAAACTGAGTGAGTGTAAAAACACCTACAGGAGGAAGCTGGAGGCCAGTCTCCAACAGAACAATATGAGGGAGGTGTGGACAGGGATGAAAGAGATCACCGGGTGTGGGGGGAGAAGAGGACAAACACCAGGCAGCCGAGAGAGAGCAAATGAGCTAAACTATTACTTAAATAGGTTTAGTTTACAGCCATCCCCTGCTTCCTCTACCACTCCGCCAACCCCCTACACATTGCCTCCTCTCCCCCGCTGTTGTTCCCACACCAGTGCAAGGCTGCTGGCCCAGACAGAATCAGCCCCAGGGTCCTGAAGACCTGCGCCAGTCAGCTGTCTGGTGTTCTCCAGTACCTCTTCAACCTGAGCCTGCAGAGGGTGCTGCTGCTGTGGAAGACGTCCCCCAAGAAGTCAACTCCATCTGGCCTTAAGGACTACCGCCCCGTGGCTCCCACATCCCATGTGATGAAAGTGCTGGTGAGGCTAGTCTTGGCCTTGCTGAGGCCGCAGGTGAGTTCTTATCTGGACCCTCTACAGTTTGTCTACCAGCCTCGTCTGGGAGTGGACAACTCTGTCATCTATCTTCTACAGCGAGCTCATTTGTTATATGTCATTATTATTTCATGTGTATTATATGTATGAATATTTATATTTATATTCTGTGCTGTGTGACTGATTTTGCTGCTGCAACCCTGTAATTTCCCAGTTTATTGGGATCAATATCTATCTATCTATCTATCTATCTATCTATCTATCTATCTATCTATCTATCTATCTATCTATCTATCTATCTATCACAGCCTTTTAATGTTAATGTAAATGGACTGTTGTTCTATAGCACTTTTCTATTCTTAACAAATACTCAAAGCGCTTTTATATATAGTACAGGAACCATTGACCATTCAAACACATACATACACTGTGGCCGACGCTGCCGTACAAGGTATCAGATGGCAATGGCGCAGCATCGGGGGCAACTCTGGGTTTAGTGTCTACATTTACTATGAGTTATTTGCGATTGATATCGTAATGCTTTCTTTTCTATCCCTGTAGACGCTGAGGCCATGTAGGCCTGTAGACGCACGTTCACTTACCAATCTATCAATACCAGAAGGGTAAGGGTAAGGGTATTTAAGGGTATTGTAAGTCTGTAACCATCTTTTTGCAAAAAAAATGTCTGATAACCTTGCCAAATTTGTACCTCCAGCAGGAAGTCAACTTTTTATGACATTTTGGTGGTCTCACCTTCAAGTAAGACAGACACGCTGGATCTCCCTATTCTTGTCTGAGTTACGACAGGAGGTCAGTAAGAATAAATTGCTGAATGTGGCTGTCAAATGTAAAATATTGGGGCTACAATCTATCTCAGAAGGGTAAAACATTTATAGGAAAATCAAAAACCTGCGTTACTGCAAGCACCAAAACCTAGAAAACAAGACAGATTTTTTTAGTAATGACCAATTTTGATTTCAAAAACACAAAGAACACCAGAAGAATGTGTTCGGATGTTGAAATGACAGAAATAAGGTTTACACATCACAAAAAGCTCAGAAGAGGCCGAAAAGCATGTTTCCTGCATGGAGATATGTGTACAGCAACTGCTGTTAAGAAACTAATGTAAAACTGTTGAAATGACAGAAACAAGATTTACGCATCACAAAAAGCTCAGAAGTGGCCGAAACACACATTTCCAGCATGGAGATGGATGTATAGCAGCTATTATCGAATAATGCCTGATAACTTTATGTAGGTGCCAGGCCCAGAGGTTTTCTCATTGGAGAGAAGAATGGCGAGATTGTTGAAATAGTTGATAATAGCATAAGGCCTTAAGTGAGGAAGTGAGGAAGGATGTGCGACATAAAAATCGTCAAATCGTCTATTCTACCTAATAGCCAGAGAGAATAAGCTGGTGCAGAGCGGGGGAGACTGGTGAAGGCCAACGCACGGACAAAGCTGGCCGAGTGATTGGAAATGCCATGGCTGGAGAAAAAATGTTAACACAAGGAGCAAAATACATTTGGGTGTTGGGAAAGGGAAGGGGAGGGGATGAGGGGATGTGGAGAAGGGGAGAGGGGGGAAAAGGGGTAAGGACAGATCAGTTGGAAAGAAGAAGAAGGCTGAGGCCCGTCAAGCACGATATTAGGAGCTGCTGGATATGGCACTGCAATGCAGTGCGGCCAGATTGGAAAGGGAGAGAGCAAAAGCAGATTGGCCAGGAAGGGTAAAGGAAGGGATGAAGGGATGTATGTGCACAGGGTCTTGTGAAGCCTGCAAATACGGGGATGAACAGGCAGAGAACGCCTGAGACACAACAGACAGAGGAAGCAGGCACATGGGGAAATACGACCTGACCTCCGCCAGTGGAAGCTGGTGATGAGGGCTGTGGCCGACGAGGCCACGTGACGTCAGGCGTGATGCCACTGGCCATGGCTGGCGGGGGACCCAGAAGTGCTGGAGAACCGGTGGTTGTTGCTGGGGGTGGTGATGGAAGCTGACGAAGCAGGCTGAGTGACAAGAGCCGCTGAGACCAGAGAGAAGTTGTCAACACGTGAGCAAAACAGTTGGGTGTTGGGGAAGGGAGGGGGTGAGGATGGGGGGAGGAGCTAAGGACAGACAGGTTTCAACAAAACACAAGTTTCCTGCATGGAGATGTGTGTATGGCAGCTACTAGTAAGAAACTAATGTAAACCTGTTGAAATGACAGTAACAAGGTTGAAACATCACAAAAAGCTAAGAAGAGGCCGAAACGCACATTTCCAGCATGGAGATGTTGGTATAGCAACTACTAATAAGAAACAAATATAAACCTTTTGAAATGACAGTAACAAGGTTAAAACAAAAAAAAGATCAGAACAAGCCAAAACGCACGTTTCCTGCGTAGAGATGTGTGCATAGCAACTACTGTTAAGAAACTAATGCAAACCTGTTGAAATGACAGTAACAAGGTTAAAACATCATAAAAAGCTCAGAAGAGGCCAAAACACGCGTTACCTGCATAGAGATGTGTGTATAGAACGTACTGTTAAGAAACTAATGTAAACTTGTTGAAATGACAATAACAAGGTTAAAACATCACAAAAACATCAGAAGAGGCCGAAACGCACGTTTCCTGCATAGAGATGTGTGTATAGCAACTACTGGTAAGAAACTAATGTAAACCTGTTGAAATGACAGTAACAAGGTTAAAACATCACAAAAACATCAGAAGAGCCCAAAACGCACGTTTCCTGCACGGAGAGACAGCATTCATCCCACTTGGGATGGAGCAGCTCTCATTTCTAGAAATCTTGACAAGTTCATTAGTGGACCTAATCCATGACAACCCAGAGCTGGGACCAGGAGGCAGAGTCGCAGTCTAACACACTTCTCTGCTCCTTTATTCCAGGAGTTACCTAGTAAAAACCCCATAGTGACGGTGTTTATTTAAATCCAAGGTAAACAGAAGAGGAGCTGTGCATGAAAACCTCATAACAATTAAAACCACAAGTGCAACAGTGCAAAACAATAGAATTAAATGTGGACTCCTAAACATCAGATCTCTCTCTACTAAAGGTGTACTAGTAAATTAATTAATATCAGATTCTAATATTGATTTATTTTGTCTTACTGAAACCTGGCTGAGTGATGGAGAATATGTTAGTCTAAATGAATCATATTAATACTCACATTCCTCGAGTCACAGGCCGAGGAGGTGGAGTTGCAGCTATCTTCGATTCTAGTCTACTAATCAGCTCTAAACATAAACTGAATTATAACTCATTTGAAAGTCTTGTTCTTAGTCTTTCACACCCAAGTTGGAAATCACTGCAGCCAGTTCTATTTGTTATAGTGTACCGAGCACCTGGTCCATACTCTGAATTCTTATCCGAATTTGCAGAGTTTTTGTCAAATTTAGTGCTAAAAATGGACAAAGTTGTTATTGTAGGGGATTTTAATATTAAAATATATTAGATAATATTCATGTGGACGATGAGAATGATAGCTTTAGTACTGCGTTTATCTCTCTTTAGATTCTATTGGCTTCTCTCAAAGTGTTCATAAACCTACTCACCGTTTTAACCACACCCTCAATCTTGTTCTGGTATATGGTGTTGAAATTGAACATTTAATAGTGTTCCCACAGAATCCCTTTCTATCTGACCACTGCTTGATTACTTTTGAGTTTATACTGCTGAACTACACGCAATTAGGCAAAACCTTCTATACAAGATGTCGATCTGATAGTGCTGTAGCTAAATTTAAGGATGTGACTCCATTAGCATTTAATTCATTACCAAGTCACAAAGTAACGGAGGACTCCCATGCTATTAGTCCCTCCCAAATCGATCATTTTGTTGATAGTGCAGCAGGCTCGCTGCGACACTCAACTCTGTTGCCCCTCTAAAAAGAAGATAATAAAACAAAGACGGTTAGCTCCATGGTATAACACTGAAACTCGCAAATTAAAGGAAATATCACGGAAACTTGAGAAGATTTGGCGTTCCACCAAACTGGAAAATTCGCGTTTAATCTGGCAAGATAGTCTTAAAACATATAGGAAGGCCCTCCATAATGCCAGAGCAGCGTACTACTCGTCATTAATAGAGGAAAATAGGAACAACCCCAAGTGTCTTTTCAGCACTGTAGCCAGGCTAACGGAAGGTCATGGCTCTATTGAGCCAAGTATTCCCATAGCTCTTGGTAGTAATGACTTTATGAGGTTCTTCAATGATAAAATTACAACTATTAGAAGCAAAATTCACCAAGACCTGCCTTTAACTGGCACTGACTTATCTCTATCTGTATGTTTAGACTGCTTTGCTTCACTTGATCTTTATCAATTTAATTAAATTATTTCTTCAGCTAAACCATCAACCTGCCTCTTAGACCCCATCCCGACTAGGCTACTTAAAGAAGTTTTACCATTAGTCAACACTTCTCTACTAGATATAACCAATTCGTCTTTATTAACAGGCTATGTACCACAGCACTTTAAAGTAGCTGTAATTAAACCTCTTCTTAAAAAGCCCAACCTTGATCCAGATGTTTTAGCCAACTATAGACTTATATCCAACCTTCCATTTCTCTCTAAGATTCTTGAGAAAATAGTCGCCTAGCAACAGCTTATTTGAGGATTTTCAGTCAGGATTTAGAGTTCATCATAGCACAGAGACAGCACTTGTGAAAATTACTAATGACCTCCTAATTGCATCAGACAAAGGACTTATCTCTGTACTGGTGTAATTAGATCTTGGTGCTGCATTTGATATCATTGACCACCATATCTTATTACAGAGATTAGTACATTTTATTGGCATTAAAGGGACTGCTCTGAGCTGGTTTAAGTCTTATTTATCAGATCGATCTCAGTTTGTTCATGTTAACGATGAATCCTCTGTGCACGCCAAAGTTAGTCATGGAGTCCCACAAGGATCTGTGCTCGGTCCAATCCTGTTCACTTTATATATGCTTCCTTTAGGCAATATTATCAGGAAGCATTCCATAAACTTTCATTGTTATGCAGATGATACTCAATTATATCTATCAATCAAGCCAAATGAAACTAATCAGTTAGCTAAACTTCAAATGTGCCTTCAGGATATTAAAACCTGGATGAGCTGTAATTTTCTAATGTTGAACTCAGATAAAACTGAAGTTATTGCTCTGGGACCCAAGCACCTCCGTGACGCATTATCTAAAGAGATAGTTACTCTGGATGGCATCACTCTGGCCTCCAGCACCACTGTGAGGAATCTTGAAGTTATCTTTGATCAGGATATGTCCTTTAATTCCCACATAAAGCAAATTTCAAGGATCGCCTTTTTCCACCCACATAATAGTACAAAAATCAGGAATATCCTGTCTAAAAATGATGCGGAAAAACTAGTCCATGCATTTGTTACTTCTAGGCTGGATTACTGCAATTCTTTATTATCAGGCTGCTCGAAAAAGTCCATAAAGACTCTTCAGCTGGTCCAGAATGCTGCAGCACGTGTTCTGACAGGAACCAGGAAAAGAGATCACATCCCTCCTGTTTTAGCTTCTCTGCATTGGCTTCCTGTAAAATCCAGAATAGAATTTAAAATCCTTCTTCTCACCTACAAAGCTCTTCATGGTCAAGCACCATCTTAACTTAAAGAGCTCATAGTACCGTACAACCCTACAAGAGCACTGCGCTCCCAGAATGCAGGGTTACTTGTGGTTCCTAGAGTCTCTAAAAGTAGAACGGGAGCCAGAGCGTTCAGCTATCAGGCTCCTCTCCTGTGGAACCAGGTTCCAGTTTGGGTTCGGGAGGCAGACACCGTCTCCACATTTAAGAGTAGACTTAAGACTTTCCTTTTTGATAAAGCTTATAGTTAGAGCATAGAATTGAATATTGTTAGGGAGTGAAGAGTCGCAGCGTCCGCCTAACCCGGCCCACCTGCTTCTCATCATAGTTGTCAGATCTATCTATCATATAATCCAGAATATAATAAAACTAAAGGGAGACTTGGCATACAGCCCAATCCGGTTGGGGAGAGTTCGAGCCTGACCAGGCCCCTCTCTTTACCTTGTCTCTCTTGGTTATGCTTTGATAAAGCTTATAGTTAGGGCATAGAATTGAATATTGTTAGGGAGTGATGAGTCGCAGTGTCCGCCTAACCCGGCCCATCTGCTTCTCGTCATAGTTGTCAGATCTATCGATCATATAATCAAGAATAAAACTAGAGGGAGACTTGGCATACAGCCCAATCCGGTTGGGGAGAGTTCTAGCCCGACCAGGCTCCTCTCATTACCTTGTCTCTCCTAGTTATGCTGTAATAGTTTTAGACAGCTGGGGACTTCCTTTGTCACACTGAGCTCTTCTCTCCTCTATCTTTCTATCTTTCCATTTACGTGCATCCATGTCCCAGAAATGCTTGTTACTAACCTAGCTCTGGGGAGTCATTCCCCGGAGTCCTTATGTTCGGATCAGGGAGGCTCCAAAATCAGGGTAGCAGCTGTCGCCATGGTCCCGCTACACGTCGTGCGATGCAGTGTTCATCCTGCCACGCTCTGCTGTGCCTTGTAATGCCGCACAGTGCCCTGCTATACCATGATCTACTACAAAGAACTACTACAAACTACTATTTTTTCTATTTTTGTTATTGCCACTCTTCATTCTAACCCCAACCGGCCCGTCAGACACCGCCTACCAAGAGCCTGGGTCTGTCCGAGGTTTCTGCCTAAAAGGAAGTTTTTACTCGCCACTGTTGCACTGTTGCTTGCTCTGGAGGAAACTACTAGAACTGTTGGGTCCTTGTAAATTCTGGAGTGTAGTATAAACCTACTCTATCTGGTCTAGACCTACTCTATCTGTAAAGTGTCTCGAGATAACTGTTGTTATTACGTTTCCTGCATGGAAATGTGTATATAGCAACTACTAGTAAGAAATTATATGTAATATGTAATATGTAAACCTGTTGAAATGAAACAAACAAGGTTGAAACGTCACAAAAAGCTCAGAAAAGGCCAAAACAAACGTTACTAGCATGGAAATGTGAGTTTAACAGCTACTGTTAAGAAACTAATGTAAACCTGTTGAAATGACACAAACTATTTTGAAACGTCACAAAAAGCTCAGAACAGGCCAAAACGCACTTTTCCTGCATGGAAATGTTTGTTTAGGAGCTACTGTTAAGAAACTAATGTAAACCTGTTGAAATGACAATAACAAGGTTGAAACATCACAAAAAACTCAAAAGAGGCAAAACGCACGTTTCCTTTATGGAGATGTGTGTATAGTAACTACTAGTAAGAAACTAATGTCAACCATTTGAAATGACAGTAACAAGGTTACAACATCACAAAAACATCAGAAGAGACCGAAACGCACGTTTCCTGCATGGAGATGTGTGTTTAAGAGCTACTGTTAAGAAACTAATGTAAACCTGTTGAAATGACTGTAAACAAGGTTAAAACATCACAAAAACATCAGAAGAGGCCAAAACGCACGTTTCCTGCATGGAGATGTGTGTAAAGATACTAGTAAGAACCTAATGTAAACCTGTTGAAATGACAGTAACAAGGTTAAAACATCACAAAAATTCAGAAGAGACCAAAACGCACGTTTCCTGCATGGAAATGTGTATAGCAACTACTAGTAAGAAATTATATGTAATATGTAAACCTGTTGAAATGAAACAAACAAGGTTGAAACGTCACAAAAGCTCAGAAAAGGCCAAAACAAACGTTACTAGCATGGAAATGTGAGTTTAACAGCTACTGTTAAGAAACTAATGTAAACCTGTTGAAATGACACAAACTATTTTGAAACGTTACAAAAAGCTCAGAACAGGCCAAAACGCACTTTTCCTGCATGGAAATGTATGTTTAGGAGCTACTGTTAAGAAACTAATGTAAACCTGTTGAAAAGACAGTAGCAAGGTTGAAACGTCACAAAAAGCTCAAAAGAGGCCAAAACACGTTTCCTGCATGGAAATGTGTAGGGGTGTGACGAGACGCTTACTCCACGAGACGAGACACATCACGAGATTGGGTTCACGAGAACGAGACGAGACGAGATTTTTAAAAAAAATTTAAAGAAATCCTCGATGAAATATATGAATGGAAAATAGTTTTTTTATTCAACTGAAAAATCACAAAATGCAAAACAATTTAGGTGCATTTTGAAATCATCTATTAATGATGAATGTTATTTAACTTTTTTTTTTTACTATTTTAATGAATTATATGCAGTAAAGGACGTGCAAACACTGCAAAATGTTTTGTATAAACTCTACCAACTGGCTTCTGCCCTGTACAATTTCACACGAGAAATCTAACTCCTTTCCACAAACCGAACATAAAAAATAAACAGTATAAATAAAATAAATGTGTAAATAACAGAAAAATAACATTTTAAATGCAAACAGTAAGTGTATCAATAACCAAAGTGCAAACAGAAACAATTTTTTTCTTCAAGCATGAAAAAGAGAGAAACTACACAGAACAGCCTAAGATATGGTCATGTTCTTTTTCAAGAATATAAGAATATAAGAAAAGGGCCTCATATCAGCTGCAATGAAAACGCCTGTGTCCCTCGTTATTGCCGTGGCTCTTGCACTTACCGGTGGCAGAGATGCAAAGGCTTTTAGAGTTGTTGCCCTTTTAATGTTTTCACGGGGTGCAGTAGTTAGTAGAGAGCTGTGGTGGTGCTGTAAGTGTTGTTGCATAGTGCTCGTGTTAGCCGCGGTATACGGCATTTTTTTCTTACAATGTTTACATATTGTGTTCGTCTTGTCTGTCACTCTTTCGCCGTTTATCATTTCCGCAGGAAAACCAAAATGTTGCCACACAAATGATTTAAAAGTGGCAGGGGGATCTTCAATAGTAATTTCACGCTCCATCACGCTGACATCACATCGCCTCACGAGACAACTTTTCACCTCGACGAGAAATCTCGTCACGTTCTAATCTCGCGAGATCTCGTAAAACGAGATCTCGTCACACCCTTAGAAATGTGTGTTTAACAGCTACTGTTAAAAACTAATGTAAACCTGTTGAAATGACAATAACAAGGTTGAAACGTCACAAAAAGCTCAGAACTGGCCAAAACGCACGTTTCCTGCATGGAAATGTGTGTTTAGCAGCTACTGTTAAGAAACTAATGTAAACCTGTTGAAATTACAGAAACAAGGTTGAAACGTCACAATAAGCTCAGAAGAGGCAAAAACGCACGTTTTCTGCAAGGAAATGTATGTTTAGGAGCTACTGTTAAGAAACTAATGTAAACCTGTTGAAATGACAGTAACAAGGTTGAAACGTCACAAAAAGCTCAGAACAGGCCAAAACGCACGTTTTTACATGGGAGGAACCAAGAGAGGGACCGAGAGAGGGACTGAGAAGGAGGGAGCGAGAGAGGGATCGAGAAGGAGGAAGCTAAGAAACAAGTGAAGAGACAAGATGAAAAGAGGGGAAGGAAGGAAGGAAGTTAAAGAGGAGTACAAAGGACGGGACCAAGGAGCACAGGAAAACAAGGGCACAAGGGAGCAAGGACAAAGGAATCGAGGAGACACAGGAGGGGCGAGGAGACAAAAAGGGGCTTGGAGATGGAGAGAGACTACGAGACGAAACGGACAAGAGGGGAGATAAGACAAAAGAGGCGAGACGACAAGGAAACGAGGAGATAAGACAAAACGACAAGAAAAGACAAGACAAAAGAGGGGGCAAGACGAGATGAAAAAGGGAGGCGAGGGAAGGGCACGAGGAAAAACATGAGAAAAAGGGCACGAGGGGAAAGGAACCAAGACAGGACATGAGGAGAGGGCACAAGGAAAGAGGGCACAAGGGAGGACACAAGGACAGGGCATGAGGGAGAGAGAGAGAGAGAGATCCCAACAGTCAGAAAGAGAGAAAAAGACAGACACCGAGAGTGAGACAGACAGAGGGAAAGAGAGGCAGAGCGTGAGGGATACAGAGACGCACACAGAGAGAGAGAGAGATATACTCACAATCACATACTCACTCTCAGAGTGAGCGAAAGGGACAGAGAGAGCGAGGCAGACAGGCACCAAGACACACAAACAGAGACAGAAGTAAGCACACAAACGAAGAGAAATAGGTACAGAGAGCGGAACAACAAAAGAGAAAGAGACGAAGGGACACTGAGAGCGAGACCGACAGACAGAGGCAGGAAGACGAGGAGATCGAAACACAGAGACAAAGGCCGAGAGGCGAGCGAAGAGACAAGGTAACAAGAAACAAGAGGAAAGGTGGGACTCGGGAGGAGATGGAAGGACCGTGGAAGGGGACAAGACAAAAGAGACAAAGCAAGAGACACAGAAGACGGTAAAGGGGCCCAGAGCAGGACAAACAGAGAGCGAGGTAGAAGAGACAAAGACATAGAAAGCAAGAGACAGTGAAGGAGACAGGTAAAGAGACAAGCCGTGAAGGACGAAAGGAGGGAGAGAAACGGGACGAGCGAAGAGGGGGACCAAGGAAAAGGGGACCGAGGAGCTGTGGAACTAGGGACACAGGCACAGGGGACCAGAAGTGAGGGGCAACAAGAGACAGAGAGAAAGGCACAAAGAGAAAGACAGACAGAGGGAGAGAAAGAGACAGAGTGCTAGAGACACAAAGACCCACATAGAAAGAGAGCAACAGAGAGACAGACAAACAAAGTGAGTGCAGGTTTACAAGTGATTGTTCAATTCACTAAGTTATTTACTAATAAGCCATTTGAAGGGTAAACAATAAGTTAAAGAGAGCATCATAATATTTCCAATTTTGGTATTATTTTGGTGTCAAAGAGAAGTGTTTAAAGTGTTTATCCTGTGTTAAGTGAAAAGTTCATTTGCATTGTGGAAAGTGTTTCTATCAGAGTAGAATGTAAACATACTTTGTTAAATTCAAAGGTAAAGTTAAGGTACATTATGGCAATGCAAACAAAGCTAACTAGTAACATTGTGCTAGGTTTGTCACTTTCCTTACTTACCTAATTTTAAGATTGTGTTACTAAAAAAGAAAAAGAAAAAAAAAAGGAAAAAAAAGGGTGTTAAAGGGCCAATTGAAAAATATTAATAATGTCTGAACGAGAGTATGACATAAATAAAAAGGTCTTAGATGCTAACAATGGAGCAACAGGTTTACAGCAGCAGTTTAAAGATCTTGATATAGATGCAAACCCATCAAAAGAGACTGAGGTAGCGGTAGAAACACAAGCTGCTGTAGAGGAAAGTCTAAGAAGAAGCCAAAGAACCCGACAACTTACAGAAAAGGGTCAAGAACTCTATGACAGTCAGACTGCAAAGCTTCAACATCGCTTTACAACCTCTTATGACAAATGGAAAGTTCTTGCTAAAGAGATTAGGAAAGCAATTGATGGAACATTACCCACTGAAATCCTGCAAACCTACATAACTAAGATCAGTAAAGCTTCAACACGCGTAAAACCAAGCTTATCAAGATTTACGCCAACACATTACTCCAGATGGCAAGACGCGCCGCAGAGTAGACACGTGTGAGGCTGTCTCAGGAATGGAGAGAGCCCTAGGGGTTAATTGGTGCATTGCCTCAGATCAGTTCAGATTCAGAATAGTGGTGGGTGAGCAACCATTCTCTAGAAGAGGAGTGTTATCAACTGTTGCGTCTGTGTACGACCCTCTTGGCTTTGTGGCACTGTTCGTTCTAGTTGGAAAGCAAATTCTTCAGCAAATGTGCCGAGACAAGGTCGGATGGGATGAACCACTGTCAGATGACCTTCGACCACAATGGGAATTCTGGCTTCTGGACCTACAGAATCTAGGTGATCTCAAGATAGACAGATGTTACCTTCCAGCAAATTTTCCAGAAGATTGGAAATATGAACTCCATCACTTCTCGGATGCTAGTACCACAGGATATGGAGAGTGCAGCTACTTGAGAGTGATTGGGGCAACAGGACGAATTCACTGTGCTTTGGTGATGGGCAAAGCCAGAGTAGCCCCTACCAAAGTTACAACCGTTCCAAGACTTGAGCTTTCAGCAGCTGTTGTTGCAGTGCGTACAAGTGATCTGCTCAGAAAGGAGTTAGATATAGCAGAGGCCCAGGAATTCTTCTGGACTGACTCCAAGGTTGTCCTTGGGTATGTCAACAACGATGCTAGAAGATTCCATGTTTTTGTGGCAAACCGCATTCAACGCATCAAGGAAAGTACCAAACCAAGTCAATGGAGATATGTGTCATCGGAAGAAAATCCAGCGGACCATGCGTCAAGGGGCCTTAAGGCAAAAGAGCTCATCGCTTCCAACTGGCTTAAGGGTCCAGATTTTCTTTGGTGTGAAGAGCTTCCCAGTGGAGATAGTAGGGTGGGAGACATTGCAGTTGAAGACCCAGAAGTTCGTATGGTCTTTGTGCATACAACATTGACAACAGAAGATTCACTGCTTAAACGCTTGACCAAGTTCTCCAGCTGGACGAGGTTGGTTAAGGCCTTCGCTAGACTTAAGCGATGTGTCAAAGAGTTCAAAGGGTTGACATCAAGAACCAACGAAGCCAGTAGTCTGGAAGAGAGGGAAGATGCAGAACTTATCATCATAGGCCTAGTCCAGAGGAAGAACTTTTCTGTGGAGATCCAAAGTCTTCAACGCAAGAAGGAAATAAACCAAGGTAACCTACAAAGGCTAAATCCTTTTGTGGATGGACGAGGCATCCTCAGGGTCGGAGGTCGACTAGAACACGCTGATCTACACCCTCACATAAGGCATCCAGCAGTCTTACCAAAACTAGCCACATAACAAAGTTACTGATTGCACACTACCATCAGCGAGTGCAACACCAAGGACGTGGCATTACAATGAATGAGCTAAGGGCTAACGGGATCTGGATACTTGGATGCAGCCATGCAGTGTCATCCTACATTTACAAGTGTGTCAAGTGTCGAAGGTTCAGAAGGTGTACAGAGGAACAAAGAATGGCGGACTTACCTCGTGAACGTATGGAAACAACGCCCCTTTACATATTGTGGGATGGATTGTTTTGGCCCATTTTACGTTAAAGATGGAAGGAAGGAAGTGAAGCGCTATGGCCTGCTATTCACTTGTCTGTGTTCTCGTGCTGTGCACATAGAACTGCTGGATAATATGACAACAGACGCTTTTATCAGTTCTCTTCGTGCTCTCATTGCTTTGCGTGGAAACGTCCGACAACTTCGTTCTGAACAGGGAACCAACTTTGTTGGTGCAAGACGTGAGTTCCTGGAAGCTGTTAAAGAGATGGATCAAGAAGCTCTACGGCAGTTGGGCTGTGAGTTTGTTATGAACCCTCCCTCTGCAAGCCATATGGGTGGAGCCTGGGAAAGGCAGATCAGGACAATACGGAGTGTGTTGGTATCAATTCTAGATCAGGCATCCCAAAGACTTGACAGTTCATCTTTGAGAACTTACCTTTACGAAGTAATGGCAATTGTAAACAGCAGACCGTTAACGGCACATTTACTAAGTGATCCAGCTGGGCCACAGCCTCTTACGCCCAATCACATCTTGACAATGAAGTCCTCTATAGTCTTGCCACCACCTGGAAACTTTGTGAAAGAGGACCTTTACCTTCGCAAAAGATGGCGGAAGGTGCAGTACTTAGCCAATGAGTTTTGGTCTAGGTGGAAAAAGAGTACATGTTAAATCTGCAACAAAGACAAAAATGGCACAAAACACGCAGAAATGCGCAGGTCAATGATATCGTGATTGTGCAAGATGACAATGCACCGCGGAATGAGTGGAAGCTCGCCAAGGTCACAGAAGTGTATCCTAGTGAAGATGGACGTGTGAGAAAGTTGCGATTGCTGATAAGTGAGTCAGCACTGGATGACCAAGGAAAGCGGCTCACAAAGAGAACTTACCTAGAACGGCCTATTCACAAGACTGTTACCTTGCTTGAAGCTGATTAATGCAGCCTTAGTTGTTGCTACCTCACCTAAGTCTCATAATTTTATGTTTACGTTAATAAATCACCGGTGATTTGGTGGGAGTGTAGCTGCCAGCAGAGACAGTCGCATAATTTAAGTTTATTAAAGAATAGTTTAAATTTAATCATGTTTGAATGTAGCGTAATATATTTTTGTTTTCTCTGTATTTCTTTTGTTTTGAAGTATGTGTGTGAGCTGATCTGTTTGTGGGTTTATATAGCGGAACTATTGTGCGGAGATTTGATTGTTCCAGACATTTATTTGCGTTGCACCTGCAACGGAGCATGCAGTGCATGCCAAGCTAGCTGCGACTCATTTGACTTGTTTGTAATGGCTTTACATTCGGAAGTTTGAGGGACACGCTGGAGAGAAGTTTACCTGTTTTTTCACTCCTCTGGAGTTAACGCGGCCAATGAGGTATGTGTAATATTTCTTGTGTGTAATTGCCTGTGTTGCTTAATTATTCATGTGTTCTCTGTGAGAATAGTATTTCTGTAATTTATGTGATTTCTATATTGTATGTATTTAGTTCTCACGGCATGTTGATGACATCGAGGAAGGCATCATAAGACCAATAAATGCCCGTAAACAAGAACGCCTTGTGTCCGTGTATGTTAACTGGAGGGACAAGACAGACGCAGGGGACGAAAGAGACAGAAGGGAAAAGACACAGAGCAAGCCGACAGGGAGAGAAAGTGACAGAGACACAGAGGGATGGGACAAGAGGGACGGAAACAAGACAAAGAGACAAAACGAGGAAGACATGGACACAGGGGCCGAGGAGGGACGCAGGAAGGGGCTTAGGAAGCGCAAGGGAGCCGGACGAGGTGCATGAAAAAGCCCAGTAGAGGGCGCACTAGGGACATGAGAAAGCCCACGGGGCATACGAGAGGCACGAGAAAGCCCATGGGGGCATACGAGAGGCACGAGGATCCCACAAGTGGGCACATAATAAGCACTAGAAAGCCCACGGGGGGCGAACAAGGAAGCCCGTGGAGGGACAGGACCGGCTCGGACTGGACATAGACCCCGAGGGGACAGACTGGGACAGGATGGACGAAGATGACGTATGTACATGCGGGACGGATTCAGGGACCATTTTGGAAGGGACAGACGCGGGGATAGGGAGGAAGACAGGGATAGAAACGGTGACTGGGACAGAGACGGTAACAGGGACAGGGACAAACACTGGGACAGAGACAAACACTGGGACAGAGACAAACACTGGGACAAGCACGGGGACAGGGACACGAACAGGCACAGAGACAGGGACAGGAACAGACACAGTGATGGGGACAAACACGGAGACACGGACAGACACAAGACTAGGGAACTAGGACTCAGGAAACCAAAAACACAAGGGGCTGGGGTTCCCGAGTCAGTCTCTGGGAGGGGACCATACTCCCTGTCCACCTCTTCCCACCGTACCATCATGAGGTGCCAGGTGTTCGTGGGATCGTCCCCATGAAGGATGCGGAAAGTGGTGGACATAAAATCCGCTGCCGGGTCCAGGGGCTGGAGCAGAGGCTCAAAAGTGTACACTGCTGGGTCCATTTCTGGTCAGATCCTTCTGTTATGGGGTGTGAGGAAGGACCCAAAAGCAGCGCACAGGGAGGCAGGTAAGGGAAGGTTCAAAGAAGGTTTATTTAAATAGTCCAAGAACACAGGGAAGAGCGACGTCAAAAACATGAAGATCTAAAACACAAAAATCCAAAAGGAGAAATCCAAAAACAGGTCCAGGAAGGCGAAGAAAACAGGAAGCAAACATGGGGAACAACTCACGGGGAAGATGAATACGCAGAGAGGAACATGAAGACTCAACAAACAAACTGGAAGGATCTGACAAGGGACAAAGGAAACACAGGGGTTAAATACAAGAGGTAATGAGGTAACGGGGAACAGGTGAGACATCAGGTGAATCACATTAGGACGGGCAGGACAATCAGACAAACAAAGTAAAGCTAGACAAGAGAGACAAAACAGGAAACTACGCTATCAAAATAAAACAGGAAACAGGACAAACAGACAGACACTTACCTGGAACACAAGACAGGACCAGTAACACAAGACTAGGAAAAAAACCAAGACAAAAACACAAGGAGGCAAAGGAAAGGAAAAACAAACCCAACCAACCCCCAAACCACAACAGAAATGTGTGTTTAACAGCTACTGTTAAGAAACTAATGTAAACCTGTTGAAATGACAGCAACAAGGTTGAAACGTCAAAAAAAGCTCGGAACAGGCCAAAACGCACGTTTCCTGCATGGAAATGTGTGTTTAACAGCTACTGTTAAGAAACTAATGTAAACCTGTTGAAATGACAGTAACAAGGTTGAAACGTCACAAAAAGCTCAGAACAGGCCAAAATGCACTTTTCCTGCATGGAAATGTATGTTTAGAAGCTACTGTTAAGAAAATAATGTAAACCTGTTGAAATGACAGTAACAAGGTTGAAACGTCACAAAAAGCTCAGAAGAGGCAAAAATGCACTTTTCCTGCAAGGAAATGTATGTTTAGGTGCTACTGTTAAGAAACTAATGTAAACCTGTTGAAATGACACAAACATCCTAACCCCTAACCTAACCTAACCCTAACCCCTAATTAGGAACCCGACGGGCTAAAATTGCCCGAATGGGCTCTCCCTGCGTCTCTAAAAGGCCTCCCTAACCAAAACTTCCCGTTGTCCTACATTATTTTAAACCACAGCTCCGAGCTCGTGGCATTTTTCTGATTCTGTTAAAAAAATTATGTCTCTGACCTTCCTGTAAGAAGTTATATCTGTTGCAGTACCAAAAATTAAAGGGCGCTGTTTTCGTTCGTCTGCTGCTTCTTCGTCAACATCTCCGTGTAAGACCCTAACCTGGTAGGACCGAAAAAACAAAATTGGGTTTTATAATGAGGCCCAATTGGGCCAAGTTGGGTCCCATTGGGTTCCATGGGCAAAGCTGGGTCCCATTGTTTCATGTGGAAAAAACAATTGGGGCTCATAGGCACAACTTCTATTGGCCAAATTGGGCCCCATTGGTCTCCATTGGGCCAAGTTGGGTCCCATTGGGATCCATGGGCACAGCTGGGCCAAATTGGACCACGTTGAGACCCACTGTGCCAAGAAACTTGACTCCCATTTGGCCAAGTTGGGTCCCATTGGGTCCCATTGGGTCCCATTGGGTCCCGTTGGGATCCGGGGGCACAGCTGGGTCCCTTTGGGTCTCATTGGGCCAAGTTGGTCTCATTGGCCCAAGTTGGGTCCCAATGGGATCCATGGGCCAAGCTGGGCCCAAGTAGGGTTCAAACTGGGATGTTGGGCCTCATTAGGGGCCTGGGGGCCTCTGTGGGATGTTGGGTCATGCATCATATGAAGGACCCAACTTCTCCGTGTGGACAAAACCTTAAAGTAGAGCCGTACGGAGATGTTGGGTCATGCATCATATGAAGGACCCATTCTCCGTGCGACCTGGGGGCCCCTAATGCTGGTTTTATAAGCAGCAGAATGCTACCCTGTGAGACCCACAAGGAGAAGTTGGGTTCAAACCGGGATGTTGGGCCTCATTAGGGGCCCTGCGTGCGGACCCACCTTATGGTAGAGCCGTACGGAGATGTTGGGTCATGCATCATATGAAGGACCCAACTTCTCATCTTGCCCTGGGAGCCCCTAATGCTGGTTTTATAAGCAGCAGAATGCTACCCTGAGGGACCCACAAGGAGAAGTTGGGTTCAAACCGGGATGTTGGGCCTCATTAGGAGCCCCTGCGTGTGGACCCACCTTATGGTAGAGCCGTCACGGAGATGTTGGGTCATGCATCATATGAAGGACCCAACTTCTCCGTGCGGCCTGAGCCTAATGCTGCTTTTATAAGCAGCAGAAAGCTACCCTGTGAGGGACCCACAAGGAGAAGTTGGGTTCAAACTGGGATGTTGGGCCCCTGAGGGCCCCAAATTCTAGGAGCCCCGGGGGATGGGAAGTAAATATCATATTGTTATATTATAACCCTTTGGATAGGGTCCCACAAGGTGAAGTTGGGTTCAAACTGAGATGTTGGGCCTCATTGGGGCCCTGGGGGCCCTGTGGGAGCCCATAAGTTATTATTATCTTCAAGTATGTGTGCATTTTATAAGCAGCAGAAAGCTACCCACAAGTTAGGGTTAGGGTTAAGTTGGGTTCAAACTGGGATGTTGGCCTCATGAATAAAGTAACCCTAACTAGCCTAACCTAACCCCCTCCCTAGCCTAACCTAACTTCAACCCCTACCTAACCCCCCTAGCTACTTCTGCTTCTTCTTCTTCTTCTTGTGTATTTGCATTGGAAGCTCCAGAACCCTGTGGATGTTCCTAACAACCCTAACCTAACTTAACCCTAGCCTATACAACTACTTCTTCTTTACCTACCTTTCTTCTTCTTTGCCTCTTCTTCTTCAACCTAGGCCTAACTACCTCTTTATTTCTTTCCTAAACCAACCCTATTCTTCTTCTTTAACTTCTTCTTCTTCAACCCTACTTCGTCCCAGTTGCTACAAGGACATGTAAGGGGACATTGTAGGAATGGTGAGCTGACTACTGACGTGCGCGCCAGTGCATCTACCTTTGGTCCCTATCCAGCTGCAGTGTTCCCGAGATGAAGCGGGGGATCATGAGATAATTTATCAAAACCTAACCTAACCTACTTTTCTTCCCTGTCTTCTTCTTTAACAGCTTCTTTAACCTAACCCTAGCCTAACCTAACTACTTCTTCTTCAACCTAACCCATCTGCCTTTTGGTCCCTATCTAACTGCCAGTCGTCGGATGACGGGGGGATCATCGAGATAATTTAACAAACCTAACCCCTAACCTAACCTAGCTAACCTACCCCTAGCCTAACTACTTCTTCCCTGTCTAACTGCCCAGTCGTGGACGGGCGGGGGATCATCGAGATAATTTAACAAAACCTAACCCCTAGCCTAACCTAACCTAACCCTGCACAACCTAACCTAACCCTAACCCTGTCTAGCTGCCCAGTCGTGGACCAAGGCGGGATCATCGAGATAATTGTAAAGCCTAACCCTAACCCTACTTCTTCTTCTTTCTTTAACCCCCTGCCCCTAGCCTATTTCAACCCCTAACCCTAACCTAGGCCTATTTCTTTATTTCTTCGCCTGACTCTTCAACCTACTTCAACTACTTCTTCTAACCCCCTACCCTAACCCTAACCTAACCTAGCCTAGCCTAACCCCTAACTACTTCTTCAACCATCTACCTTTGGTCTATCTAACTGCCCAGTCATTCGGACGGGCGGGGGATCATCGAGATATTTAACAAAACCTGGCCTAGCCTAACCTAACCCTACCTAACCTAACCTAACCTATCTAACAACAGTGGTCGGACGAGCGGGGGAACATGAGATAATTTAGCAAGAACCTGGCCCTAGCCTAACCTTTGCTTCTTCTTCTTCTAGCTATTTCTTCTTCAACCTAGGCCTAACCTAACTAACCTGACCCTGCTTTGGCCTGTTCCAGCTACTTCTTTAACCCTAACCCCCTAACCTAACCCTAACCCAAATCGGTGCTACAAAGTGACATGTAGGGACATTGTGGAATGGTAGCTGACTACTGGCGTGCGCCGGCCAGTGCATCTACCTTTGGTCCCTATCTAACTGCCCAGTCGTCGGATGAGCGACGGGGGATCATCGAGATAATTTAACCAAAACCTAGCCCTACCTACTTCTTCTAGCCTTTAACC
Organism: Percina caprodes; assembly: GCA_013375575.1. Classification (NCBI taxonomy): domain Eukaryota; kingdom Metazoa; phylum Chordata; class Actinopteri; order Perciformes; family Percidae; genus Percina; species Percina caprodes. Next base: position 188,859 of record JABXJD010000662.1, read on the forward strand.
TAACCCCTAACCTAGCCTAACCACTAACCCTAACAGTAGCCTAACCCTAACCCTAAGCTTCTGCTTCTTCTTCTTTAACCTAACCCTTTTTGTCATTTCAACCTTGTTACTGTCATTTCAACAGGTTTACATTAGTTTCTTAACAGTAGCTGTTAAACACACATCTCATGCAGGAAACTTGCGTGTTGGCCTGTTCTGAGCTTTTTGTGACGTTTCAACCTTGTTACTGTCATTTCAACAGGTTTACATTAGTTTCTTAACAGTGGCTGTTAAAGACACATCTCCATGCAGGAAACGTGCGTTTTGGCCTGTTCAGAGCTTATTGTCATGTTTCAACCTTGTTACTGTCTAAACACACATCTCTATGCAGGAAAAGTGCTTTTTGGCCTGTTCTGAGCTTTTTGTGACGTTTCAGCCTGGTTACTGTCATTTCAACAGGTTTACATTAGTTTCTTAACAGTAGCTCTTAAACACACATCTCCATGCAGGAAACTTGCATTTTGGCCAGTTCTGAGCTTTTTGTGACGTTTCAACCTTGTTACTGTCATTTCAACAGGTTTCCATTGTTTCTTAACAGTAGCTCTTAAACACACATCTCCATGCAGGAAACGTGCGTTTTGGCCTGTTCTGAGCTTTTTGTGACGTTTCAACCTTGTTACTGTCATTTCAACAGGTTTACATTAGTTTCTTAACAGTAGCTGTTAAACACACATCTCCATGCAGGAAACGTGCGTTCTGGCCTGTTCTGAGCTTTTTGTGACGTTTCAACCTTGTTACTGTCATTTCAACAGGTTTACATTAGTTTCTTAACAGTAGCTGTTAAACACACATCTCCATGCAGGAAACTTGCGTTTTGGCCTGTTCTGAGCTTTTGTGATTCAACCTTGTTACTGTCATTTCAACAGGTTTACATTAGTTTCTTAACAGTAGCTGTTAAACACAGCTCCATGCAGAAACTTGCGTTTTGGCCTGTTCTGAGCTTTTGTGACGTTTCAACCTTGCTGTCATTTCAACAGGTTTACATTAGTTTCTTAACAGTAGCTGTTAAACACATCTCCATGCAGGAAACGTGCGTTTTGGCCTGTTCTGAGCTTTTGTGACGTTTCAACCTTGTTACTGTCATTTCAACAGGTTTACATTAGTTTCTTAACAGTAGCTGTTAAACACACATCTCCATGCAGGAAACTTGCGTTTGGCCTGTTCTGAGCTTTTGTGACGTTTCAACCTTGTTACTGTCATTTGGTTTACATTAGTTTCTTAACAGTAGCTGTTAAACACACATCTCCATGCAGAAACTTGCGTTTTGGCCTGTTCTGAGCTTTTGTGACGTTTCAACCTTGTTACTGTCATTTCAACAGGTTTACATTAGTTTCTTAACAGTAGCTGTTAAACACATCTCCATGCAGGAAACTTGCGTTTTGGCCTGTTCTGAGCTTTTTGTGACGTTTCAACCTTGTTACTGTCATTTCAACAGGTTTACATTAGTTTCTTAACAGTAGCTGTTAAACACACATCTCCATGGAAACGTGCGTTTTGGCCTGTTCTGAGCTTTTTGTGACGTTTCAACCTTGTTACTGTCATTTCAACGGTTTACATTAGTTTCTTAACAGTAGCTGTTAAACACACATCTCCATGCAGGAAACTTGCGTTTTGGCCTGTTCTGAGCTTTTGTGACGTTTCAACCTTGTTACTGTCATTTCAACAGGTTTACATTAGTTTCTTAACAGTAGCTGTTAAACACACATCTCCATGCAGGAAACCTGCGTTTTGGCCTGTTCTGAGCTTTTTGTGACGTTTCAACCTTGTTACTGTCATTTCAACAGGTTTACATTAGTTTCTTAACAGTAGCTCTTAAACACATCTCCATGCAGGAAAGTGCGTTTTGGCCTGTTCTGAGCTTTTTGACGTTTCAACCTTGTTACTGTCATTTCAACAGGTTTACATTAGTTTCTTAACAGTAGCTGTTAAACACACATCTCCATGCAGAAACGTGTGCTTTGGCCTGTTCTGAGCTTTTTGTGACGTTTCAACCTTGTTACTGTCATTTCAACAGGTTTACATTAGTTTCTTAACAGTAGCTGTTAAACACATCTCCATGCAGGAAACTTGCGTTTTGGCCTGTTCTGAGCTTTTTGTGACGTTTCAACCTTGTTACTGTCATTTCAACAGGTTTACATTAGTTTCTTAACAGTAGCTGTTAAACACACATCTCCATGCAGGAAGCGTTGTGCTTTGGCCTGTTCTGAGCTTTTTGTGACGTTTCAACCTTGTTACTGTCATTTCAACAGGTTTACATTAGTTTCTTAACAGTAGCTGTTAAACACACATCTCCATGCAGGAAACTTGCGTTTGGCCTGTTCTGAGCTTTTGTGATTTCAACCTTGTTACTGTCATTTCAACAGGTTTACATTAGTTTCTTAACAGTAGCTGTTAAACACACATCTCCATGCAGGAAACTTGCGTTTTGGCCTGTTCTGAGCTTTTGTGACGTTTCAACCTTGTTACTGTCATTTCAACAGGTTTACATTAGTTTCTTAACAGTAGCTGTTAAACACACATCTCCATGCAGAAACTTGCGTTTGGCCTGTTCTGAGCTTTTGTGGCGTTTCAACCTTGTTACTGTCATTTCAACGGTTTACATTAGTTTCTTAACAGTAGCTGTTAAACACATCTCCATGCAGGAAACTGCGTTTTGGCCTGTTCTGAGCTTTTTGTGACGTTTCAACCTTGTTACTGTCATTTCAACAGGTTTACATTAGTTTCTTAACAGTAGCTGTTAAACACACATCTCCATGCAGGAAACTTGCGTTTGGCCTGTTCTGAACTTTTTGTGACGTTTCAACCTTGTTACTGTCATTTCAACAGGTTTACATTAGTTTCTTAACAGTAGCTGTTAAACACACCTCCATGCAGGAAACCTGCGTTTTGGCCTGTTCTGAGCTTTTGTGACGTTTCAACCTTGTTACTGTCATTTCAACAGGTTTACATTAGTTTCTTAACAGTAGCTGTTAAACACATCTCCATGCAGGAAACTTGCGTTTTGGCCTGTTCTGAGCTTTTTGTGACGTTTCAACCTTGTTACTGTCATTTCAACAGGTTTACATTAGTTTCTTAACAGTAGCTGTTAAACACACATCTCCATGCAGAGCTTGCGTTTTGGCCTGTTCTGAGCTTTTTGTGCGTTTCAACCTTGTTACTGTCATTTCAACAGGTTTACATTAGTTTCTTAACAGTAGCTGTTAAACACACATCTCCATGCAGGAAACTTGCGTTTTGGCCTGTTCTGAGCTTTTTGTGACGTTTCAACCTTGTTACTGTCATTTCAACAGGTTTACATTAGTTTCTTAACAGTAGCTGTTAAACACATATCTCCATGCAGGAAACGTGCGTTTTGGCCTGTTCTGAGCTTTTTGTGACGTTTCAACCTTGTTACTGTCATTTCAACAGGTTTACATTAGTTTCTTAACAGTAGCTGTTAAACACACATCTCCATGCAGGAAACTTGCGTTTTGGCCTGTTCTGAGCTTTTGTGACGTTTCAACCTTGTTACTGTCATTTCAACAGGTTTACATTAGTTTCTTAACAGTAGCTGTTAAACACACATCTCCATGCAGGAAACGTGCGTTTTGGCCTGTTCTGAGCTTTTTGTGACGTTTCAACCTTGTTACTGTCATTTCAACAGGTTTACATTAGTTTCTTAACAGTAGCTGTTAAACACACATCTCCATGCAGGAAACTTGCGTTTTGGCCTGTTCTGAGCTTTTTGTGACGTTTCAACCTTGTTACTGTCATTTCAACAGGTTTACATTAGTTTCTTAACAGTAGCTGTTAAACACACATCTCCATGCAGGAAACGTGCGTTTTGGCCTGTTCTGAGCTTTTTGTGACGTTTCAACCTTGTTACTGTCATTTCAACAGGTTTACATTAGTTTCTTAACAGTAGCTGTTAAACACACATCTCCATGCAGGAAACTTGCGTTTTGGCCTGTTCTGAGCTTTTGTGACGTTTCAACCTTGTTACTGTCATTTCAACAGGTTTACATTAGTTTCTTAACAGTAGCTGTTAAACACACATCTCCATGCAGGAAACGTGCGTTTTGGCCTGTTCTGAGCTTTTTGTGACGTTTCAACCTTGTTACTGTCATTTCAACAGGTTTACATTAGTTTCTTAACAGTAGCTGTTAAACACATCTCCATGCAGGAAACTTGCGTTTTGGCCTGTTCTGAGCTTTTGTGACGTTTCAACCTTGTTACTGTCATTTCAACAGGTTTACATTAGTTTCTTAACAGTAGCTGTTAAACACACATCTCCATGCAGAAACCTGCGTTTTGGCCTGTTCTGAGCTTTTTGTGACGTTTCAACCTTGTTACTGTCATTTCAACAGGTTTACATTAGTTTCTTAACAGTAGCTGTTAAACACACATCTCCATGCAGGAAACTTGCGTTTTGGCCTGTTCTGAGCTTTTTGTGCTGTTTCAACCTTGTTACTGTCATTTCAACAGGTTTACATTAGTTTCTTAACAGTAGCTGTTAAACACACATCTCCATGCAGGAAACTTGCGTTTTGGCCTGTTCTGAGCTTTTTGTGACGTTTCAACCTTGTTACTGTCATTTCAACAGGTTTACATTAGTTTCTTAACAGTAGCTGTTAAACACACATCTCCATGCAGAAACTTGCGTTTTGGCCTGTTCTGAGCTTTTTGACGTTTCAACCTTGTTACTGTCATTTCAACAGGTTTACATTAGTTTCTTAACAGTAGCTGTTAAACACACATCTCCATGCAGGAAACTTGCGTTTGGCCTGTTCTGAGCTTTTTGTGACGTTTCAACCTTGTTACTGTCATTTCAACAGGTTTACATTAGTTTCTTAACAGTAGCTGTTAAACACACATCTCCATGCAGGAAACTTGCGTTTTGGCCTGTTCTGAGCTTTTGTGACGTTTCAACCTTGTTACTGTCATTTCAACAGGTTTACATTAGTTTCTTAACAGTAGCTGTTAAACACACATCTCCATGCAGGAAACTTGCGTTTTGGCCTGTTCTGAGCTTTTGTGACGTTTCAACCTTGTTACTGTCATTTCAACAGGTTTACATTAGTTTCTTAACAGTAGCTGTTAAACACACATCTCCATGCAGGAAACTTGCGTTTTGGCCTGTTCTGAGCTTTTTGTGACGTTTCAACCTTGTTACTGTCATTTCAACAGGTTTACATTAGTTTCTTAACAGTAGCTGTTAAACACATCTCCATGCAGGAAACGTGCGTTTTGGCCTGTTCTGAGCTTTTGTGACGTTTCAACCTTGTTACTGTCATTTCAACAGGTTTACATTAGTTTCTTAACAGTAGCTGTTAAACACACATCTCCATGCAGGAAACTTGCGTTTTGGCCTGTTCTGAGCTTTTGTGACGTTTCAACCTTGTTACTGTCATTTCAACAGGTTTACATTAGTTTCTTAACAGTAGCTGTTAAACACACATCTCCATGCAGGAAACTTGCGTTTTGGCCTGTTCTGAGCTTTTGTGACGTTTCAACCTTGTTACTGTCATTTCAACAGGTTTACATTAGTTTCTTAACAGTAGCTGTTAAACACACATCTCCATGCAGGAAACTTGCGTTTTGGCCTGTTCTGAGCTTTTTGTGACGTTTCAACCTTGTTACTGTCATTTCAACAGGTTTACATTAGTTTCTTAACAGTAGCTGTTAAACACACATCTCCATGCAGGAAACTTGCGTTTTGGCCTGTTCTGAGCTTTTTGTGACGTTTCAACCTTGTTACTGTCATTTCAACAGGTTTACATTAGTTTCTTAACAGTAGCTGTTAAACACACATCTCCATGCAGGAAACTTGCGTTTTGGCCTGTTCTGAGCTTTTTGTGACGTTTCAACCTTGTTACTGTCATTTCAACAGGTTTACATTAGTTTCTTAACAGTAGCTGTTAAACACACATCTCCATGCAGGAAACTTGCGTTTTGGCCTGTTCTGAGCTTTTGTGACGTTTCAACCTTGTTACTGTCATTTCAACAGGTTTACATTAGTTTCTTAACAGTAGCTGTTAAACACACATCTCCATGCAGGAAACTTGCGTTTTGGCCTGTTCTGAGCTTTTTGTGACGTTTCAACCTTGTTACTGTCATTTCAACAGGTTTACATTAGTTTCTTAACAGTAGCTGTTAAACACACATCTCCATGCAGGAAACTTGCGTTTTGGCCTGTTCTGAGCTTTTTGTGACGTTTCAACCTTGTTACTGTCATTTCAACAGGTTTACATTAGTTTCTTAACAGTAGCTGTTAAACACACATCTCCATGCAGGAAACTTGCGTTTTGGCCTGTTCTGAGCTTTTTGTGACGTTTCAACCTTGTTACTGTCATTTCAACAGGTTTACATTAGTTTCTTAACAGTAGCTGTTAAACACACATCTCCATGCAGGAAACTTGCGTTTTGGCCTGTTCTGAGCTTTTTGTGACGTTTCAACCTTGTTACTGTCATTTCAACAGGTTTACATTAGTTTCTTAACAGTAGCTGTTAAACACACATCTCCATGCAGGAAACTTGCGTTTTGGCCTGTTCTGAGCTTTTGTGACGTTTCAACCTTGTTACTGTCATTTCAACAGGTTTACATTAGTTTCTTAACAGTAGCTGTTAAACACACATCTCCATGCAGGAAACTTGCGTTTTGGCCTGTTCTGAGCTTTTGTGACGTTTCAACCTTGTTACTGTCATTTCAACAGGTTTACATTAGTTTCTTAACAGTAGCTGTTAAACACACATCTCCATGCAGGAAACTTGCGTTTTGGCCTGTTCTGAGCTTTTTGTGACGTTTCAACCTTGTTACTGTCATTTCAACAGGTTTACATTAGTTTCTTAACAGTAGCTGTTAAACACACATCTCCATGCAGGAAACTTGCGTTTTGGCCTGTTCTGAGCTTTTTGTGACGTTTCAACCTTGTTACTGTCATTTCAACAGGTTTACATTAGTTTCTTAACAGTAGCTGTTAAACACACATCTCCATGCAGGAAACTTGCGTTTTGGCCTGTTCTGAGCTTTTTGTGACGTTTCAACCTTGTTACTGTCATTTCAACAGGTTTACATTAGTTTCTTAACAGTAGCTGTTAAACACACATCTCCATGCAGGAAACTTGCGTTTTGGCCTGTTCTGAGCTTTTTGTGACGTTTCAACCTTGTTACTGTCATTTCAACAGGTTTACATTAGTTTCTTAACAGTAGCTGTTAAACACACATCTCCATGCAGGAAACTTGCGTTTTGGCCTGTTCTGAGCTTTTTGTGACGTTTCAACCTTGTTACTGTCATTTCAACAGGTTTACATTAGTTTCTTAACAGTAGCTGTTAAACACACATCTCCATGCAGGAAACTTGCGTTTTGGCCTGTTCTGAGCTTTTTGTGACGTTTCAACCTTGTTACTGTCATTTCAACAGGTTTACATTAGTTTCTTAACAGTAGCTGTTAAACACACATCTCCATGCAGGAAACTTGCGTTTTGGCCTGTTCTGAGCTTTTTGTGACGTTTCAACCTTGTTACTGTCATTTCAACAGGTTTACATTAGTTTCTTAACAGTAGCTGTTAAACACACATCTCCATGCAGGAAACTTGCGTTTTGGCCTGTTCTGAGCTTTTTGTGACGTTTCAACCTTGTTACTGTCATTTCAACAGGTTTACATTAGTTTCTTAACAGTAGCTGTTAAACACACATCTCCATGCAGGAAACTTGCGTTTTGGCCTGTTCTGAGCTTTTTGTGACGTTTCAACCTTGTTACTGTCATTTCAACAGGTTTACATTAGTTTCTTAACAGTAGCTGTTAAACACACATCTCCATGCAGGAAACTTGCGTTTTGGCCTGTTCTGAGCTTTTTGTGACGTTTCAACCTTGTTACTGTCATTTCAACAGGTTTACATTAGTTTCTTAACAGTAGCTGTTAAACACACATCTCCATGCAGGAAACTTGCGTTTTGGCCTGTTCTGAGCTTTTTGTGACGTTTCAACCTTGTTACTGTCATTTCAACAGGTTTACATTAGTTTCTTAACAGTAGCTGTTAAACACACATCTCCATGCAGGAAACTTGCGTTTTGGCCTGTTCTGAGCTTTTGTGACGTTTCAACCTTGTTACTGTCATTTCAACAGGTTTACATTAGTTTCTTAACAGTAGCTGTTAAACACACATCTCCATGCAGGAAACTTGCGTTTTGGCCTGTTCTGAGCTTTTGTGACGTTTCAACCTTGTTACTGTCATTTCAACAGGTTTACATTAGTTTCTTAACAGTAGCTGTTAAACACACATCTCCATGCAGGAAACTTGCGTTTTGGCCTGTTCTGAGCTTTTTGTGACGTTTCAACCTTGTTACTGTCATTTCAACAGGTTTACATTAGTTTCTTAACAGTAGCTGTTAAACACACATCTCCATGCAGGAAACTTGCGTTTTGGCCTGTTCTGAGCTTTTTGTGACGTTTCAACCTTGTTACTGTCATTTCAACAGGTTTACATTAGTTTCTTAACAGTAGCTGTTAAACACACATCTCCATGCAGGAAACTTGCGTTTTGGCCTGTTCTGAGCTTTTTGTGACGTTTCAACCTTGTTACTGTCATTTCAACAGGTTTACATTAGTTTCTTAACAGTAGCTGTTAAACACACATCTCCATGCAGGAAACTTGCGTTTTGGCCTGTTCTGAGCTTTTTGTGACGTTTCAACCTTGTTACTGTCATTTCAACAGGTTTACATTAGTTTCTTAACAGTAGCTGTTAAACACACATCTCCATGCAGGAAACTTGCGTTTTGGCCTGTTCTGAGCTTTTTGTGACGTTTCAACCTTGTTACTGTCATTTCAACAGGTTTACATTAGTTTCTTAACAGTAGCTGTTAAACACACATCTCCATGCAGGAAACTTGCGTTTTGGCCTGTTCTGAGCTTTTTGTGACGTTTCAACCTTGTTACTGTCATTTCAACAGGTTTACATTAGTTTCTTAACAGTAGCTGTTAAACACACATCTCCATGCAGGAAACTTGCGTTTTGGCCTGTTCTGAGCTTTTTGTGACGTTTCAACCTTGTTACTGTCATTTCAACAGGTTTACATTAGTTTCTTAACAGTAGCTGTTAAACACACATCTCCATGCAGGAAACTTGCGTTTTGGCCTGTTCTGAGCTTTTTGTGACGTTTCAACCTTGTTACTGTCATTTCAACAGGTTTACATTAGTTTCTTAACAGTAGCTGTTAAACACACATCTCCATGCAGGAAACTTGCGTTTTGGCCTGTTCTGAGCTTTTTGTGACGTTTCAACCTTGTTACTGTCATTTCAACAGGTTTACATTAGTTTCTTAACAGTAGCTGTTAAACACACATCTCCATGCAGGAAACTTGCGTTTTGGCCTGTTCTGAGCTTTTTGTGACGTTTCAACCTTGTTACTGTCATTTCAACAGGTTTACATTAGTTTCTTAACAGTAGCTGTTAAACACACATCTCCATGCAGGAAACTTGCGTTTTGGCCTGTTCTGAGCTTTTGTGACGTTTCAACCTTGTTACTGTCATTTCAACAGGTTTACATTAGTTTCTTAACAGTAGCTGTTAAACACACATCTCCATGCAGGAAACTTGCGTTTTGGCCTGTTCTGAGCTTTTGTGACGTTTCAACCTTGTTACTGTCATTTCAACAGGTTTACATTAGTTTCTTAACAGTAGCTGTTAAACACACATCTCCATGCAGGAAACTTGCGTTTTGGCCTGTTCTGAGCTTTTGTGACGTTTCAACCTTGTTACTGTCATTTCAACAGGTTTACATTAGTTTCTTAACAGTAGCTGTTAAACACACATCTCCATGCAGGAAACTTGCGTTTTGGCCTGTTCTGAGCTTTTTGTGACGTTTCAACCTTGTTACTGTCATTTCAACAGGTTTACATTAGTTTCTTAACAGTAGCTGTTAAACACACATCTCCATGCAGGAAACTTGCGTTTTGGCCTGTTCTGAGCTTTTTGTGACGTTTCAACCTTGTTACTGTCATTTCAACAGGTTTACATTAGTTTCTTAACAGTAGCTGTTAAACACACATCTCCATGCAGGAAACTTGCGTTTTGGCCTGTTCTGAGCTTTTTGTGACGTTTCAACCTTGTTACTGTCATTTCAACAGGTTTACATTAGTTTCTTAACAGTAGCTGTTAAACACACATCTCCATGCAGGAAACTTGCGTTTTGGCCTGTTCTGAGCTTTTTGTGACGTTTCAACCTTGTTACTGTCATTTCAACAGGTTTACATTAGTTTCTTAACAGTAGCTGTTAAACACACATCTCCATGCAGGAAACTTGCGTTTTGGCCTGTTCTGAGCTTTTTGTGACGTTTCAACCTTGTTACTGTCATTTCAACAGGTTTACATTAGTTTCTTAACAGTAGCTGTTAAACACACATCTCCATGCAGGAAACTTGCGTTTTGGCCTGTTCTGAGCTTTTGTGACGTTTCAACCTTGTTACTGTCATTTCAACAGGTTTACATTAGTTTCTTAACAGTAGCTGTTAAACACACATCTCCATGCAGGAAACTTGCGTTTTGGCCTGTTCTGAGCTTTTGTGACGTTTCAACCTTGTTACTGTCATTTCAACAGGTTTACATTAGTTTCTTAACAGTAGCTGTTAAACACACATCTCCATGCAGGAAACTTGCGTTTTGGCCTGTTCTGAGCTTTTTGTGACGTTTCAACCTTGTTACTGTCATTTCAACAGGTTTACATTAGTTTCTTAACAGTAGCTGTTAAACACATCTCCATGCAGGAAACTTGCGTTTTGGCCTGTTCTGAGCTTTTTGTGACGTTTCAACCTTGTTACTGTCATTTCAACAGGTTTACATTAGTTTCTTAACAGTAGCTGTTAAACACACATCTCCATGCAGGAAACTTGCGTTTTGGCCTGTTCTGAGCTTTTTGTGACGTTTCAACCTTGTTACTGTCATTTCAACAGGTTTACATTAGTTTCTTAACAGTAGCTGTTAAACACACATCTCCATGCAGGAAACTTGCGTTTTGGCCTGTTCTGAGCTTTTTGTGACGTTTCAACCTTGTTACTGTCATTTCAACAGGTTTACATTAGTTTCTTAACAGTAGCTGTTAAACACACATCTCCATGCAGGAAACTTGCGTTTTGGCCTGTTCTGAGCTTTTGTGACGTTTCAACCTTGTTACTGTCATTTCAACAGGTTTACATTAGTTTCTTAACAGTAGCTGTTAAACACACATCTCCATGCAGGAAACTTGCGTTTTGGCCTGTTCTGAGCTTTTGTGACGTTTCAACCTTGTTACTGTCATTTCAACAGGTTTACATTAGTTTCTTAACAGTAGCTGTTAAACACACATCTCCATGCAGGAAACTTGCGTTTTGGCCTGTTCTGAGCTTTTTGTGACGTTTCAACCTTGTTACTGTCATTTCAACAGGTTTACATTAGTTTCTTAACAGTAGCTGTTAAACACACATCTCCATGCAGGAAACTTGCGTTTTGGCCTGTTCTGAGCTTTTGTGACGTTTCAACCTTGTTACTGTCATTTCAACAGGTTTACATTAGTTTCTTAACAGTAGCTGTTAAACACACATCTCCATGCAGGAAACTTGCGTTTTGGCCTGTTCTGAGCTTTTTGTGACGTTTCAACCTTGTTACTGTCATTTCAACAGGTTTACATTAGTTTCTTAACAGTAGCTGTTAAACACACATCTCCATGCAGGAAACTTGCGTTTTGGCCTGTTCTGAGCTTTTGTGACGTTTCAACCTTGTTACTGTCATTTCAACAGGTTTACATTAGTTTCTTAACAGTAGCTGTTAAACACACATCTCCATGCAGGAAACTTGCGTTTTGGCCTGTTCTGAGCTTTTTGTGACGTTTCAACCTTGTTACTGTCATTTCAACAGGTTTACATTAGTTTCTTAACAGTAGCTGTTAAACACACATCTCCATGCAGGAAACTTGCGTTTTGGCCTGTTCTGAGCTTTTTGTGACGTTTCAACCTTGTTACTGTCATTTCAACAGGTTTACATTAGTTTCTTAACAGTAGCTGTTAAACACACATCTCCATGCAGGAAACTTGCGTTTTGGCCTGTTCTGAGCTTTTGTGACGTTTCAACCTTGTTACTGTCATTTCAACAGGTTTACATTAGTTTCTTAACAGTAGCTGTTAAACACACATCTCCATGCAGGAAACTTGCGTTTTGGCCTGTTCTGAGCTTTTTGTGACGTTTCAACCTTGTTACTGTCATTTCAACAGGTTTACATTAGTTTCTTAACAGTAGCTGTTAAACACACATCTCCATGCAGGAAACTTGCGTTTTGGCCTGTTCTGAGCTTTTTGTGACGTTTCAACCTTGTTACTGTCATTTCAACAGGTTTACATTAGTTTCTTAACAGTAGCTGTTAAACACACATCTCCATGCAGGAAACTTGCGTTTTGGCCTGTTCTGAGCTTTTGTGACGTTTCAACCTTGTTACTGTCATTTCAACAGGTTTACATTAGTTTCTTAACAGTAGCTGTTAAACACACATCTCCATGCAGGAAACTTGCGTTTTGGCCTGTTCTGAGCTTTTGTGACGTTTCAACCTTGTTACTGTCATTTCAACAGGTTTACATTAGTTTCTTAACAGTAGCTGTTAAACACACATCTCCATGCAGGAAACTTGCGTTTTGGCCTGTTCTGAGCTTTTTGTGACGTTTCAACCTTGTTACTGTCATTTCAACAGGTTTACATTAGTTTCTTAACAGTAGCTGTTAAACACACATCTCCATGCAGGAAACTTGCGTTTTGGCCTGTTCTGAGCTTTTTGTGACGTTTCAACCTTGTTACTGTCATTTCAACAGGTTTACATTAGTTTCTTAACAGTAGCTGTTAAACACACATCTCCATGCAGGAAACTTGCGTTTTGGCCTGTTCTGAGCTTTTTGTGACGTTTCAACCTTGTTACTGTCATTTCAACAGGTTTACATTAGTTTCTTAACAGTAGCTGTTAAACACACATCTCCATGCAGGAAACTTGCGTTTTGGCCTGTTCTGAGCTTTTTGTGACGTTTCAACCTTGTTACTGTCATTTCAACAGGTTTACATTAGTTTCTTAACAGTAGCTGTTAAACACACATCTCCATGCAGGAAACTTGCGTTTTGGCCTGTTCTGAGCTTTTTGTGACGTTTCAACCTTGTTACTGTCATTTCAACAGGTTTACATTAGTTTCTTAACAGTAGCTGTTAAACACACATCTCCATGCAGGAAACTGCGTTTTGGCCTGTTCTGAGCTTTTTGTGACGTTTCAACCTTGTTACTGTCATTTCAACAGGTTTACATTAGTTTCTTAACAGTAGCTGTTAAACACACATCTCCATGCAGGAAACTTGCGTTTTGGCCTGTTCTGAGCTTTTTGTGACGTTTCAACCTTGTTACTGTCATTTCAACAGGTTTACATTAGTTTCTTAACAGTAGCTGTTAAACACACATCTCCATGCAGGAAACTTGCGTTTTGGCCTGTTCTGAGCTTTTTGTGACGTTTCAACCTTGTTACTGTCATTTCAACAGGTTTACATTAGTTTCTTAACAGTAGCTGTTAAACACACATCTCCATGCAGGAAACTTGCGTTTTGGCCTGTTCTGAGCTTTTTGTGACGTTTCAACCTTGTTACTGTCATTTCAACAGGTTTACATTAGTTTCTTAACAGTAGCTGTTAAACACACATCTCCATGCAGGAAACTTGCGTTTTGGCCTGTTCTGAGCTTTTTGTGACGTTTCAACCTTGTTACTGTCATTTCAACAGGTTTACATTAGTTTCTTAACAGTAGCTGTTAAACACACATCTCCATGCAGGAAACTTGCGTTTTGGCCTGTTCTGAGCTTTTTGTGACGTTTCAACCTTGTTACTGTCATTTCAACAGGTTTACATTAGTTTCTTAACAGTAGCTGTTAAACACACATCTCCATGCAGGAAACTTGCGTTTTGGCCTGTTCTGAGCTTTTTGTGACGTTTCAACCTTGTTACTGTCATTTCAACAGGTTTACATTAGTTTCTTAACAGTAGCTGTTAAACACACATCTCCATGCAGGAAACTTGCGTTTTGGCCTGTTCTGAGCTTTTGTGACGTTTCAACCTTGTTACTGTCATTTCAACAGGTTTACATTAGTTTCTTAACAGTAGCTGTTAAACACACATCTCCATGCAGGAAACTTGCGTTTTGGCCTGTTCTGAGCTTTTTGTGACGTTTCAACCTTGTTACTGTCATTTCAACAGGTTTACATTAGTTTCTTAACAGTAGCTGTTAAACACACATCTCCATGCAGGAAACTTGCGTTTTGGCCTGTTCTGAGCTTTTTGTGACGTTTCAACCTTGTTACTGTCATTTCAACAGGTTTACATTAGTTTCTTAACAGTAGCTGTTAAACACACATCTCCATGCAGGAAACTTGCGTTTTGGCCTGTTCTGAGCTTTTTGTGACGTTTCAACCTTGTTACTGTCATTTCAACAGGTTTACATTAGTTTCTTAACAGTAGCTGTTAAACACACATCTCCATGCAGGAAACTTGCGTTTTGGCCTGTTCTGAGCTTTTGTGACGTTTCAACCTTGTTACTGTCATTTCAACAGGTTTACATTAGTTTCTTAACAGTAGCTGTTAAACACACATCTCCATGCAGGAAACTTGCGTTTTGGCCTGTTCTGAGCTTTTGTGACGTTTCAACCTTGTTACTGTCATTTCAACAGGTTTACATTAGTTTCTTAACAGTAGCTGTTAAACACACATCTCCATGCAGGAAACTTGCGTTTTGGCCTGTTCTGAGCTTTTGTGACGTTTCAACCTTGTTACTGTCATTTCAACAGGTTTACATTAGTTTCTTAACAGTAGCTGTTAAACACACATCTCCATGCAGGAAACTTGCGTTTTGGCCTGTTCTGAGCTTTTTGTGACGTTTCAACCTTGTTACTGTCATTTCAACAGGTTTACATTAGTTTCTTAACAGTAGCTGTTAAACACACATCTCCATGCAGGAAACTTGCGTTTTGGCCTGTTCTGAGCTTTTTGTGACGTTTCAACCTTGTTACTGTCATTTCAACAGGTTTACATTAGTTTCTTAACAGTAGCTGTTAAACACACATCTCCATGCAGGAAACTTGCGTTTTGGCCTGTTCTGAGCTTTTGTGACGTTTCAACCTTGTTACTGTCATTTCAACAGGTTTACATTAGTTTCTTAACAGTAGCTGTTAAACACACATCTCCATGCAGGAAACTTGCGTTTTGGCCTGTTCTGAGCTTTTTGTGACGTTTCAACCTTGTTACTGTCATTTCAACAGGTTTACATTAGTTTCTTAACAGTAGCTGTTAAACACACATCTCCATGCAGGAAACTTGCGTTTTGGCCTGTTCTGAGCTTTTTGTGACGTTTCAACCTTGTTACTGTCATTTCAACAGGTTTACATTAGTTTCTTAACAGTAGCTGTTAAACACACATCTCCATGCAGGAAACTTGCGTTTTGGCCTGTTCTGAGCTTTTTGTGACGTTTCAACCTTGTTACTGTCATTTCAACAGGTTTACATTAGTTTCTTAACAGTAGCTGTTAAACACACATCTCCATGCAGGAAACTTGCGTTTTGGCCTGTTCTGAGCTTTTTGTGACGTTTCAACCTTGTTACTGTCATTTCAACAGGTTTACATTAGTTTCTTAACAGTAGCTGTTAAACACACATCTCCATGCAGGAAACTTGCGTTTTGGCCTGTTCTGAGCTTTTTGTGACGTTTCAACCTTGTTACTGTCATTTCAACAGGTTTACATTAGTTTCTTAACAGTAGCTGTTAAACACACATCTCCATGCAGGAAACTTGCGTTTTGGCCTGTTCTGAGCTTTTTGTGACGTTTCAACCTTGTTACTGTCATTTCAACAGGTTTACATTAGTTTCTTAACAGTAGCTGTTAAACACACATCTCCATGCAGGAAACTTGCGTTTTGGCCTGTTCTGAGCTTTTTGTGACGTTTCAACCTTGTTACTGTCATTTCAACAGGTTTACATTAGTTTCTTAACAGTAGCTGTTAAACACACATCTCCATGCAGGAAACTTGCGTTTTGGCCTGTTCTGAGCTTTTTGTGACGTTTCAACCTTGTTACTGTCATTTCAACAGGTTTACATTAGTTTCTTAACAGTAGCTGTTAAACACACATCTC
Organism: Percina caprodes; assembly: GCA_013375575.1. Taxonomy (NCBI): domain Eukaryota; kingdom Metazoa; phylum Chordata; class Actinopteri; order Perciformes; family Percidae; genus Percina; species Percina caprodes. Next base: position 205,051 of record JABXJD010000662.1, read on the forward strand.
CATGCAGGAAACTTGCGTTTTGGCCTGTTCTGAGCTTTGTGACGTTTCAACCTTGTTACTGTCATTTCAACAGGTTTACATTAGTTTCTTAACAGTAGCTGTTAAACACACATCTCCATGCAGGAAACTTGCGTTTTGGCCTGTTCTGAGCTTTTTGTGACGTTTCAACCTTGTTACTGTCATTTCAACAGGTTTACATTAGTTTCTTAACAGTAGCTGTTAAACACACATCTCCATGCAGGAAACTTGCGTTTTGGCCTGTTCTGAGCTTTTTGTGACGTTTCAACCTTGTTACTGTCATTTCAACAGGTTTACATTAGTTTCTTAACAGTAGCTGTTAAACACACATCTCCATGCAGGAAACTTGCGTTTTGGCCTGTTCTGAGCTTTTGTGACGTTTCAACCTTGTTACTGTCATTTCAACAGGTTTACATTAGTTTCTTAACAGTAGCTGTTAAACACACATCTCCATGCAGGAAACTTGCGTTTTGGCCTGTTCTGAGCTTTTTGTGACGTTTCAACCTTGTTACTGTCATTTCAACAGGTTTACATTAGTTTCTTAACAGTAGCTGTTAAACACACATCTCCATGCAGGAAACTTGCGTTTTGGCCTGTTCTGAGCTTTTTGTGACGTTTCAACCTTGTTACTGTCATTTCAACAGGTTTACATTAGTTTCTTAACAGTAGCTGTTAAACACACATCTCCATGCAGGAAACTTGCGTTTTGGCCTGTTCTGAGCTTTTTGTGACGTTTCAACCTTGTTACTGTCATTTCAACAGGTTTACATTAGTTTCTTAACAGTAGCTGTTAAACACACATCTCCATGCAGGAAACTTGCGTTTTGGCCTGTTCTGAGCTTTTTGTGACGTTTCAACCTTGTTACTGTCATTTCAACAGGTTTACATTAGTTTCTTAACAGTAGCTGTTAAACACACATCTCCATGCAGGAAACTTGCGTTTTGGCCTGTTCTGAGCTTTTTGTGACGTTTCAACCTTGTTACTGTCATTTCAACAGGTTTACATTAGTTTCTTAACAGTAGCTGTTAAACACACATCTCCATGCAGGAAACTTGCGTTTTGGCCTGTTCTGAGCTTTTGTGACGTTTCAACCTTGTTACTGTCATTTCAACAGGTTTACATTAGTTTCTTAACAGTAGCTGTTAAACACACATCTCCATGCAGGAAACTTGCGTTTTGGCCTGTTCTGAGCTTTTGTGACGTTTCAACCTTGTTACTGTCATTTCAACAGGTTTACATTAGTTTCTTAACAGTAGCTGTTAAACACACATCTCCATGCAGGAAACTTGCGTTTTGGCCTGTTCTGAGCTTTTGTGACGTTTCAACCTTGTTACTGTCATTTCAACAGGTTTACATTAGTTTCTTAACAGTAGCTGTTAAACACACATCTCCATGCAGGAAACTTGCGTTTTGGCCTGTTCTGAGCTTTTTGTGACGTTTCAACCTTGTTACTGTCATTTCAACAGGTTTACATTAGTTTCTTAACAGTAGCTGTTAAACACACATCTCCATGCAGGAAACTTGCGTTTTGGCCTGTTCTGAGCTTTTTGTGACGTTTCAACCTTGTTACTGTCATTTCAACAGGTTTACATTAGTTTCTTAACAGTAGCTGTTAAACACACATCTCCATGCAGGAAACTTGCGTTTTGGCCTGTTCTGAGCTTTTGTGACGTTTCAACCTTGTTACTGTCATTTCAACAGGTTTACATTAGTTTCTTAACAGTAGCTGTTAAACACACATCTCCATGCAGGAAACTTGCGTTTTGGCCTGTTCTGAGCTTTTGTGACGTTTCAACCTTGTTACTGTCATTTCAACAGGTTTACATTAGTTTCTTAACAGTAGCTGTTAAACACACATCTCCATGCAGGAAACTTGCGTTTTGGCCTGTTCTGAGCTTTTGTGACGTTTCAACCTTGTTACTGTCATTTCAACAGGTTTACATTAGTTTCTTAACAGTAGCTGTTAAACACACATCTCCATGCAGGAAACTTGCGTTTTGGCCTGTTCTGAGCTTTTTGTGACGTTTCAACCTTGTTACTGTCATTTCAACAGGTTTACATTAGTTTCTTAACAGTAGCTGTTAAACACACATCTCCATGCAGGAAACTTGCGTTTTGGCCTGTTCTGAGCTTTTTGACGTTTCAACCTTGTTACTGTCATTTCAACAGGTTTACATTAGTTTCTTAACAGTAGCTGTTAAACACACATCTCCATGCAGGAAACTTGCGTTTTGGCCTGTTCTGAGCTTTTGTGACGTTTCAACCTTGTTACTGTCATTTCAACAGGTTTACATTAGTTTCTTAACAGTAGCTGTTAAACACACATCTCCATGCAGGAAACTTGCGTTTTGGCCTGTTCTGAGCTTTTTGTGACGTTTCAACCTTGTTACTGTCATTTCAACAGGTTTACATTAGTTTCTTAACAGTAGCTGTTAAACACACATCTCCATGCAGGAAACTTGCGTTTTGGCCTGTTCTGAGCTTTTTGTGACGTTTCAACCTTGTTACTGTCATTTCAACAGGTTTACATTAGTTTCTTAACAGTAGCTGTTAAACACACATCTCCATGCAGGAAACTTGCGTTTTGGCCTGTTCTGAGCTTTTTGTGACGTTTCAACCTTGTTACTGTCATTTCAACAGGTTTACATTAGTTTCTTAACAGTAGCTGTTAAACACACATCTCCATGCAGGAAACTTGCGTTTTGGCCTGTTCTGAGCTTTTTGTGACGTTTCAACCTTGTTACTGTCATTTCAACAGGTTTACATTAGTTTCTTAACAGTAGCTGTTAAACACACATCTCCATGCAGGAAACTTGCGTTTTGGCCTGTTCTGAGCTTTTGTGACGTTTCAACCTTGTTACTGTCATTTCAACAGGTTTACATTAGTTTCTTAACAGTAGCTGTTAAACACACATCTCCATGCAGGAAACTTGCGTTTTGGCCTGTTCTGAGCTTTTTGTGACGTTTCAACCTTGTTACTGTCATTTCAACAGGTTTACATTAGTTTCTTAACAGTAGCTGTTAAACACACATCTCCATGCAGGAAACTTGCGTTTTGGCCTGTTCTGAGCTTTTTGTGACGTTTCAACCTTGTTACTGTCATTTCAACAGGTTTACATTAGTTTCTTAACAGTAGCTGTTAAACACACATCTCCATGCAGGAAACTTGCGTTTTGGCCTGTTCTGAGCTTTTTGTGACGTTTCAACCTTGTTACTGTCATTTCAACAGGTTTACATTAGTTTCTTAACAGTAGCTGTTAAACACACATCTCCATGCAGGAAACTTGCGTTTTGGCCTGTTCTGAGCTTTTTGTGACGTTTCAACCTTGTTACTGTCATTTCAACAGGTTTACATTAGTTTCTTAACAGTAGCTGTTAAACACACATCTCCATGCAGGAAACTTGCGTTTTGGCCTGTTCTGAGCTTTTTGTGACGTTTCAACCTTGTTACTGTCATTTCAACAGGTTTACATTAGTTTCTTAACAGTAGCTGTTAAACACACATCTCCATGCAGGAAACTTGCGTTTTGGCCTGTTCTGAGCTTTTGTGACGTTTCAACCTTGTTACTGTCATTTCAACAGGTTTACATTAGTTTCTTAACAGTAGCTGTTAAACACACATCTCCATGCAGGAAACTTGCGTTTTGGCCTGTTCTGAGCTTTTTGTGACGTTTCAACCTTGTTACTGTCATTTCAACAGGTTTACATTAGTTTCTTAACAGTAGCTGTTAAACACACATCTCCATGCAGGAAACTTGCGTTTTGGCCTGTTCTGAGCTTTTTGTGACGTTTCAACCTTGTTACTGTCATTTCAACAGGTTTACATTAGTTTCTTAACAGTAGCTGTTAAACACACATCTCCATGCAGGAAACTTGCGTTTTGGCCTGTTCTGAGCTTTTTGTGACGTTTCAACCTTGTTACTGTCATTTCAACAGGTTTACATTAGTTTCTTAACAGTAGCTGTTAAACACACATCTCCATGCAGGAAACTTGCGTTTTGGCCTGTTCTGAGCTTTTTGTGACGTTTCAACCTTGTTACTGTCATTTCAACAGGTTTACATTAGTTTCTTAACAGTAGCTGTTAAACACACATCTCCATGCAGGAAACTTGCGTTTTGGCCTGTTCTGAGCTTTTTGTGACGTTTCAACCTTGTTACTGTCATTTCAACAGGTTTACATTAGTTTCTTAACAGTAGCTGTTAAACACACATCTCCATGCAGGAAACTTGCGTTTTGGCCTGTTCTGAGCTTTTTGTGACGTTTCAACCTTGTTACTGTCATTTCAACAGGTTTACATTAGTTTCTTAACAGTAGCTGTTAAACACACATCTCCATGCAGGAAACTTGCGTTTTGGCCTGTTCTGAGCTTTTTGTGACGTTTCAACCTTGTTACTGTCATTTCAACAGGTTTACATTAGTTTCTTAACAGTAGCTGTTAAACACACATCTCCATGCAGGAAACTTGCGTTTTGGCCTGTTCTGAGCTTTTTGTGACGTTTCAACCTTGTTACTGTCATTTCAACAGGTTTACATTAGTTTCTTAACAGTAGCTGTTAAACACACATCTCCATGCAGGAAACTTGCGTTTTGGCCTGTTCTGAGCTTTTTGTGACGTTTCAACCTTGTTACTGTCATTTCAACAGGTTTACATTAGTTTCTTAACAGTAGCTGTTAAACACACATCTCCATGCAGGAAACTTGCGTTTTGGCCTGTTCTGAGCTTTTTGTGACGTTTCAACCTTGTTACTGTCATTTCAACAGGTTTACATTAGTTTCTTAACAGTAGCTGTTAAACACACATCTCCATGCAGGAAACTTGCGTTTTGGCCTGTTCTGAGCTTTTTGTGACGTTTCAACCTTGTTACTGTCATTTCAACAGGTTTACATTAGTTTCTTAACAGTAGCTGTTAAACACACATCTCCATGCAGGAAACTTGCGTTTTGGCCTGTTCTGAGCTTTTTGTGACGTTTCAACCTTGTTACTGTCATTTCAACAGGTTTACATTAGTTTCTTAACAGTAGCTGTTAAACACATCTCCATGCAGGAAACTTGCGTTTTGGCCTGTTCTGAGCTTTTGTGACGTTTCAACCTTGTTACTGTCATTTCAACAGGTTTACATTAGTTTCTTAACAGTAGCTGTTAAACACACATCTCCATGCAGGAAACTTGCGTTTTGGCCTGTTCTGAGCTTTTTGTGACGTTTCAACCTTGTTACTGTCATTTCAACAGGTTTACATTAGTTTCTTAACAGTAGCTGTTAAACACATCTCCATGCAGGAAACTTGCGTTTTGGCCTGTTCTGAGCTTTTGTGACGTTTCAACCTTGTTACTGTCATTTCAACAGGTTTACATTAGTTTCTTAACAGTAGCTGTTAAACACACATCTCCATGCAGGAAACTTGCGTTTTGGCCTGTTCTGAGCTTTTGTGACGTTTCAACCTTGTTACTGTCATTTCAACAGGTTTACATTAGTTTCTTAACAGTAGCTGTTAAACACACATCTCCATGCAGGAAACTTGCGTTTTGGCCTGTTCTGAGCTTTTGTGACGTTTCAACCTTGTTACTGTCATTTCAACAGGTTTACATTAGTTTCTTAACAGTAGCTGTTAAACACACATCTCCATGCAGGAAACTTGCGTTTTGGCCTGTTCTGAGCTTTTTGTGACGTTTCAACCTTGTTACTGTCATTTCAACAGGTTTACATTAGTTTCTTAACAGTAGCTGTTAAACACACATCTCCATGCAGGAAACTTGCGTTTTGGCCTGTTCTGAGCTTTTTGTGACGTTTCAACCTTGTTACTGTCATTTCAACAGGTTTACATTAGTTTCTTAACAGTAGCTGTTAAACACACATCTCCATGCAGGAAACTTGCGTTTTGGCCTGTTCTGAGCTTTTTGTGACGTTTCAACCTTGTTACTGTCATTTCAACAGGTTTACATTAGTTTCTTAACAGTAGCTGTTAAACACACATCTCCATGCAGGAAACTTGCGTTTTGGCCTGTTCTGAGCTTTTTGTGACGTTTCAACCTTGTTACTGTCATTTCAACAGGTTTACATTAGTTTCTTAACAGTAGCTGTTAAACACACATCTCCATGCAGGAAACTTGCGTTTTGGCCTGTTCTGAGCTTTTGTGACGTTTCAACCTTGTTACTGTCATTTCAACAGGTTTACATTAGTTTCTTAACAGTAGCTGTTAAACACACATCTCCATGCAGGAAACTTGCGTTTTGGCCTGTTCTGAGCTTTTTGTGACGTTTCAACCTTGTTACTGTCATTTCAACAGGTTTACATTAGTTTCTTAACAGTAGCTGTTAAACACACATCCATGCAGGAAACTTGCGTTTTGGCCTGTTCTGAGCTTTTTGTGACGTTTCAACCTTGTTACTGTCATTTCAACAGGTTTACATTAGTTTCTTAACAGTAGCTGTTAAACACACATCTCCATGCAGGAAACTTGCGTTTTGGCCTGTTCTGAGCTTTTTGTGACGTTTCAACCTTGTTACTGTCATTTCAACAGGTTTACATTAGTTTCTTAACAGTAGCTGTTAAACACACATCTCCATGCAGGAAACTTGCGTTTTGGCCTGTTCTGAGCTTTTTGTGACGTTTCAACCTTGTTACTGTCATTTCAACAGGTTTACATTAGTTTCTTAACAGTAGCTGTTAAACACACATCTCCATGCAGGAAACTTGCGTTTTGGCCTGTTCTGAGCTTTTTGTGACGTTTCAACCTTGTTACTGTCATTTCAACAGGTTTACATTAGTTTCTTAACAGTAGCTGTTAAACACACATCTCCATGCAGGAAACTTGTTTTGGCCTGTTCTGAGCTTTTTGTGACGTTTCAACCTTGTTACTGTCATTTCAACAGGTTTACATTAGTTTCTTAACAGTAGCTGTTAAACACATCTCCATGCAGGAACTTGCGTTTTGGCCTGTTCTGAGCTTTTGTGACGTTTCAACCTTGTTACTGTCATTTCAACAGGTTTACATTAGTTTCTTAACAGTAGCTGTTAAACACATCTCCATGCAGGAAACGTGCGTTTTGGCCTGTTCTGAGCTTTTTGTGACGTTTCAACCTTGTTACTGTCATTTCAACAGGTTTACATTAGTTTCTTAACAGTAGCTGTTAAACACACATCTCCATGCAGAAACTTGCGTTTTTGCCTGTTCTGAGCTTTTGTGACGTTTCAAACTTGTTACCGTCATTTCAACAGGTTTACATTAGTTTCTTAACAGTAGCTGTTAAACACACATCTCCATGCAGGAAACGTGCGTTTTGGCCTGTTCTGAGCTTTTGTGACGTTTCAACCTTGTTACTGTCATTTCAACAGGTTTACATTAGTTTCTTAACAGTAGCTGTTAAACACACATCTCCATGCAGGAAACTTGCGTTTGGCCTGTTCTGAGCTTTTTGTGACGTTTCAACCTTGTTACTGTCATTTCAACAGGTTTACATTAGTTTCTTAACAGTAGCTGTTAAACACACATCTCCATGCAGGAAACTTGCGTTTTGGCCTGTTCTGAGCTTTTTGTGACGTTTCAACCTTGTTACTGTCATTTCAACAGGTTTACATTAGTTTCTTAACAGTAGCTGTTAAACACACATCTCCATGCAGGAAACTTGCGTTTTGGCCTGTTCTGAGCTTTTGTGACGTTTCAACCTTGTTACTGTCATTTCAACAGGTTTACATTAGTTTCTTAACAGTAGCTGTTAAACACACATCTCCATGCAGGAAACTTGCGTTTTGGCCTGTTCTGAGCTTTTTGTGACGTTTCAACCTTGTTACTGTCATTTCAACAGGTTTACATTAGTTTCTTAACAGTAGCTGTTAAACACACATCTCCATGCAGGAAACTGCGTTTTGGCCTGTTCTGAGCTTTGTGACGTTTCAACCTTGTTACTGTCATTTCAACAGGTTTACATTAGTTTCTTAACAGTAGCTGTTAAACACACATCTCATGCAGGAAATTGCGTTTTGGCCTGTTCTGAGCTTTTGTGACGTTTCAACCTTGTTACTGTCATTTCAACAGTTTACATTAGTTTCTTAACAGTAGCTGTTAAACACATCTCCATGCAGGAAACTTGCGTTTTGGCCTGTTCTGAGCTTTTTGTGACGTTTCAAACCTTGTTACTGTCATTTCAACAGGTTTACATTAGTTTCTTAACAGTAGCTGTTAAACACACATCTCCATGCAGGAAACTTGCGTTTTGGCCTGTTCTGAGCTTTTTGTGACGTTTCAACCTTGTTACTGTCATTTCAACAGTATTACATTAGTTTCTTAACAGTAGCTGTTAAACACACATCTCCATGCAGGAAACTTGCGTTTTGGCCTGTTCTGAGCTTTTTGTGACGTTTCAACCTTGTTACTGTCATTTCAACAGGTTTACATTAGTTTCTTAACAGTAGCTGTTAAACACACATCTCCATGCAGGAAACTTGCGTTTTGGCCTGTTCTGAGCTTTTTGTAGCGTTTCAACCTTGTTACTGTCATTTCAACAGGTTTACATTAGTTTCTTAACAGTAGCTGTTAAACACATCTCCATGCAGGAAACTTGCGTTTTGGCCTGTTCTGAGCTTTTTGTGACGTTTCAACCTTGTTACTGTCATTTCAACAGGTTTACATTAGTTTCTTAACAGTAGCTGTTAAACACACATCTCCATGCAGGAAACTTGCGTTTTGGCCTGTTCTGAGCTTTTGTGACGTTTCAACCTTGTTACTGTCATTTCAACAGGTTTACATTAGTTTCTTAACAGTAGCTGTTAAACACACATCTCCATGCAGAAACTTGCGTTTGGCCTGTTCTGAGCTTTTGTGACGTTTCAACCTTGTTACTGTCATTTCAACAGGTTTACATTAGTTTCTTAACAGTAGCTGTTAAACACACATCTCCATGCAGGAAACTTGCGTTTTGGCCTGTTCTGAGCTTTTTGTGACGTTTCAACCTTGTTACTGTCATTTCAACAGGTTTACATTAGTTTCTTAACAGTGGCTGTTAAACACACATCTCCATGCAGGAAACTTGCGTTTTGCCTGTTCTGAGCTTTTTGTAGCGTTTCAACCTTGTTACTGTCATTTCAACAGGTTTACATTAGTTTCTTAACAGTAGCTGTTAAACACACATCTCCATGCAGGAAACGTGCGTTTTGGCCTGTTCTGAGCTTTTTGTGACGTTTCAACCTTGTTACTGTCATTTCAACAGGTTCATTAGTTTCTTAACAGTAGCTGTTAAACACACATCTCCATGCAGGAAACTTGCGTTTTGGCCTGTTCTGAGCTTTTGTGACGTTTCAACCTTGTTACTGTCATTTCAACAGGTTTACATTAGTTTCTTAACAGTAGCTGTTAAACACATCTCCATGCAGGAAGCGTGCGTTTTGGCCTGTTCTGAGCTTTTTGTGACGTTTCAACCTTGTTACTGTCATTTCAACAGGTTTACATTAGTTTCTTAACAGTAGCTGTTAAACACACATCTCCATGCAGGAAACTTGCGTTTTGGCCTGTTCTGAGCTTTTTGTGACGTTTCAACCTTGTTACTGTCATTCAGCAGGTTTACATTAGTTTCTTAACAGTAGCTGTTAAACACACATCTCCATGCAGGAAACTTGCGTTTTGGCCTGTTCTGAGCTTTTTGTGACGTTTCAACCTTGTTACTGTCATTTCAACAGGTTTACATTAGTTTCTTAACAGTAGCTGTTAAACACATCTCCATGCAGGAAAGCTTGCGTTTGGCCTGTTCTGAGGCTTTTTGTGACGTTTCAACCTTGTTACTGTCATTTCAGCAGGTTTACATTGGTTTCTTAACAGTAGCTGTTAAACACACATCTAATGCAAACCTGTTGAA